>PVIW01000393.1:0-205584 GCA_004026585.1 Noctilio leporinus | reverse complement strand
ACCTCACTAAAGAATGCTGAAGCAGAGAGGTCTTGCTTTTTCCTCCCTGAGTTTGGGATGAAGCATACTTCTTTGTCATCTTCCTCTGGCAGTGGGCGGAGGGGTTTCCCCCTTCTGGAGCCCCTTTCCCATAAGACGGGTACTGCTCTATGAGAGGGCCACAGTCTCAAATCCTGGCCCCTTTCACAGGTGCACGTGAATTCAGGGCTGGTCAGGTCTAGCCAATGCCTGGCACACACTAGATGCGCAGTAACTAGTTTTGAATGATTACATACATGCTAGGGGATCACACAGTTTCTTTGGGGCAACCTTTTGGGGACTGTGGTGAGAAGAGTGTGTGCACCATCCCCATGTTGACTCTAGGATGGCATGCCTGGGCTTTTCCAAGCACAGAAGGCAACTTGACAACCCTGGTTTTACAGATATTAGGTGCTATAATAGCTGGGAAGAGCAGCATCAGCATCACCAAGGAGTTCATTAGCACTTGTCCCAGGCCCACAGCTCAGAATCTGCATATTAACAAGACTCCCAAGGATTCCTGTGCAGGGAAGGTCTGGGAGCACCAGTCTACAGTGTGCCAGGCCAATGGGTAGGGCCTGTAGAAGCACCTATTCACGCATTCATTCGCTCACTCAGAGTCAGGCTTGGCTAGTTAGACTGAATGATTAAGTAAATTATGAGGGGTGCCGGGAAGGAAGAAGAGGGTTTTAGCTTCTAGAACAACTCTGAGGCTTCTCCAGGGTCCAAGCCTGACTTTGCTACTTGAAGGCAAGTCCTCCATGAGGAACACAATCTCCCTGATGTGTGGCCCCACAGTGTTCTGTACACCCGCTCCTCCTCGCTGCTGATCCCTTTGATTTTTCTCCACTAAGCAAATGATAGTTATGGATACCTGGGGTGAAGCACACCAGAAAATGGGTCTGTGACGGGTCACTGCCCAATTACTCCCATTCCACCTGGGCAGGCAAAAGCCTTTCATTGGGAGGACCTGGGAGGAGGCTTAAGGAGCCTAGTGCTTGCACTGGGAGGCTAATGAGTTCCACTCCGCATGGTACCCACTCCCCAAACCCACTTTCCTCTGGGGTTTTAAAAACTTGGAATAGAAGAATCCCAGGAACACCTTTCATTAACCTGAACTCCAAAGTAGCCTTTGCTAATCTCTGCCTTCCTTGTGAATGGGGTTTCTATAGTTTTATAGCTTAACAGGTAGTAATGACAACAGAATAACCAGGGCCAACCGTACTGAGCTTTCACCTGAGCTAGGTGTTGTCAAGTGCTTGGGACTTATCAATTTATTAAGTATTCGCACATCCTACAGTATAGGTCACCCCTATTTTACAGATAGAGAAACCAAAAGCACAGAGGCTGAGTAGCACTTGTCCAAGATCTGCCCTGAGGGGCAGAACTAAGATGGAGCCAAGCTCTCTGTCTCCGGATCTAATTTAGAGGTTCCTTTGGTCTCAGTCTTGATTGGCTGGACCCTCCTTCATTCCCTTATTTACTCAACAAGTGCTAAGTGAGCACCCACTTGGTCTCAGGCAGTTAGTTGGCTGCATGCTGGAGATACTGTGCGGCAGACTACAGAGAGGTGGCTTCTGACCTAATGTCTGTGGACACCAACATTAAGAAAAAGAAGCACAGACATAAAGATGTCACTAATATGTAATTTGTGGATGTGTCATGCAGGCAAATACATGAGGGATCAGCCCCCAAGTTATTTTGGAAGCTAGTTGTTTGCCCCTTTTCTCTTCCTGGTTGAACTGGTGGCTGCCCTGCACCTGTCTTCAAGGAACTCCCAGGTGATTATAACGGCACTGAAATCCCCTTCCCAGATGGAAGAAATGAAGGGTGTTGTCATAGTGTAACAGAAAATTCAGCAGGGTGTAGGAGGTTAGCCATAGATAAGGGAGTTAACTTAGAGCAGGCTCTGTTTTTCCGTGCCAGGTCCCTCTTCTTTGTTCCCCATTTGTACTGCCCTGCCCCCCTTGCTTCTGTATTTCCCGGTCAATGCACCTGCTCAAGGCCTTTTCTTTACTCCCTGTTTGTCCCTGCCTCTGCCCACTCCCTAAAAGTATATAAGGGGGAGGAGACCCATGCTCGGGGCCCAGAATTTGGAGAGCTTCTCCTCTGGGACCACGCGTGAATAAAGGATCGTACTCCTGAACTCCCCCAGTGTCTGGTCGTTTCATTCTGAATTCCAGTAGAACAATAGGAGCATCTAAAAGTGACACATAACCCTTATCTGGAGATCATGGAGGCTTCCTGGAGGAGGTGATGTCTTAACTGGGACCTGAAAGTTGACTAAGAATCAGAGATTGTTTCAGGTAGCAGAACAGTATGTGCATAGGTTCAAAGGTATATGAAAGAAGAAAGCATTTGGAGAATTGCAAATCAGACAGGTGGGGGTAGGCAAAAGAAAAGGCCCAGGAGGTGACAAAGAGAGGGTGGGGGAAAAAAGTACAAAGGAGCCTGTTGCTCTGAAAAGCAGGCTGCCACACTACAAGGTCTTTTACTTCAGTTCAGCACCAAAGGCCCCCAGGTGCTCCAGGCTGGGGTAGGAGTCAAAGCCTTTGGAACCACTGAGATTATTAAGGAAAGAACACACCAGTAGAGTTCAAGGCTCATTTTCTTTCCCTCCCTCTTACTCAGTCTTTCTTTCTTTAAAAGAATAAATTGTCACCTTCCCACTCAAACTGGCTGCTTGCTCTGCTGGCCCCATTCCAGCCACCCACAAACTCACTATCCTGCTGCCTCCTGCCCAGACCAGCCCTGGGCGCCACATTTGTGTGGCTCCTCCACCCGCCCCCACTATGGCACTCCAGATGTCCCAGAGGGTCAGGAAAAAGTGCCTCTCAGGGTCCAGGATGGTGGCCACCAGGGGGGCTCATTCACTTTCATCATCTTTGCTTCCTGCTGCCTCCCTGGCTGGAATGTCCCACAGCCAGCCCATCCTCCTTCCCAGTGAACCTGGTCCGATGGACAGAACTGGTGGTTCCATTAGCGTGGTATTTAAGTATTAGTAAAGGAAGGGAGCAAAGGTAATCAAACATTAAGAAACTCAATCAGCTGGGGAGCTGAATTGGACACAGCTTGCTTTCCTAGGAAGTTGCAGCACTTGTAGGCTCCCCAGGGGACCACTGCTTTGGGACCTCATTCCAAAGCAGGCAGAAAGGCTGAGTAAAAACAGCAGGAGAAATTCCTCTACTGGGCACATGCATGGTAGGAATCAAAATGGCAACCATCAAGGCCCATCTGTCTAGCCTGGGAAAGGATCGGATTGGATAAGGGACACAGAATCCTGGAAAGAGCTAGAAAATTGAGTGGTTAGGGGGATGACCCAAAAGCAGCCCATAAGAGATTGGGAAGTTGATCGGTTAGTTTGAAAGGGCACCTGGTCCTCCCACACCTAAGATAATAGTCTCAGTCTCAGTCTCTGTCTCTGTCTCTGTCTGTCTGTCTGTCTGTCTCTCTCCATTCTCACTCCATAGCAGCTGGACAGCCATATGGGCCTAGCAGCTGCAGGCCTGGGCGAAAGGCCAGTGCCACCAGCCACCCAAGCACAGCAGGGACAGACTAAACTAGCAGATGGGAACAAAGGCGGAACTGGACTAGGCTTTAACATGGACTGAACCTATGGCACGGAATTCCTGGACAGTGGCCCTATTCCTGGGCCTGATGAAGACAAGGCTGGACTTTTTCTATAGTGGGATGGATGAAGATGAGACATCAGGAAGCTGGGACAGCCATTTATTTCATCCCAATAAACCTTACCCCTAAACCTCATGTTGCCATGTGCGTCCCTGGAAATGGTTGTCTTGCAACACTGCAAAGACCCCATTTCTACCAGCAACAGCCCCATAGCTCTCATATCTGGCTCCGCTTTCCCTTCTCTGGGCTGCCTTTGCGGCCACATGACACAGGATAACAACACCATGTAATTTGTTATAGTGCTAAAAATGGTGGCCACTCATTGAGTGGTTCGTCTGTAACTCCTTCAGACCTACCTAGGAGTGGGTATCAGCATCATCCCCATTTTACAGATGAAACAGGCTTGGAAAGGTTAGGTCACTTGTTCCCAGAGGTTGCAAGTGGCAGTGCAGAGTGAGACTCAAGTCTGATGGACTCGAAAATTCCTATGCACCACAGCACCTTCAGAAAACATCTTTCTATGATCTTGGTCTACTCATTTGTAAAATAAGTATATTAAAGACAAAATTAAACAGTTTTATGGTCTGAATGACTGTGTCCCCCACCAAATTCATATGTTGAAATCCTAACCCCAATGTGATGGCGTTTGGAGACGGGGCTTTGGGAGGCGATTAGGTTAAATAAAATCATGAAGGTGGGGCACCCATAATGGGGTAAGTGCCCTTATAAGAAGAGGAAAAGAGAGACCAGAGCTTTCTCCACACACGCCCTTCTCTCTTCCTTTCAACCTTGTTCTTGGATTTCATTGTCTCTAAAACTCTAAGAAGTACATTCCTGTTGTTGAAGCCTCCCAGCCTATCGTATTTTGCTTTAACAGCCTGAGGTAAGACCAATCGTTAATTAAGCAAGTAATTCAACACTTCCTGGGTGCTGATTTGGCTTGAGGTCTATGTCTTCCTGTTATTCATAGTCTGAAAGGAGGTACGCACAACACAGAGGGCAACAAATCCTCACATACTAAGAGATATTCTAGAATTATGCGAGTGCTCTGTGACCATAGAGAAGATGGGAGGAATGGGCCAATGTCCATTGGGTGCTCTAGGATCTGATTCTATGATCCAGATTTGGGGGTGTACTTTAGGAAGGAGAAGCATCCAGTTGCCCAGGCCTCTGTGCTCCAACTTGAGAGCTTGGACTCTGAGTCAGGTGACCCCAGTTAAAAACTTGGCTCTTTGTATCCCAGTTTCTTTATCTGTTAAATGGGCATGATGATAGTGCCTATTTCACAGAGAAGCCAGGCTCATAGCAGGCATTCTAATAAATATTAGATATTATTACAGCAGAAGCAGGTTGGAACCTGGAACTTTACCAGAACCATGTGTGCAATACCAGCTTCTTGGAGGAGAGAAGAGGAGGCTACAGAACTTAACTAATTGCTGCTCCCTGGGTCCCGAGCTTCAAAATGCTTTATCAGAATTTCCTTCACTGTGGAGAGTTCTTAGGCTTAGGAGCCAGAGAAAGGAAACATTTTTTGTTTGTTTATTTGTTTTTTAAGGTTTTGTTCATTATTTTCAGAGAGAAGGGCAGGGAGGGAGGAAGAAAGGGAGGGAAGCATCCGTGTATGGTTGCCTTTCACCTGCCTCCAGCTACAGACCTGGCTTGCAACCTGGTTATGTGCCCTGACCGGGAATCGAACCAGCAACCTTTGGGTTCGCAGGCCAGCATGCCAATCCACTGAGCCACACCAGCCAGGACGGAAACATTTTAATGGGTATGATTGAAGATCCATAATAGCAAATGTTGATGTAGCTTTTACTAGGTGTCAGGTCCTCTTCTAAGCACTTTACACTCCTTAATCCACTTGGACAATGCGACCAATGCCAGGTTCAGAAAAAAGATTTTGGAAAACACATCTATTCTGCCTAAATTATCCCAAGTCTGTCAAAGCTCTCTAAAGATTGTTTTTTTGTTTGTTTGTTTGTTTGTTTGTTTTCTTCCCAAAGCAAATCAAGAGGTGTGGCCAATGCAGCCTATTTGAGTATATTTGCACATTCAGGGGGTGGGTACCAAAAGGTCTGGAGCATTGGGATGAATGAAGAAATGATGATCTGTTCTGCTTTGTACCTAAAGGCTGCTCTGTCCAGAAGAGAAGACAAGCCAGGCCCACTCTCAATGAGGAAGGCTTTTGGCTGTGCACCCACCTTCACGGTCTTCAAGGACCCACCGAGACCCTAGATAAGCCCTCCACAGTCATATCAATATGCACACTCACGCTTAAACACATGCTCACTCACACTTACATTCACACATACTCTTCTGTTAAATTCACTTTCTTCTTGGGGATCTATGTGCTCAGGCTCCAGCTGAGCTTTCTGCTTCTGGGCTGGGAGTGTGGGAGCAGTAGAACTATCGCTTGGACGGATGATGACCCGGCTTGGTCATTTGGCCTGTGTAGACCTCAGTTTCCGCAGCTGTAATATAAACGGTTTGGGCTGAGCAGATTTCCTGGATTCTTCTTCCAACTCTTTCCAACTCCAGCTCTGAGATCTCTAAGTTGGGTTAGAAGCGATCTCAGCCCTACCTGAAGGGGTGGGGGGTGAGGTGTGAGGATAGATGTCTGGAAGCTCCTGTTTTGGAGGCCTTGTGTTACAACAGAAAACTGTGTTGTCTGGCTGGTGCTATTACGACATCAACACTCACAGTGGCAGAAGTGGTCATAGCACTATCTCTCATTTTTTGGGAGCTTAGAATGTATTAAGTACTTGCATGATTTCCTAAAAGGTCCCCAATACGTTTGGTAGAAAACAGTATTATCCCCATTTTCCCAGGGAGTAAACTTGAAGCTCAGAGATGTGTCCCATGGGCACAAGCTAGCAAGCTAGAGAAGACTCCTAGTTGCTCTCACTCTCAAACTGGGCCTCAGGCCCTTCCCACACATGCTGGGCAGGAAGGCAAGACCTTGGAATATACAAAGCAGCCTTCAAGGCTCTTTTGTCCAACTGCTGTCCTATTTGCCCATTGCACAGGTGAGGAAACTGAGGAACAAGAGCAAGGATACAATGACACGGTTAGGGGCTGGATTCTTGTATCCCTCCTAGCTCATACATTGAAGCTTTAACCCCTCCCACAAAGTGCTGACATTGGGAGGTGGGGTTTTTGAAAAGAGATAGGATTAGATGACTAACCGAAACTGATTAACAGAAACACCCAGAATTTATGACACAACCAGAGACCCTGAGTTTGCACAAATGAACTAAAACTACCCCTCATCTCCCACCACTAGGCTTGCCAAATTAGAGGGAAAAAAGTATGCCAACTTAAATTTGAATTTCAGATAAACAACAAATACTTTTTTAGCATAAATAGATACTATGCCATACTTGAGGCATACTTATATTAAAAAAGAATTTATTGTTTATCTGAAATTCAAATTTACTTGGGCATCAGTATTTTATCTGGCAACCCTATCATCTCACTGTTTAAATTACCATAAAATAATTACCAGCAATGTGCCCTTATAGGTGGTTCATTACTAGTTTTATTTAACGGGGATAAAAATAGTATATCTGCCATAGAGTTATTGCGAGGATTATATAAATCCATATGTGAAAAATGTTTAAAACAGTTCCTGACACATGACATGGTCTATATAAATCCTAATTGTTGTTATTGATATTATTATTGTATTTCTAAAACAATGTTTAGAAAGAACCCTCCTGGTAGAGGTGACAGTCAAGAACCTCAGCAATGAGGATATTACAGGATTCAGGACCTTTCCTACCCAGACAGGGGCCCCCGAGTCAGCACCCCTGTCTCCCCATTGCATAGAGGAAGAAATTGAGCCCATCTGATGCCGTGTCCTCTAAATGGGACACTGGGAGGCCATAATGCCAGAGGCGGATGGGTCCCAGTTCTTAGGAATGCTCCATAAAATTTGCAGAGCTGAGTGTTGCCGGGCCAGGCTCCGGAGAGACAGCTAAGTCCTTCTCCACACCCAACCTCTGGTGGCACAGCAGCGGGTCTGAAACCTCCTGGGAACAGTGGTCATAGCCAAGGTGGGGGTGAGGAGCCCAGATGCCAAATTCCTAACAGATTACCATTTTCAGATCTTCCTACATAGCACGACGCACTTTCCCCACGTTACCATCTCTCTCGCACAGTAGCGAGACAGAGGGTGTCACCGTGCACCATTTTCCAAAGGAAGCTGAGGCTCAGCAAGGTTGGGAAACTTACACCACACAGCTTTTCAGATGCAGAGCTGATTTAAAATAGGACGATACCCATGAGCTGGAGGGAGGGGAGCTGGAGGGCCATTGGGAGCCTCCCCTCAGCCCCCCAACATTCCTCAGGTCAGGCCGGCCTGCACACAGTCCAGGCGGCTGGACCTCACCGACAGAGCAAACCTCAAGTACCTATGGCGTGTTCTCCTCTCCACCTGCTCCTGGCTCTGGCCCCGTGCTCACCTGGGCTGATACTGGTGTCTGCTTGTGGAAAGGCCTATGCAGAAAGCAGGGTCAGGGTGGACAAGGCCCACAGCTCCCCTCTCCGCATCCTGGCCCCAAGCAGTCTGCCACCCACCCAGCCTGAGCGGAGGAAGGAGGCCCTTCTCCGTGAGCTCGGGTCTGGGTCCTGATTGCTCTCCTGGGTGCAGGCTGGACTGCCAGGAGCTCAAGAGCAACTGAGTAGAGATCTCAGTCTCCTCCTCCTGCCCTCCCTTCTCTGTGCACCCCTGGAGACAGCTCAGGGTGACAGCTTGAGGGTTGTCCCAGGCCAGCACCCTTAGGAGAGCTAACAGAAACAGCACCCTCCTTCTGAGCCACCTTGTAGCCTGGGTGTGCACCCACTTTTGAGACTCAGTTTCCTTTTCCATAAGATGGAGTAATAATAACAGAGCTCACATCCCAGCCTGTTACAGGAGATGAAGCATCTCGGCTCCTCAGAGAAAATATGATCCAGAAGGTAAAAAAATACAAGTTACTACACAGTGTCGAGGTTTCCGGCCAAAGCCAGCTCACCCATGGATGTGGGTTGTTTGGGCCATGCCATGTTTTAAAATTTTTAAAAATGTTGTCAGGTTATAAAATCAGGATGTTTTTAGGGATAAGTCCAGATTTCTGGCTTCTGTTGAAAATCTGAAGGTCTGATAACAGTTAGCCCTCATTTGTCCTGAGCCCAGGGAACAGCTGTGCAGAGCTGGGAAAGGGTGCCCCTTCAGGTGGGGCCCATGCATGTTGGCTCTGCTGGTCCCCACCCTGTTGGCCTGGCCCCGAAGCACTGCAGAGCCCGATGCACAGACAGCTCACAGGAAAGGTAGATGGGTTGGCCCCCTTCAGAGTCTCTTGCAGGTTAAAGAAGGCTCAGGTACATGGCTCTTGGCACAGAATGTGTTAACAAAGATAAGCACATGTTACCATTAATAGTTTTAGTGTGTGGTTAGCTCAGACTTACATGTCTTTAATTGCACTAATATTTCATCGGGATCTCATTGCATTTATGGAGAATTCATATAACTAAAAACCAGTGTTTTCCCTACCCTGCTGGTGTGGTTCAATTGGTTGGAGCATCCTCCTATACACCAAAATATCGTAGGTTTGCCTGTGCTGCGGGTTTGGTCCCCAGATGGTGTGCTCGTGAGAGGCAACTGATTGATGTTTCTCTTTCTCTCTAGAATATATATATATATATATATATATATACACACACACATACACACATACACACACACACACATATACATACACACACATATACACATATATATACAGTATATATGTACATATATACACACATATACATATGTACACTATATATATGTTAACCACTTAACACATATTTTAGTGTCAGGTTTATATTAAGTAGTGCCTTAAATTAAAAAAAAAAAAAAAAAAAAGATTGATCTTTCCCCAAATTCGTGTGTCCTCAGGCAAGTCATTTTGTCTCTTGGAGTTTCAGTTTCCTCCTTTATAAATAGAGCATAGTAACTGTGCTGACCTCACAAAGATTAAATGAAATAATCTGTTTATAATACTTAGTATAGATGCTGGTGGGTAGTAGATATTGAATAACTGATAGCATATTTTTCTATGATTATCACCGATCCAGTGTAAGCCTTTTCTCTGGCATCCTCACACTGCCCCCTTCCTTTCCTGGGCATTTATAGGGAGGACATGAACATATCCCAGTCACTCCTTTTCTCCCGGAACACTCGCTGGTATGCCTGTAAGAAAGAACTTACCTGCGCCCACGCAGGGTGCGTTGTTTGGCTGGCACTGGGGCTGGCAGCCTGCCTGCTAAGGTCTGATGCAGGCCGATGGCGCAGCCCGGGCCCCATTTCAGTGGGCAGAGTGCCTCGTGTCACCAGCTGCCTCAAAACTTTGAGCTTATGCACACACAGAGCATGCATATTTATTATTTATAAATGATGAACACTTATTCTGTCAGCAATATGCATGCGTTAACTACTGTACTAATATATCATGTCTGTTAAAAACACCTTTCCCCCAAGTTGACATTTTAGAAAGTTGGTACAAAATATAAATATAGAAGAAAGTTTGGACATTTTCTCCTCACTGCTTCCAATCAACTGGGGTACTCTCCTTAGGGGGCCCTGCTGTCATGGAAATCACCCTCTGAGTGTGAATGAACTAGGTGGGGAGAAGGGGGGTAGTCAAACAGACACAGGCCACTGGAAGTCCTTTGGAAATGTGAAGAATCCTTTGATTTGGCAAAGAAACCTCCTAAGGGATCTATGTCGATGTCTGATGGCTGAAGGTTTGGTAAATGGGTTCCTGTCCGCTCTCTGGATGGGAACACAAACGATTTATTACCAAGTGTCTGCAAACCAGCAGTGTCAGCATCACCCAAGAGCATCCTAAACATGCAGGCTCTCAGGCCCCAAACCAGACCTGCTTAATCAGAATCTGCTTTGTGACTATGTCCCAGGGGATCATAGTTACATTAACATTTATGAATCATTGCTCTAGACAATGGGAGATATGCTTTTCAAAGAAATTCTATTTTTTTAATCCTCATCCAAGAATACATCTTTATTATTGATTTTAAAGACAGAGAAAGGTGGGAAGGAGGGAGAGAGACAAACAGACAGATATCAATGTAAGAGAAAAATTAATCGATTGCCTCCTGTATGCTCCCAGACCAGGGATCGAACACGCAACCTAGATTATGTGTTCTGACTGGGAATCAAATCCAGTCTTGATATATGGCATGATGCTCCAACCAACTGAGTCACATAGCCAGGGCTAAATTCTTTTTTTTTTTTTTTTTCTTTTTAAATTTTATTGTTGTTGTATTACATCCATCCCCTTTTTGCGCCCCTCTGTCCCCCTCCCCACCCACCCATTCCCCCCAAAGTCAATCCCACTTGTTGTCCATGTCCATGGTTCCTTTATACTAGGTTCTTGTCTAAACTGCTCCCCTTCCTTGCCTCTTCCTCCCCACTTCCCCCAACCCCCTTCCCCCTGACCACTGGAGGCCTATTCACTGTATTCATATATTTGGTTCTATTTTGCTTGTTGTTAGTTTTGCTCATTATTGTCCTATAAGGGGTGAGATCATATGGTATTTGTCCTTCACTGACTGGCTTATTTCACTAAGCATAATACTCTCCAGTTCCATCCATGTTGTTGCAAAGGGTACCAGTTCCTTCTTTCTTTCTGCTATATAGAATTCCATTGTGTAAATGCACCAAAGTTTTTTGATCCAATCATCCACTGATGGACACTTAGGCTGTTTCCAGCACTTGGCTATTGTAAATAGTGCTGCTATGAACATAGGTGTACATAGGTTCTTATGAATTGGTGTTTCAGGATTCTTTGGGTATAGTCCAAGTAGTGGAATTGCTGGATCAAAAGGCAGTTCCATTTTTAGTTTTTTGAGGAAACCCCAAACTGCACCAGCCTGCATTCCCACCAACAGTGCATGAGGGTTCCTTTTGCCCCACATCCTCGCCAACACTTGTTGTTTATTGATTTGTTGATGATTGCCATTCTGACAGGTATGAGGTGGTATCTCATTGCGGTTTTAATTTGCATCTCTCTGATGACTAGCGATGTTGAGCATTCTTTCAAATGCCTCTGGGCCCTTTGTATATCTTCTGTCTGTTCAGGTCCTTTGCCCATTTTTTAATTGGGCTGTCTATCTCCCTGGTGTTGAGTCGCATTAGTTCTTTATATATTTTGGAGATCAAACTTTTGTCGAAGTATCATTGGCAATTATGTTTTCCTATACAGTTGGTTCCCTTTGAATTTTGCTGTTTTCTTTAGCTAAACAGAAACTTTTCAATTTGATATAGTCCCATTTGCTGATATGTTCTTTGATTTCCTTTGCCCTTGGTGAAGTATCAGTAAACATATTTCTGCATAGGATATCCAAAAGTTTACTGCCTCTATTTTTCTCCAGGACCTTTATGGTTGGACTGCTTATGTTTAAATCCTTTATCCATCTTGAGTTTATTCTGGTGTATGGTGTAAGTTGGTGGTCTAGTTTTATCTTTTTGCATGTTGCTGTCCAGTTCTCCCAACATCATTTGTTGAAGAGACTGTTTTTGCTCCATTTTATGTTTCTTCCCCCTTTGTCGAATATTGACAATATTGACCATAGATAGAGTCCTGGGTTAATTTCTGGGCTCTCTATTCTGTTCCATTGATCTATATGTCTATTCTTATGCCAGTACCAGATAGTTTTGATGACAGTAGCCTTGTAGTATTGTTTGAAGTCCGGTATTGTGATTCCTCCTACCTTGTTCTTCTTTCTCAAGATTGCTGTGGCTATTCATGGGCGTTTTTGGTTCCATATAAATTTTTGAAGTATTTTTTTCCTATTTCTGTGAAGTCTGTCATTGGCATTTTTATTGGGATTGCATTGAATCTGTAGATTGCTTTGGGTAGTATGGACATTTTAATGATGTTAATTCTTCCCATCCATGAACATGGTATATGCTTCCATTTATTTGTGTCTTCCTTGATTTCTTTCTTCATCGTTCTGTAGTTTTGTGAGTACAGGTCTTTTACCTCCTTAGTTAAGTTTATTCCTAGGTACTTTATTTTTCTTGTTGCTATGATAAATGGGATTTGTTTTCTCGCTTCTATTTCTGTTGTTTCATTATTGGTATATAAAAATGCTTTTGATGTCTGGATATTGACTTTATACCCAGCTATTTTGCTAAATTTGCTTATTAGGTTGAGTAAGTAAATTCTATTTTTTAATAGAATTATATATATTTAAGGTGCATGACAGGATTTGATATACATATACATAGTGAAATGATACTCTAGTAAAACCAATTAATATATCATCTCCTCCTATGTTACCTTTCTTTTGTGATGAGAGCACCTGAAATCTACTCTTAGAAAATTGCCAGTATTCAGTACAATATTATTAACTATAGTCACCTGTTGTACATTAGATACCTACAATTTATTCATCATGTATAACTATAACTTAAATGTCTGTAAAGAGCCAAATAGTAAATATTTTAGGCTTTGCAAGCCTTATGGTCTCAGTGACAACTATTCAATTTGGCCAGAGCCTATAGGGATGGGCCTGACTGGCTGGGTTCCACTAAAACTTTATTTACAAAAAATTCAGTGTGGGCGCAGACTTTGGCCCATGAGCCATAATTTGCCAACCCCTGCTTTAGACCTCAATTTACTTGCCAGAAAGTAGACAATTTCTTCAGCATGTATTTTCTGGCTTCCTAAAGTTGTATTTATCATGTGATGGCATTACCTGTCCTCCCTCCTCTCTCTCTTTCTCTCTCTCTTTCACACACACGCACACACACACACACTTACAAGCACTGTGGTAATGCTGGCCTGGAGGTTCAACGATGATCTATTTCTATCAATCATCTCCTTTAATTCCCTAGCTTTTAAAAAATGTTTATTTACCAATAAAACAAAGTGCCCTGCCCCCTCACCACCATTCTAAAATGTACAGTGGAGGCTACTTCATTCACGGCTTTCAGTTCTGGCAGATCTGTGTTCAAATTCCAGACCGGTTGCTATGTGACCACACACTGATAATTTAGTCCCTTTAAGCTTCAGTTTCCTCTTCTGCAAAATGGGAACAAATTAATACTTCCCCCACATAAGTACTTAGAAGAAGGCCTAACCCATGATAAATGCCCAAATTACTACAGAACCCTCAAAAATACCACATAGGAAGGTATAAAATTGAGTAGCAAAATAATTTCCTGAAGGATAACCCTGCCAACCTTCTGGCCAATGCTTTCCAGTCTTTTTTCTAGGCATTTTTAGTTTTTACACAGCAGTGATCATTCCTGAGTTACTTTAAACAATACTTTCGAACATGAAAAAGAGCAGGTATCCCATTGGCCATGGAAGACAGGCCACCCAGAAAGAAAAAAGAATCTCTGTTCCCTGCAGTGATTCCCGGCTTTTTGGGAGTGAATTATCAGTGCCCCAAAGAGCTGTTCCTGGCACCCTGGGACCCATCATGTCTGAGCAGGACTGGGCAGAGGTCATAGCTTCTGTCAAGTCCTAGGGGGTGGACTGGAACCCTGAGGAGTTCTGGAGGCCCAAGAGATGAGAGGACCCACGGATTGGCTCTAAGAAAAGAAACAAGGCTTTAAACCTTCATACCACCACTCCTGCCCCACCTCCTCCTTTGAACTGGGATCCTGGTACCCCAAAGACAGTGTGTAGGTGTCCTGTGCATCTCCTTTCCCATCTCCTAGCTGAGGAGGAGGATGCTAATTAAAATGAGTGGGGAGCCCACAACAGGGCACCAAGTTATTCCTTCACCTTTCATTCAGCACATTTCCCTGTCTCCTGACAAACTCCGGCCTTGGAGATGAGGACACCTACTCTGACACCTACTCTCCTCGTTCCTCTAGTCCACCAGCAACACCCGCTCAGGCGTGCTGAGTGGGAGGAGCCTTCCGCTACTGTGTGTCAGGACTGGCATGATCATGGCCAATCCTCAGGTCAACTGTCAACAGTAACGGGGTAGGAACTGTTAGCCACACCAGCTCTGGATTAGTGACCCAGGGTTGCTGCGACAATATACCACAGGCTAAGCGGCTTAAACAACAGAAATTCATTCTCTCCCAGTTCTGAAGGTCACAAGTCTGAAATCAAGGAGTTGGCAGAGTTGGTCCCTGCTGAGGGCCGCGAGGGAAGGAGCTGTGTCCGGCTTTTCTCCTTGGCTTGCAGCTGTCCGTCTTCTCCCGAGTCTCTTCACATCCTCTTCTATGTGTCCCTATCCTAATTCCCCCTTTTTATAAGGACATCAGTCCCTGGATTAGGGCCCACTCAAAGGACCTCACTTCAACCTCTGTGAAGCCCATCTCCAAATAAGGCTACATTTTGAAGTCCTGGGGGTTAGGACACCAACATACCTTTTTTGAGGGGACACAACGCAGCCCAAAACAAGCTCTAGAGCCAGACGGGCCTGGGCTGGCATTCTAGCTCTACCACTTACTGACCACTTGCTCTCATTAAACCTTAGCTTCCTCCTTTGTTGAATGGGGAATGCATACTTTCTCCCACCTGGATTGTTACGTGAGGACTAAAGGAGATATTTGGGACTCTACCTGCTGTTAGCTGGCCCTCTTATCAATATCAAGAGCAGCAGAGGCAGGCATGCCTCATCTCACCGTCTCCAGGACACCTGAGTTCCCCGTGGCTGTGGTGGGCCCAGCTGTGCACACGGACTCTTACCTGATTCAGCATGCGCACCTGGTTCTCTGCCTGGGGATTTCTCGGTGCTGTGGAAGCTTGCTCAGCCCTCAGAGGATAGTCCTAAGGTGCCAAACATTTAATGCCTCCAGGGACAACCCTCAAGCCCCAGGAATAGGGTCAGTAGTTAAATACTCCAACTTCCCCATAACAATTCTCATGCATTCTCCTTGGGTCCCTGCTGCTCACAATGGTAGTTAAGGCAGCCTTCATCTGCTTTTCAGCTTTCCCTGAACTAGCCTTTCCGAGGTCACCTCCCAAATACACTCTGCACTCAAGTCTTGGCCTCAAGGGCTGCCTTTGAGACAACCTCACTAAGCGAATGAGGAGAGAGGCTGAGAGAAGTTATGAGGCCTGTGAAAGCACACACAGTGAGGGAGTGGTGGGCTTGGGATTCGAACCATGATTTCTTTGACTCCAAAGCCCATGGTCCAATCAATGAATTACCTTTAATCTAGTCTTGATGCCTATATGTACTGGTATGTACCAGTCTTCCCTCATTCTGTTCTCTCATACTTTCATTCTCAGTAAGAAAACCATTTTATTTTATTTAAAAAAATTTTTTTATTATTTCCAGAGAGAAGGGAAAGGAGAGAGGCAGAGAGGGAGAGAAACATCAACATATGGTTGCCTTTCACCTGCCTCCAGCCAAGGACCTGGCTGGAGACCTGGTTTGCAACCTGATTATGTGCCCTGACTGGGAATTGAACTAGTGACCTTTGGGTTCTCAGGCCAGTGCCTATCCACTGTGTCACCAGCCAGGGCAGAAAACCATTTTATAGGAAAGAAAAATGCCTTCTCCTTTTCCATCTCAGACCTCCTGCCTTTCCCTCTTGACCTCTATGCCACCTCCACTCCAGACTGGGAGACACCAAGAGGGTCATGAGAGGACCCTACAGTGTCCAACGTGGCCAGGAATGAAGTTGTCTCAGCCAATTTCTTGACCCAGGGGCATTTACCAGGGTCAGGCCCTGAGCTGAGAATGGCCAATAAAATGCTAAATATCATGGATCCTACCCTGAACGAATGGGCAGTTTATAATAGAAAAGAGCCTCAGTTTCCTCATCTGGAAGGGGTAATATGAGCTCCTACATCAAAAGGTTGTTGTCAAGATTAAATGACTATATATATATATATATATATATATATATATATATATATATATATATATATATATACTGGGTTTAGTGCACACACAGTAAGGCCCCAATAAATGGTAGTTGTTATTACAAGAGTTAAATAGAAATATAAAGTTCTTGCTGTAGGGAGGACAGAAAGGAGCTATTATTTCTGTCTTGGAAATCAGGAAGTTACATATCTTGATGAGGAGTATGAGTTGGAACTCTTAAGCTACTGGTAACCATGATGCACACTGAATGAGGAGAGCCTGTCCAGGAGATAAGAGTGATAAACAAAGCCCTGGTGACCTCATTTGAGCACCTGGTTCAAGCTATACCTGAAAGTGGCACTTCCTTTGTCACTTAAATTAGTTTGTGTTAAATTCTTCTCTTTGTACAGGTTCTCTTATCAGTCATCAGATTAATATACTTTAATGTTTTCCACTGTTCTTCCTTCTAAGACCACACTCTAATGTTACCAGTAATGTCTAGCATGCCTGGCTAGCTGGTTCTACCCCTGTGGCCCTTGAGATCCAGCTGAGGGCCTAGGGACCATGAAGCAGAGATGAGCCATCCCTGTGTGTCTGTTATCAATTCCTGACCCACAAAATCCATAAGCATAATAAATGTACTCAGGTACTTTGAGTCATCAGGATGATCAGTTACACCGCAGTCGAAACCAAAACACCCTCCCACCCTCTATACCCCGTGTTCCTAAAGAAAAAAAAGATAACTCAAATGCATGGCACAAATAAATAATCTTTAATTTCAACAAATAGCTCCCCCATATACGAGACAATAAGCTGTGGGAAAAGATACAGAAGCATCCAATAGAGTGATCTATTCTAACTATGCTAATTCCTTAGCACAAGAGAAATGACTTTGGTTCACACACAAACACAGAAAGCTCCTCAGTGTGACAAGGAAGGAGATCATCCTGGATGAGGGTGCGGTGGCCATTTTAATCCATGTCACTGTCCTGTGCAGGTCTTCTGTGATTCACAATCACCACGATTTGGTTGAAAAAATGTTGCTTTTGCTCTATCGTATTCTATTTACTTGCCATACATACACGCTACTGTTACTAAAGGTGGGGTCTTGTCAGACAGGAGGACACTGATGGGAGAGGCAGAGAGAAGGGGGTGCTCAGGATTGAGGTCCTGGCCCCTGCCTTGCTCACCAAAAAGACACGCAGGCGCACGCATGTCCGCCAGTGGGGGCACACACGAGAACGTCCACGTACCCACAGGGGGTGCTCAGGAATAAGCTAACACAAGGAAAAATTCAGTTAAGCCAGGAGACATGTCTTACATTGGAATATTTTTTTGTTCCCGATTGCTTCTCCAAGTAGTCTAATCTATTTACCATGTCCACGAAATAGAAGGCAACATACTTACACTTTGGAGGAAAGACAGCAGGTTCGAAGAACCCCAGGGAACAGCAGCCTGTTCCAAGTCACCCAGTGGGTATGCATTTTGGGCGTGGGGGCTCGGCCTCCCCCACGTTGGCCAAACTCTTGGGAAATTTCATCTTGATGGAGGCCAGCACCTATTCTCTGGCTCGAAGGATGAAAGTGCATTTGGGGGGAAATCAACAAGAGCAAGCGCTGCCAGTTAAGTCTCACGGCAGAACCCACTCAGCTTGCGGCATATGGATGGGGTTTCCAGAAAGTTCTCAAGCCTCGCTCATTGAAGGTGGCCATTTGTGACCAACAGTCAGCTTCCTCTCAGTTCTGAGAATTTGGGGGATGTGTGCGTGGGGTGAGTGTGTATGCAGGTGTGGATGTAATAGGGGAGATGACACATTTTTGTCTTAAAGTTTTCTTCCTTTTTTGTTTTAAAACAAATAACACCTGCCTTCCCTGCAGTTCTCAGGTCACCTCCAGCGAGGCAGGAGACACGCGGTCACACTCAGCCCGGGACCTTAGGCTGTGCCACTGCTCCACGGCCGTGCGGTGGGTGTTGAGCATCCGCCGCCAGTGGTTGGATTCGGAGGGGCCTGAAGAGTATTGGCCGATGACAATCCTTCCGATGAAGTCGTTGCTGCTCTTCATGTTGTGACCAAACACTACAGAGCCACAGGGATGGGGGTCAGGGGGGACAAGGCAAGGGGAAGGAGGGGAACAGAACAGGAGGCAGGAGTAAGACAGAGGCTATTGATCTACATATTCCCCTACAACAGACACAGGGTCCCTGCTTTTAGGACATTGCCTGTTTGTTTGAATGGTGAGGATTCCCTGACTCCCCCAGCCTGCCCTCCCACAGGCTCTCTCTTCCAGCGGCACTGGGCTTCCTGCGGTCTCGCACCATGCTAAGCGTGTGTTGCCTCCCAACCTCTCTCTGCATTGGCTGTTCTTTCTCCTGGAAAGCCCCACCACTGCCTCACTGCCACCCACCCCCCAACCAGTCCAGCAACGTGCAACTTGAAACTTATGTCCAGTTGCCATGCTGCCTATAGAGCCTGATGACTAGATACTTCTAGTGGAACAGACTGCCATCACTGGAGTCCAGTTGCGTAGTCACACCATGGTAGTCACAATACTGCTGACATTTAGGGCTGGATCATTGGTTGTGGGGCCTGTTCTGCACCTCAGGCCTCTACTCACTAGATGCCAGTAGCACCTATCCCCCAAGTTGGCACAACCCAAAATGTCTCCAGACATGGCCAACTATCCCTGGGGTGGAGGTGGCCAAGTCATTCCAGATAAAGAACCACAAGATTACACTGCAGGCCATGGGGGCAGCCATCCTAATGAACCCTGGCTCTGTCATTCGACTAGCTCTGGGATCCTGAGGCAAGTGAAAGAGCCCCTCCAAAACTCAGTTTCCTCTTGGTTCAGGGAAAAAAAAAAAGGGGGGGGGGTTGGCAGAGAGAAAGAAAGAAACAGATTTATTATTCCACTTATGCATTCATCGGTTCATTCCTGTATGTGCCCTGACCAAGGTTTGAACCCACAACCTTGGCATATTGGGATTGACACTCTAACCAACCGAGCTACTCAGTCAGGGCAGTTCAATAGCAATCTTAATAGTACTTTACCTCACACGTTGTTGTGAAGTTTCAGCGAGTACAACTCTCAGCACAGAGAGCCTACCTAGCACGCAGTAAGCACTCATTTAATGCACTGCTATTGCGAGTCTGTATTTCTTGGCTGCTGACCTTTTTAAAGAGAGACTTCATATTTCCTCTGTTCCAGGCAGCAGAGGCAAGTTTCCTGAGAGAAGTGAGTGCAGCAATTTCTTCTGTCTCCTGAGGTACTGTGTGTCTCTTTGGAAGGCCTTTCTGTTAATTCCAATGCAAGCTTAATTTGTGTCTTTCAAGCCTAATGAGATAGTTAGCTTGATTTATCTTCCCAGCCAAGTTCCGCCTAATTCTTTATCTGCGTGTGGGCAGTCCAGGCATGCCATCTCATTACCAGGAAAGCAGGCCTGCCTGTGTTATAAATGAAGGGCTACAGAACAGGAAATATCACAGATTCACCCAGCGGGAGCCCAGCAAAGGGTGAACCCCGCAAAGGCGGGCTGCATCCCAGGAGGAAAGCCATTATCAAATAAACCAGCTAAAATATGCAGCCCCAAAGAGAGCTTGAATGCTAATAAGCCTTTGTTCTCCCCTGTGGGCTTCACAACAAGAATTCCAAATGATAAAAATTTCGGGGGGGGGGGGGGGATGAACAAAAACACCATCCATTGTCTAAAAAGCAAAAAGACTTAGAGTGAACTCGGCTGAGGGAACTAGGCTAAGTGAAACACTATGTCTCAGTCAAGAGTATCCTGCACCTGTCAGCTCCCAAAACAAAAATTGGACCATGTATATTTTTTGTACATTTGATAGTGTTCAGTATGCATACGTGGACCTCACTGACATGAAAATTAGGAATGAATCTATGCTTAATAAAGAAAAAGCTAAGGAACTCTCTGATGCATCCGAAAAAAAATTGTTTTTGAACAGTAACACTCAGGACTGTTTTGAACCACACCTGTGGGCAGTGTAAAGTTTGATCTCACCAGATGAGAACAAGTCACCCAAGTCTCCTTCTCTGTAGGCCTCAACTCTAAAGCAAGATACTATTATTTATTTAGCAAGATGTTGTTATGAGAGCATTTTAGACCCCATTTGGTTTTCTTCCCTGGAGGCAAAATATTCTCTCTTCCTTTGCCCCGCCAAGGAGCAAATGAAAATGCAGAAACATCTTAGCAAATAAGCATAGGTTTTCCTTCCCTGGTGAAGGGGTTTTAAGAAATCTCAAACTCTCATGTATTGTTGGTGAAAGAGGAAGCTGGTTCAGCTTTCAGGGGCACTTCAGAGTGTCTGCTCAAAATAAAAACGTCCTAACTCGTGACCCAGTAATTCTACTTGTAGGGGTTGACCCCATAGAATTATCTGCACAAATGGACAAAGACATACATACAAGGATATTTTCTGCAGCAGGGATCGGCAAACCAAAGCCTCCAAACCAAACCCGGCCCATCACCTGTTTCTCCTAAGCCCCATTGGAACCCAGTCAAGCCCACTGGTTTATGTATCGTCCATGGCCACCTTTGCACAGCAAGCAGCACAGCTGAGTCGTTTCAAGAGAAACCATGTGGCCCAAAGCTGAAAATACTTACTACCTGGGCTTTTACGAAAACCTTTACTGATCCCTTCCCTGGAATATGGTTTATAAGAATGAAAAATGGAAATAACAAAACTGTGCACGAGGAAGTATGGCTGAGGCTTGTTGGTGCCTGCCCACCCCCTCAGCCCACCCTGCAGGCTAACGGTGGCTTCTGTGGGCAATGGCCTACCACAAGCACCCGCTGTTCTCTGCCCGGGTCACACCAGTCCACGCTACAGTGTGATTTATGGTGGGGACCCTTGCACTACTCAATACCAACTAGACCTTGAAAAGGGCGGGAGACTAGGGTGAGCCACTTGGATAGTGAGGTATGCCTGTGTGACTGAGTCCCCATCAATATCCCGGACACAAAGGCTCGAGTGGGCTTCCCTGGCTGGCAGCACTCTGCGTGCGTTGCCCCCATTGTTGCTGGGAGAATCAAGGGCCGTCCCCAGGCTCCCCTGGGAGAGGGTGACTGGCACCTTGAGCCTGGGTCCTGCCCTGCACACCTTTTCCTTTTGCTGGTATCAGTCTGTATCCTTTTGCTGTAATAAATGATAACCATGAGCATAACAACTTTTCTGAGTTCTGTGAATCCTTCCTATCACTGAACCTGACAGTGGTCTTAGGCCCTCCTGAGCTGCAGACACCCACTCACCAACCCCCCTCACTGGACCGCCTCCCTGACTGTTGCTTTGTGCGATCACCTTCCCAGCAGCCTGCCAGCCCAAAGTCATTGTCCTAGGATCAGATTTGGGAGGCAAGCAGACTTAGACAAGGGGGGACTAATTAGATCATTTCTGATGTAACAGTAGCATGGAAACCAATGTCACTGTTAAAAATGAGACAGGCCTATATATATATATACACACAGAATAGCCTCCAAGACCTATTATTGCTAGGAGACCAATGCAAGTTGCAAAACAGGGTATGTAAATACAATCTCTTTTGGTTAAAAATATATTAACAGAAACAACGTCTGGAGGAATGTTCGCCAAACTGTGAGGAGTGGATCTTTCTAGGGAGGGGAAACTGAGGGAGCTCTTCGCTTCTTATCTTCTGTTAGTATGTACAGTTTAAACTTCTTTCAAGGGCATACTATTTTGGAAAAAAGTTAAGTCGCTGTTAGTGAGTCTAACTAGCCAGAAGGGGAAGAAGACTAGAAGGAAGTCGTATCCTACGCTCCTCGTCCCAATCTGCGAAGTTAGTTGGCGGGGTGAGTCACTTGGCCCTTGAAAGGTGGGGGTTTGCGAGTGACTCAGCCTTTCTGACAGGAGGCGGTCGCCACGGTGGCCATCTGAGCTAACTGGCAGGCTCGGCACTTACAAATCCCTTGGTAGCCTTACGGCAACCTGAACGGTCTTTCGAAAACCAACCATCTAAAACGCAAATTATAATAAGCTGAGGCTGCATAAAGCGAATGACATCTATTATAAAAGCTGCCTGGGAGAGTAACAAGATTTGCCGTCACTGTAAATTCTAGGGGGGGGGGGGTGTTGTTGGAGGGGACAGGGATGAAGGCTGGCTACTTGCAGCCCACAGAAAGATGCTTGGAGACAGTGGGCCCGACCCCTCTGCCATCTCCACTTTGTAGGTACGGAAGCCAAGTCACTGAGCTAGCTGGTGATCACACTCGCGGAATTTATAGCAAATGGCCTGTAAAGGCAGCCAATTCCTCCTAATGAGATCCCTCCAATCCTCCTCATCAGAAACCATCACATCAAGAAATGGTGCTGTAAGCCACCCCAAACATCCCCGCTGGCCGTGACAGGGGACTCATTTTCCTGCAGTCACTAGTATATCACCGACAATGTAAATACTCCAGGGTACCCTAGACATCTAGAAGCAACTCCCCAACAACTTGCACAACCGAGAGGGCAGCAAAAGGCATCTGAACAGTTGGAATAGGTGTCACATAGGCCCTCCAGGAAAGGGCTCCTCACATCTTCTCTAAGAACCTGTATCCTCTTTAGGGATCTAGACAGGCTTTGAATAAACTTAGTCATCTGGTACCCCATTTGCAGTAATTTAAATTAATACAGTGGACTGTGACTACCAGACAGATATGAGAACTTACAAAAGTACAGTAGAATGGGGTCACCTGGTGATGGGCAAACACCCTTTACTCCTCACAAGGTTGGGGATATTCACTGTGTGACCAGGCTTTGAAGAAGTGTGGAGAGTAATGCTGCTTTGTTAAGCACCTACAATGTGTATAGCCCAGGCCTAAGCGCAGCATGTGGATTAAGTCAATCTTCACAGCAACCCTCTAAAGTGGGGTTCTTCATCCCTAGTACTACTGACATTCTGGGCCAGATCATTCTGGGTTGTGAGGGGCTGTTCTGAGCATTGTAGGATGTTTAGTAGCACACCTTCCTACTACCTGCTAGGTGCCATTAGCAGTTCTCTCCCCAGTGGTGTGAACCAAAAGTTATCTCTAGACATGGCCAAATGTCCTCAGGGAGCAAATCCACCCCTCCCCGCTCATAGAGAAACACTGCTCTAAGGGAGTTGCTATTACTGGCCCATTATGCAGGTGGGGAGACTGAGGGCCCCAGAGGAGCAGGGAGGGCACTCACTGCTCCAGTCAAGATACAGCTGCCCTTGAGCAAGGCGGGGGCAAGTTGAGTCTTTCACATGTTGATATTTGAGTAAAAATGAATTTCTTCTTCCCTCTTAGAGCTAAACTCTTTTGCTTGCTAATTTAGTTTGCCAAAATGATTCTGGAGGGGAAGCTGGATGAGTTAGAGTGTGGGCGTGATAAACACTGCAAATTAAAAGGGAAAGAAAAAAATCTCAATCTTTACCAACAGGAGCAGACTCAATAGTTCTCCATCTTGCATGTTTGGTTCACAAGGTGGCGACTCCTATGCAGCTCCCAGCCTGACAGCACAGCGCAGGGGTGCCCCCGGTTCACAGCTGTCCCCTGCAATCCACTTTTTGGGTGCTGGGTTGAGCTGCTCCCCATTTCTGAAAAGATGCACTAAGCCAGCCAAACCCATCCTGGTCTGTTTCATCACATTCTTTGGGGTATTCATCGGTTATCTCAACCCTTGGAGGACCTGCAATGCAGTTTACGCCTTCCTGTTCCCCTACTGTCCTCCCCACAGGTAGCTCTGATGTACCCCAACAAACGTGATGTCCATTCTTTTTCAACTTTTGTAAAACTTCCCCAAACCACAGCACTCCGTCTTTTTTCTTCTCTCTAGAAGCTGTTTCAGGCTTCTTTCAAAACAAGGTAGAACAGATCCCTTCCCCAGGCCTCAGTTTCCCCACTTATACAATAGGTGAATGTCCGTAGGTTTTAAGGCCCCTTTTGGGACAGTTCTTTGGTTCTGAGGAGTTTCATCCATGACTTCAGGGCGATGTTTTTTAAGCTCCCTTGGCTGACTTTGTGATTCATAGCAGCTGCTGGGAGATAACTATTTTCTCTCTGCTTTTCCTTCCAACAGGCAAAATGACAATTTAGATAACAGTGTTATAATAATTAAAAATCAGCAATAGTGAATCCTGAGTTCTGTAAACCAGTCCCTGGGCACAGTACTTCATGTAACATTTTTTGACTTAATCCAAACCCACAACCCATTTTGCCAATGGGGAATTAGAGGCCTGGAAGGTTAGAGGTTGCGGGCCCAAGGTCACACGGCCAACACAAGGCACGACAGGAACTGAAACGCAAAGCTTAGCATCATTTTTCCTTCTCCCACCTCAGAAAGAAGTTGCTTCCCCTCTTCCATTGACCCTGACAAGGTGGTGAAGGACAAAATCAGGAAGAGAAACACACCCTCTGTGTGCATCTGAAGGGAGTTAGAGGGAGTTAGAGCCTCAAGCTGGCACAGAAGGTTAAGAGGTATCAGCAGCCAGAATGGTCCTCGAAAATCCCTCATGAAGGTATCATGTTGGAACCCTTCACACCCCCTCTCAAGGGCCCAGTATGGTCAGGTTTGCCTCCCATACCTAAATGGATGGTGGCTGCTTTTTAAAACAAGCCGCAGATAAGGAAGTTGTCTTATGTTTAGGGACTGTTGATATGAACAAAATAGTAATAGCATCTAACACTTAGATAGTGCTTATCATGTGTTTAATCTATACAATGACTCTATTTAGGTCAGTACTATTATCTCTTTGGGCCTAGCGGGCACCTGCTGGCATCATAGCCTGTCTTCCTGAGGGGGTACCTGAAGAAAGCCTTGAGCAGGCCTAGAAACCAGCCTGGGTCATCCTGGTGGGAAATTCTGGGATCCCAGTACTTGGAATTGATTTGTTTCTACAACAAAGATATGGGCTCCAGGAGGGCACGTCTGCTTGACTCCTTGGACTCTGTGTCTTCAGACCCTCACTCCACTGAAAGTCCGAGGCTCAGGGCATAGGCCCCTTTTGCCCAGCCAGGTCTGTGGGCAATACTGGCTTAGAGTACATCAACTTCCCTTCATGTAGTGATTCCCAGCTACGGCCAATTTTGCCCCCAAATTTGGCAACGTCAGGAGGCATTTGTACTGTCACAATTGGGGGTGGTGGTGCTACTGGCATCTACTAGACAGAGGATAGGGATGCTACTAAACATCCTACAACGCACCAGACCAGCCCCCACAACACAAAATTATTTGAAATTATTTGGCCTAAAATGTCAACAAGTGCTGAGGCTGAGAAACCCTGCCTTAAGGGGGTGTGACAGGGTTTGCTTAAGTTAATACCCAATCCTCTTCCTCCTCCAGCACCACCACCAAAGGGAAGTCACTGAGATCCTGAGGCTGTGCAGATCTACAAGGAAAATAGCTGGGAGACTTGGGGATAGGGAAGGAGGGAAGGAGGGATAAGGCTGGAGAGGGGTTGGGAGCCTGACAAAGATGAAATTCCAGAGCAAATTCAGGGTGAGAGAAAATTGGGAAGTGGAGGAAGCAACTTCTGAGAAATGTCCCAGTGGCTTATGAATTAAATCTCTTTTTCCCTCCTCAATACATAAAAGTCAAGATTGGAAATTCTTTTGAAACTCCTTTGGACCTCTGCTGGACCACTTCTGCATGCCTCTGAGTGGAAACAGCCCCGTGGAACCAGTGTTTATGAAGCCAGCATATGATTTGAAGAATCATGTTCAGGTCTATGTGTGAATCACCCCATCTTGGAGGAAGCATTTACAGTGTGACTGTCAGGTAATGTGCTTGTTTTTCTTTTTATGATCAATCAACATTTATATAAAGGAATGAGGATCATCTTTGTGCACTTGTTTTAGAAAAGCTAGCATTGCTTTGGGGAACATGTTCGCTACAAACTGTCTCCAGAGTTACAAAACACCTATTGAAGCTTTATGGGACAATCAAGCAAATCTTCCCCTTCCATCTTCTAAAATAATTGAGGATATAAAGTAAAAACATCATGAACATGAAAATCACTTGTGTGAAAGATGATGTGACTAGAGCCATATTAAAATAAAGCCAGAGTAGCCAGTTCAGAAAAACTGCCCTTCACATCTTATTTTCCAAACTAGACTAAAATGCCACATTCCGGGAAGTCAATAAGAATGAAAATATCCTGTTTGTAAGGACTGATGACCCAACCACTAACTGATCAATGAATGTGGCTGACACTTGGAAAACTTTAAAAAAATACCGGTGCTGAGGTCTTCCCTCAAGAGATTCTACGTTTGGTTTGGGGTGAAGGACTGGATGTTTTACAAATGCCCCCTGCCCCACCGTAGATGATTCTCAGGTGCAATCAGGTTAGATACCCTGTGTTAGATGCAAATCAAAATATTAGTTGGCTTGCAGAAAAGGGCCTGATCCTACTATATATTCTCCTTGAATTAAACTTCTCTGACCTGCAGGGTTAAACCTGACCAGCAGGCTCACTAAAGGAGTGACTGAAAATGCTGGTTATTGTGGGCAGGTAGGTCCCAGAGAGAGGAGGGGCACCTTTAACATCTTAATCTTATTCATCTGAGGACCATGGGCCTCTAGATACAAACTCACCTTGTTCCCAGTTCTTCCTAGGAAGAGTGAATAAAGGATAAAGAAGAATACATTAAATAAATAAGAACCTAGAGGTGTAACTTTAGGGCACAGCACCCATAAAGGGTCAAATAGTAAATACAGGCTATAGTCTGGGTCAAAACTACTCTGCCATAGGTACAGAAAGCAGCCACAGATAATATGGAAAAAAGTAGGTATGGCTATAAGAAAAATTTAAAAATATGAATATTTGGTCTCTGCCCCCACTTCCTGGCACAGAGCTCCTAAAAACCTTGTAATTTCCTGAGTGATGGGGGCGAGAGGAGCAGCTTTTGTTATATTTGGTCTTAGTTCCCAGTTCAGGACACAAGAGCTCCTTAGAATTCTTAGGAATGATGAGAATATCTTCTGGCCCTGGCTGGAGCACTGTGCCATAAACCAAAAGGCTGGAAGTTCAATTCTTGGTCAGAGCACGTACCCAGGTTATGTGTTTGGTCCCTGGTCTTAGTTTATTTTCTCTCTCTTTCTCTCTCACTCTAAATAAACATGTTCTAGAGTGAAGATTTTTAAAAAGGATGTCTTTTATATCTAATGAGATGACTGGTGGCGGGGGTCTCCAGGTAGTTTCAGGATGGAGGCTGGCTGCCAAAAACATCAAGGCCGGATTAGGGGTTGGAACCTTCAGCTCCAACCTCCAACCTCTGGAGAGAGGCGAGGGGCCCACACTTTCATCAATCATGACTGTGCGATGGTTTCCTCTGTGTGTGCATGTGACGCGTCAACACAAATGTCAACTTTAAGAAACAAATGGATGGGACTAATATCTGCAACTGACCTTGATATGCATGAAAAAAAGTGAATTGAGAGATAGAGGAATGGGTAAGTGTGTGATAAAGAAAACAGCAAAATTTCATTATAGAATTTAGGTGGTGGAAACATGGGTACTGACTGAAGGATTCAGTTGTTTTCTAAGTTTCTTTTTAAAATGTTGGGATTTTAAAACCCAGACATGCAAAGAGCCAAACAGCTCAACTGTCCTTCTTTTATAGCCATTACCTGCTTCTTTGTGCTATGGAAATACCAACTTCCAGGTGTGTGTTGGCTACTCAGTTCAGAGGCTGGTCATAGGGCTGCTGGATCCCAGAGCAGGAAGGGGACTTGGTGAACCACCGGAGACATGGGAGTGAACAAGACAGGACTATCTGGAGAGACAGCGAGAAACTCCCAGTGCGTTGCTAGGCTATCCCAATGACAATAACCCAACCAGACAGAAACACTGTCCTGGGCCTGAACTGAAAGATCTCCCGCCCTGATGTTTGGTCTACTAACACCAATCAAAAGGTTCAAGCCTCCTTTGAGCCAATGAGCACACTGGATCCTGCTCAGAGCATGCTCCTGCCTCCTTCCACATAAAAGATGTTACACTACGAATCATCAGAGAACTCCAAGGGAAAAGTACAACCACTTCCTCATTTTTTAAAAATGTCCCCTCTATTTTGTTTTCTAAAGTATTATTTACACGGAGTAAAATCCATTCACTGTAAGTATACAATTGAATATATTTTCAATGCTAATCATTATATATAAATGTGTAACCACAATACAATCAAGATAGCTCTCTCCCTAAAAAAGCTTCTTCTTGCCCCTTTCTCCTCCATCCCTCCTCGTCCAAGCAGGCCCTCCACCCGGGCAATCACAGATCTGCTGCTGCCTGCAACTAGTCTTTTTTGCCTTTATTAGAATTCTATAAAAATCAAATCATACAGTACATAGTCATTTGCCCAATGTTTTAAAAATTCATCCATCTGTATGTGTATTAATATTTCCTTCTTTTTAATTTCTGGCTAGTATTCTAAGGTGAACATTTGCAAATTTCCACTTTTTGGTTATCACAAATAATACTTCTAGAAACATCTGTGTACATGATTTTTTAATAAACATATGTTTTCATTTCTCTTGGATATTTACCTCAGAATGTAATCACTGGTTTGTAAATGTATATTTAAATTTATAAGGCAATGGCATATGGTTTTCCAAGGAGTTATAGTATCTTGCATTCCCACTCATTTTATTACCCTTTCACTCACTTAATTAAAAAAAAAAAAGATTCACATGGTAGGCTTTGGAAGCCAGCAACCAATGTGGAGCTGCTTTGTCTATGCCAACTAAGAAATAAAAACTAAAATCAAATCTGAAGCAGATCTGGGGGAAGGGGGTGTCCATGGCTGCCTATAATTATTTTTCAGTACATTTCCATATGTTTGAATTATTACATAATACATCATTAAAATAAAACATTTTAAAGTTAAAAAAGAATGATGAAAATTACCTTATAGTTGTTCAGCACTTACTAATTTTCAAACTTTGCTTATTTCATCCTTACAAGAATCCTTTGCCCTGGCTGGTGGCTCAGTGAATAAGGTGCCAGCCTGCAAACCCAAAGGTCACTGGTTCAATTCCCAGCCAGGGCACATAACCAGGTTGCAAGCCAGGTCTCCAGCCAGGTCCGGAGCTGGAGGCAGGTGAAAGGCAACCATACATTGATGTTTCTCTGCCTCTCTCCCTTCCCCTCTCTCTAAAAATAATAAAAATTAAAAAAAATTTAAAAAAAAAGAATCCTTTTAGGGCAGTTGGGGCCTCCCTGGGTCACAAGGGGCCAAAGCATGGGCCCAAGTCACCTGTTTCAATTGCATGCTTCAAGACGACACACGTTTTAGGATTGCAAATTTTGACAATAGCTATCAAAACTGACAAATATATCCCCACTTTAACAGAGCCGTCCTGCTGCCAGGATTTTAGCCCACGGTACACTTGGACGTGTAAGCAAAGAAGTGTGCATGGATGCTCACTCCAATAATGCTTCTAACAGCAAATAACAGGAATTAACCTCTGTGTTACCAGCAGGGTACTGAGGAAAGAAATTGTTCTTCAACTCTTGGGCTTAACGGAAAACCATGCAGCCACTCAAAATAATTAGGGGCATCTCCAGCCCATATCAGCCACACTGGTCTCCATGCTGTCTCCCCTGTAAGGGCCTTTGCACTAGCCACTCCTTTTGGCTACAAACATTCACATGGCACATCCCTCCTCTCTCATGTCCTGGCTCCAATGTCACATTCTCTGTGAGGCCGTTCCTGGCCATCTTTTCCAAGATTGTAACCCTCACCCCATCCCTCACTATCCCCTTTCTCTGCTTCTGTTTTCTCCTTAGCATGTAACATTATCTCTAGGCGGCATAATTCAGTTACTTGCTTTGCTTCTTGTTTGTCTTCCCACATTCAAGTGTTAGCCTGATGAAACTGGAATCTCTGTCTGATTTGTTCACTGCTGTGTCCATAACACCTGGCTCATAAGAGGTTCTCAACAAGTATTTGTAGAACAAGCATATACATACACTGATATGGAAAAACGGGCAAGATATGTGAAAAGAAAAGAACAAGTTGAAGAAAAGTATAAACATATTTTCAATGCTAACAACAGAGGGTAGAGACAGATACATACATACATACAGAAGCACATATACCACATATTTACCTATATACATGCACACACATGCAAATGCTTATATACATATGAGTTCATATGTTCCTGGAAAGAAAGTCATAATAAATTGTTGAGAGCAGTTACCTTTAAGTAGGAGGAATTAAAGATTTTTACTTTTAAATTCTACTCTGTCCTATATGGTTATGTGATACACACACACACACACACACACACACACATATAATGTATATGTGTGTGTAAATACATATACATGTATATGTATAAAATATATACAATACATATGCATCAATGTATATCTTTCATAATAACAATATTAAAAGCTATCGGTCCTCCTTTTTCTATGTAACCCCTTCACATGACCACATGCACCTGTAAACCACCTGCCCAGGTCACGCCATCAGGGAAACAGGGCTTGTTTGCTGAACAAGATGTTTCTGCCTGCCCCAGTATTTTAAAAAGGTTTTATTTATTTATTTTTAGAGAGAGGGGAAGGAAGGGAAAAAGGGAGAGCAACACTGACGTGTGAGTTGCCTCTCTCACACGTCCCAACCAGGTAACCGATCTGCAACCCAGGCATGTGCCTTGACCAGGAATCAAACCAGGGACACTTCATTTTGTGGGATGATGCTCAGCCAACTGATCCATGACAGGGCTGTCTGCCCAAGTTCTGATGGGCAGAAACAGGGGAGTCACTTGAAAAATCTGTCCAGATGAGCAGGAATTCACTCTACAGGCTCTGCCTCTGAATTCTGCGCACTCAGGCAGCTAGAGGAATCCCCTGGAACGATGAAAGGTTAAAATGCCATAAAGAGGATAAACAAGACTCAAATAGGCACAGAGCAAAGCCACTGGCTCTGCACGCAAGCCAGCATGGCTTTCATAGCGCTGGCAGGGGCCTCCACCAGCCCCGCGAAGCTCGCTTGCAGTGTCTCACCCTCAGCACCACTGACACTCCGTCGTGGGGCTGTTCTGCACATTGTAGGGCGTCTGGCAGCACCCCTGACCTATACCCACTTGATGCCAATGGCATCCTTTGAATTGTGACAACCAGACACTGCCAACTGTCTGCTGGGAGACAGAACCTGCTCTGGAAGACAACCACTGGTCCACCTGCGTTTCTATGTCAGCAGGTACGGGAGGCTTGCCAGCCAAAAGGTGTCTGGTGAAGTTTCTGCAGGGAGCGCTCTTCTTGTGCTGCATTCCCGAATCTGGAGTTTGGTGGAGGGGGAACCCCCAGGCTGACAACGATCATGAGCTCAGAGGCAATCGGCACTCAGGGAGGCAGTGCAGTGAACTAGTTCGGGGCCCAGGCTGGCTCTCTGATTTGCCCCTGTGGGTACCTGGGTCACCTGTGTCTGTGTAATCACCAAAACCTTCTCTTCATGGACAAGCTGCTGGGCTCCATTTCCCAGCCTCCCTGGCAGGGAGTTATAGCCAACAGAACCTGAGTGAAGTGGGAGTCATGTGAGTAACTTTCAGGTGTGGCCTATTAAAATTTCCCTAGCAATCCTCATCTCTCCCCTCACCTCTCTCCCTCCCGCCCCCTCCCCACCCCCTGTCCTTCCAAGGCCTGAGAAGACAGCAGAGCCACAAGATGGAAGGGGTCTGAGTTGCTGAATCATCATATGGAAGGCCACTCCTAAAAGGACCCACAAAGGACTACATGTAAGCAAGAAAGAGGATTCTAGGGTGTTAAACCACAAAACCTTGGGGGATGATCTATTATAGCCGCTACTCTTGCCTTAACTAAGACAGTGACTTTTAGCAAGTCGCTCAAGCACTGTGAGCTTCAGTTAATTCCTCTATAAAATAGGGATGAGCCCTGGCTGGTGGCTCAGCGAATAAGGCACCGGCCTGCGAACCCAAAGGTCGCTTGTTCAATTCCCAGCCAGGGCACATAACCAGGTTGCAGGCCAGGTCTCCAGCCAGGTCTGGAGCTGGAGGCAGGTGAAAGGCAACCATACATTGATGTTTCTCTCCTTCTCTGTCTCTCTCCCTTCCCCTCTCTCTGATAATAATAAATAAAATCTTAAGGAAAAAAAAAAGGAGGATGATACCAGCACCTCCCTCATTTGGTTGTTAAGAGGATCAACTACAACAGTGCTTGGGACAGTGACTGGAACAAAGGCTGGCACTTATTATTTATAGGAATAAGAGCTACCACAGAATTCCTGTGCTCCTCATTATCCCTTTTGATTTCTCTTCCAAGCCACACTCAGTAACTTGGGGGAAAATGATCTGCCCCATCCTCAACTGCTGTAGGGACACACTGGGTTTGAGGGATAGCTCTTGAAGCAGAGAAACCTCATGTTATCATATAGTTGCCCAGGCATCACTTAAATGTCCTGGACCCTTCTCACCAAAGAGGCCACCAAGAGGCCAAGGTGACCCTGAACATGGATGGAAAGGGACCACCCCCCACCCCGCCCCCAGCTTCCCTTTGCTACTCCAGCCCAAATAAAATTGAGCAGGATAAAATCTGAAAGCAGACACATAATGGGAACTTGGGCACCAAGCCAGTGGACACTGCTCCTGGGCCTGGTCTGCAACTCAGTATCCTAAAGGGAGTGGCCAACAGTTAAGCCCCCAAGACCCACCCTCCCCTGGATGGTGTGGGGCACCTCCTTCTACAGACAGAGGGAAGGCCAAGCCCTTTCACTCACTCTGCTTATTCTTTACCAAACTGTTCAATTTACAAACAGAAAAGGTGAACATAATCCCCACTGAGCGTGCGCTATGTGCTGAGTGTCCTTGCACACAAGTCATCTCACACATCCCTTATGAAGGGAGGAGACACATCTCTGTCCTGTTCACTCCTGTTTCCTCAGAGTCTTCATAGTAGATCCTCAATAAATATTTATAAATACTTATCACCTATGCTTCTTAACATGCCCCTACTTACTGCTCTGAATTCACTGGCCTTATTCCTTTCTTTTGAACAGAATTAACTATTCTTGCCCCAGGGCCTTTTCACTTGCCATTCCTCTGCCTAGAACACTCCCCTCCCCCATCTTTGCACAGCTGGCCCTTTCTCATATTCTATTACTCAGTTTAAAGTAATGCTCCAGGTCCTTTCTGTTGCCTTCCTCTCCTATTATTTAGATGGATGTTTCTTCTTAGTCTCACCCCAACTAGAATGTCTCCTGTTGTTTTTCCAGCACCTAGTGCAGCACCTCAGCATAGCAAGGGCTTCATACATATTTAAGGCTGTGTGATCCAGAAATTGAAAGCCCAGATTCTGGATTCAGGCAACCCGAGTTGGAATCCTGGCTCCAGAATCTCAGGCAAACTACTTGCCCTATTGCTGCCTCAGCTTCCTCATTCATAAAATGATCCTTCCTACATCATAGTGTTGCTCTGAGGATGAAGTGAGCTAATTCACATGAAATACTTGGAGCAGCGCCAGGCATACATAGGAAGCACTGTATATGTGTTTGCTATTGTCATTGTTAAACACTGAATGAACAACCCTGAAGTAGTTCATTTATTACATGCACTTGAAAGACAGTAAAAGGGTCCTGCGCAAGATGATACAGCAACCAAGGGGAATCCAGCTTTCTGATTCCTAAGCCACAGTGATTGTCACTACACCAAAGGGTTTCCTTGAAATGTAGGGAGACTGGTGACATTACCACTTGTGCCCTTAAAGGTTAACCTTAAAGGTTGAGCCTTCTCCTGCTGGTGGGCAGCTCTGGGTTGGTGAAGTCAGGACAGGGTGGTGAGCAGAAAGGATGCACCAGGTTTCTGATTTTTCTCCAGGCGCCAGCCCTCATCTCATGCCCACCCAGGTGCTGGTCTTGGCTGCTGAGCGTGATGGCCTTTAGCCAGCCTGAGGCCCAGGCAAGGCTGAACCCGGCCTCAGCAGCCTTCCCCAGGCTCTGCGGGGACACGTGTGGCTGGATAAATGCCCAATGTCCTGGTGCTCCCCCCTCCCCATGAACATGGGACAAAAGTCCCAAGAGTCCTGGCAGCTGGTCCGATCTTCAAAGGCCATTGCTGAAACCCAAAATGAATGTTTAAGATTCAGCCAAGTTTTCCCACCTGGATGGACTAGGCCAGCCTCAGTCAGGGAGCTCTCTGGAAGGGAGGCTGAAGTGGGGGATGCCACTGTGGGGTCTGTGCTCTGGCAGGAGAGCCCCACTACGTGACAGATCTCTGCTTCCACCCCTTGGCTGGATTCAGGGCCACAGTCCACTGAGCCTCTCTAGATGCCAGCACTGTGCTAGCGCATTACATGCATCATTTCCTTTGGTTCCCACAACACCCTATGAGGTGGCAACTGAGATCTCCAGACAAGGAAATCCTGGGTCAGAGGAGCTAAGTCACTTGTCAAGGTAGGGAATGGCTCTTTACAACTAATCCACTAGCATGGTCCGTGGACTCTTCCTCCAGGGTTATATCCCACTGAGTTGCTTCTCTGAAACCCTTCTGCCACCTCCCTGGTCCAAGCCACCATGACCTCTCTCCTAGACCAGCACCACTGCTTCCCGGATGGTCGCCAACCTTCCCCCAACCCTGCTCTTCAACAAGCCATTCTCCACTTGACAGCCGAAATGACATTTTAAAACACTATCCAGACCATATCACTTCCCTGGTTAAAACTCTCCAAAGGCCTCTCAATGTACTTAGAAAAAAATACACACTTCTTATCCTACAGGCTCTCCTTGATCTGCCCTCAGCTACTTCTCCACGCGCACCCTGCCTGCCCTGCTCTGGACATACTGGGGTAAAGTGGGAGAACAGAGGAAGGGTTTTCCTGCTATTCAAACTGTGGTCCTGAGCCCAGCATCAGTGTCACCAGGGAGCTTATAAGAAATACAGATGCTCTGCACCCCTTCAACACCCCCCCCCTCAACTTACTGACTCAACCTGCAGTTTAAGAAGCTCCCCAGGTGATCCATACGTATGTCAGGTGTAGTGGTTAAGAGTGAAGAAGGCTTTGAAACCAAATGGCTTGAGCTGAAGCTCAGCTGAACGGCTCACCTGCCAGCTGACTTGGCACAAGGGAGGAGTTGCTTCTTGTGCGGTGAAGGAAGCACCTTACCCAAACAGGTCTGGCCTTGGCTCCTGGCTCCAGGGAGGTGATCTCAAGGACTCTGGGATGTCCTACAGAAGGGCCATTGTTTGCCTGGGGGCCTTCACCACTGTACAGTCCAACAATGTGACTTATAGTGGCAGCTTTAGGGCCATGTAGTGTCAGTTGTGACTTTGGGAGAAACTGATGACTAAAGTCATGAGGCACAGGAGACTGAGGGTCAGCCACCGGATAGGATGTAACTGAGCCCCAGTCAAAACTGGACACCAAAGGCTCGGTACTCTTCCTTGGCTGGCAATACTCTGTGCATAATGTCACACTTAGTGACTAGGAGGAGGTAAAGCTGCCCCTGACTCCTTGGGGAGAGGAGGACTGGAAGCGCCCTGTGTGTCTCTTTACTGGGCTAGTTTTAATTTGTACCTTTTCACTATCGTAAAACTATTGTCAGAAGTAGTGCTGTCCTCAGTTCTGTGAGTCATTCTAGTGAATTATTGAACCCCAGGGTGGTCACAAGGACCCCAAATTTGTAGCCAACTGATCTGAAATGAGGGTGGTTCTGGGGACCCCCAAATCTACAGCTGATGTCTGAAGTGACTTCAGTCTTATGGGTACTGTTCTCTCAGGCTTTGCAGTTGGTTCAATTCATGGTACTTCCTTTCTCTGAGCTTCAGTTTCCCCAGCTGAGAAGTAGGCATAAAATACATCATGCCTTCCTTATGCGCTATGAAAAGATTAAATGAGAGAAGGAGCACACAAGAGGTTCATGATAAATATAAGCACTACTGTCCCCATTGCTCGGACAAGGACACTGAGGCACAGAGAGGTCAGGCAATTTGCAGAATCTGCAGCCAGGTCTGGCTGATTTTGACCACAGTGCAACACTGCCTCCTCATGACTCGCCAAATGCTTTCTGGGAAGGGAAGGGCAGTAGTGGCTCTCCTGAGCCAGGGGCCCAGCAACCTGCTAAGGAACTCAGGGGTCCTCTGACAGTGAGTCACCCACCCCTTATCCCAATGCTTCCACTTGCTCTCTTCTCTCCTGGGATCCACATGACATGAATATTGGACCTTTTGATATTACTCCATAGGTCTCTTTTTTTCCCATTCTGTTACTCTTTCCCCTCATTGGTTTTTTTTTTTTTTTTAAGATTTTTAATTTATTATTTCCAGAGGGAGGGGAAGAGAGAGAAGCAGAGAGGGAGAGAGACATCAGTGTATGGTTGCCTTTCACCTGCCTCCAGCCACAGACCTGGCTGGAGACCTGGCTTGCAACCTGGTTACGTGCCCTGGCTGGGGAGTCAAACCAGCGACCTTTGGATTTGCAGGCTGGCACCTTATCCACTGTGCCACCAGCCAGGGCCTCATCATTTTACTTTCTGTTGCTTAGATGAATAATTTCTCTTGATCTGCCTTCAAGTTCACAACCTCTTTCCTCTGTCATCTCCATTCTGCTAGTGAGTCTATCCAGTAAATATTTTATTTCAATTATCATACTTTTCCATCCTTAAATTTTCATTTGGTTCTTTTTCTGTATCTTCTATCTCTCTATTAATCTGCTTACCATTCTTTTCAAGAGGGTTCACCTTTACTTTCTGGAGCATGATTATTACAACAGCTGTAAAGTCTTTGACTAGTGATTTCAACATCTGGGTCATCTTGTGGTTGGTATCTACTGAGTATAGTTCCTCTAAGAATTTGTCAGACTTTTCTGGTTCTTCATAAATCAAGTAATTTTGGATTGTATTCCGGGCATTTTTAATATCATGTTACAAGACTCTAGGTCTTGTTTAAATCCTATTTAATATGTTGACTTTTTAGTTGTAGCTAGCAATTGACCAGGTTAGGTTCAGACCACATGTTTTAACCAGCCTTCTGTGTGCTGTTATTCCAACGCCAATTTAGGATTCAAAGCTTTTGCAGGCTATTTATATTGGTCCCCCCAAGGCCAGCTCAGAACTTGGATGGTAGTCTGCCCTGTGGTTCAGTTCACAAAGTCTCTGATGAACTGCTGAAGGTCATATCCATTCACACATCGCTCAGGAAAAAGCCCAGCAGTTTATACATACATTTCCGGGGCCCCATTCTGCAATCTTCCCCACACTCGGGCCCTTAGGAGCCCATTTCTTGCCCCTTTGGCTAGAAAGCAGAGGCTCTCATGTCTCTACTCTGCCTCTCACTTCCCATGACTGGGTCTGGGCCTGCAGCCAAAGGCCTCCTGCCAATTCCTTTCACACACTGCCAACCCTGGGGCACTGCTGGGAGCACAAACTGGTCTGGTTCTGTGGCTGGTTGGTACAGCTTTAGTGTCAATTCCTGGCTCTTGGACACCATACCAGCTGGCAGCTCTGGGGTGATGGTGATTAGGTGAGGAAGATCCTGGGGAGACAATCACAGGCAGCTGGGCTGAGCTATTAATCTCAAAATGCCAGCATTTCAACTCTCAGACACAATGCAATGATTAAGGCAGCAGATACGATTTTCCAAGTGACTACCTCTGGGATGGATGGGTCCACATGCTGACTGGCCTTTAATGCCTGTATTAGGAATGATCTGCTACATTTTACACAAGAGAAAGTTGGGACTCAGAGAGGTGGAGCCATTTGCTTGAAGTCACACAGCTGGTTAACAGTGTGGCCAACATGCAAACCTAAGTGTGTGTAATTCCAGGGTCTGGCAAGGTCCATCAATATCATCATCATTGTTGGTGAGGATGTGGGGCAAAGGGAACCCTCATACACTGTTGGTGGGAATGTAGGTTAGTGCAGCCACTGTGGAAAACAGTATGGGGTTTCCTTAAAAAACTAAAAATGGAACTGCCTTTTGATCCAGCAATTCCTCTACTTGGACTATACCCAAAGAATCCTGAAACACCAATTCATAAGAACCTATGTACACCTATGTTCATAGCAGCACTATTTACAATAGCCAAGTACTGGAAACAGACTAAGTGCCCATCAGGGGATGATTGGATCAAAAAACTTTGGTACATTTACACGATGGAATACTACACAGCAGAAAGAAAGAAGGAACTTGTACACTTTGCAACATGAATGGAACTGGAGAGTATTATGCTTAGTGAAATAAGCCAGTCAGTGAAGGACAAATACCATATGATCTCACCCATTACAGGACAATAATGAGCAAAACTAACAACAAGCAAAACAGAACCAAGTATATGAATACAATGAATAGGCCTTCAGTGGTCAGGGGGAAAGGGGTTCGGGGGAAGGGGGAGGCAGAGGCAAGAAAGGGGAGCAGCTTAGACAATAACCTAGTATAAAGGAACCATGGACATGGACAACAGGTGGGGTTGACTTTGGGGGGAATGGGTGGGTGGGGAGGGGGACAGAGGGGAGCAAAAAGGGGATGGATGTAATACAACAACAATAAAATTAAAAAATATATATCATCATCATCATCCTCTTCTACTGCCCAACTCTTTCTCTTCTTCTTCTTCTCCTTCATCATCATATCTGGTATCTACTGAGCACTAATTATGTGCAAGGCCCTGTCTAAAGCTTTTTATCTGAAGTATCAAGATTAGAAGTTCATAAGAGAGGGGAGCTGAGGTTCAGAAAAAGGGATATCATTCACCTAAGGTCACACGCACTTGCTAAGTGGTAAGGTGACATTTGACCCAAATTATATCTCACTCCAATCCATGCTCTGACTGGCTGTTCAACTGTCTCTCTAGGAGGCAGAGCTAGGCCTGGCACCCAGTAAGTTGGACTCGGGGTGGGGGTGGGATGGGGGGGTGGGGTGGAGGGAAGCTAGAGGCTGCTGGGAGACCGCAGGGAGGAGGCGTGGCATGGGTGGGCTGAGGCCGATGCTGGAGAACACCTGTGCCCCAGAGCAAATCCACAGCATCTCTTGATCTCAAGGGAGTTTCTGGCCCTCACAGAATGGCTGTACCCCTATCACACTGGCTTTCTATGCTGTAAAAGCTCAGCTTCTCCACTGTCCCCCTTCCCAGACCTGACACTTCTTCAGCATGTCCTCCGATGCCCATTCAATTTTGGCATCATTCCAGACAAGAGGGTGGCAGCATGGGGTCCCAGACCTCCCATCTCATTCTCTACCACACCTCCCTACCCAGCTCATCTCACCAGCACATTCAATTAACCAATTTGATGCTACAGCTGCAGAAAGCCAAGCAATTATGGAAAACAGACCAGGTGCCTTGGAACTCATTCGCAGAGGGGCCTGAGAGGCCTCCAGGCAGACAGCAGGGTGGGGAGGAGGCAGAACAGTGTAGGCAAATGCCAACCCAGGCTGCACAAGAGAACCACCTGGGAGCTTTGAAAAGCATGGCCCCTCCCCCCACTGCAGATGCTCTGGGCTAGGATCTGGGCGTCAGCATTTTTTAAAGTTCCCACTTAATAATATGAATGTACAGATATTCATATTATGTGGGTTAGGAAGTCTAATAATATGCAGAGGGCAGGATCACTGCTGGACAGTCTGTTCTAGCAGGTGGAATGACTGTCCCTCATCCTGCTGCACTTCCTGGGCCTTCTATCCATTTGCTTCACTAGGCGTGGTCTGCTGACCTGCTGCATTAGCATCATTTGGGTGCTGTCAGAAATGCAGAATCTCAATCTGCAGCCCAACTGAGTCAGAGTCTGCATTTTAGCAACCCCTGGGAGACACCTATGCATGTTAAAGTTTCGGGCGCCCTGTTCTCTGGTCCTAGCTACAGACACTAAGGGCTGGCAAAAGCAAGGAGCGTCAGTCATTACCTGGTTTCCCTTGGGTGCTCTGCAGCTGCTCTGCACCGGCTGCCGCTGATGGGCCCTTTTCTGAATCTTGCCCAGGTCAGTTCCTGCAGCAGCTGCCTTGAGAACTTGGTAAGGACAGGCGGGCAGCAGGGTGTGAGACCTCCATCCTAACCCCGCAGCCTGCTAGCTTCCTGGCTGAAGCATGAAGTCAGCCTTGATTTCTCTTCCAGACCTCAGTTTACCTTCTGGGCTGGAGCCCTGCCTGATCTCTCTTCACCCCCTGCAAACCAGCTCCTAGCTCACATGTCACCCCACTTCCCAGGTCGGGCACCCAACAATACGTCCTGCCTCTCTCCTTCATTACCCTGAGACCAATGCACAAGTCAGTCATTCCTGGTGTGGCATTTGATTAACATCTGTCTGTCCCCTGCTGGAATTAAGCTCAATTGACAACACACGCCATGAATGTCCGGTTCCCTACTGAATATGTAGTATCTAGTGGACAGTGCCAGGCATATAGTAGGTGCTCAAAAAAACTCAATCTGTGGAGACTGGCACAACTTGGTCAGCTCTTACTGCAGGGGCCAGACCTCCCCCAACCCCCAGGTATACAGCACATCCCAACTCCTGTTTCCTCCAGGCACTGGGAACCTTTCCGAAGCAAAGTGCCTCTGGACCAAGATCACAGGATGAGTAAGAGCTATGAACACTTTTCAGAAGGCAAGGGAGCCCGGGACACTTAAGGGAAACGAAGGGAGGATCAGGCTGGAGAAGCATGACATACATTCAGTTCCTTCTAACCTCAGTTTCCCCAAAACTTCACCTCCACACAGACAGAAGGTCTTCCTCTGCTGCTAGGAGGGAGGGGAAAAGGAAGGTAATACCCAACCCAGGGAAGTCTGTAAAGTAAGTTGTTCCTTTCCCTTTTGGGGTTTTCCACAGAATCTCAGACTTTAAGTTCATAAAGTGGGTAGAATATATTACTTAGTTATATATCTATGCCTCATTTTCTTTCAGAAAAGCCTTGAGGTGACCTCTGGCTACATGAATTTGGAGTCCTGTGAGTAATAACAACAGCTGATGCTTATGGAGCACTTTCCGAGCCAGCACATCCTATGCCATTTTGGACTTGACAACAATCCAGATAAGCAAGGACCATTATCCCCACTTTACAGATGAGGAAACTGAGGTGCTGGGTGGCCAAGGGAAGTGCCAAGGCCACACAGTGAACCCCAGGCGCCTGGCTCAGGGGTCTGGCCCCGAACCTCTGTACTCACCCTGTGGGAGTGGCAGGGAAAGAACCATGACTTGTCTCAGGGAAAGCAGTTTGCAGGGGTCCCCCTCAGCATCCAGGTACCACCCTGGACAACTGCTCACAGAATTCTGGGTTCTGTGGACCTCAAGCTGCATTTCTTGCTTCCTTCCTTTTCTTCCCTTTCTTCCCTTTCCTTCCTTCCTTCCTTTTTTTCAAATTGTGGTAAGATGCATGTAATGTAACATTTACCACATTAATTATTTTTTTAGGTCAACGATTCAGTGGTATAAAGACAATTCATATTTGTTGTACAACCATCACCGCCATCCACCTCCAGAATCTTTTCATCTTCCCAAACCAAAACTTTGTACCCATTAAACAGTAACTCCCTATTTTCCCTCCTCCCCTCATCCCTAAGAACCTCTATTCTACTTTCTTTCCCTATCAATTTGACTACTGTTGTTACTGTACTGCATACAAATGGAATCATACAGTATTTCTGCTTTCAGAACTGTTTTATTCCACTTAGCATAATGTCCTCAAGGTTTATCCATGTTAGAACAGGTGTCAGAATCTCATTCCGTTTTAGGCTGAGTAACAATCTGCCATCTGTACTGCCCACATTTGTTCATCCATCCATTGACGGACACTTGAGGTTGCTCCCACCTTTTAGCTATTGGGAAAAATGCTACTATGAACATGGGTGTGCTGACATCCGAGTCCTGCCTTCAATTCTTTTGGGTGTACACCCAGAAGTAGAATTGCGGAATCATATGTGGGTAATTCTATTTTAAAAACTTTTAACAGCCATCAGCAAGCTGAATTTCTTTTTTTTTTCTCCTTTTCTTCTTTTTCCCCTATCACAGTCCAACAACTGCAGTGGCCAACCCCACTCTAAATTCCTGGACAGTGTGTTGCTATCTCAGGAGTCAAAGAACAATTCCCTCCTCTTTTCTTTAAACTTCAGCTGGGGAAATCACCTGATCGAAAAGTACAGAAGAACCCTCATCCCACACAGGAAAGGAATTACTCAGAAAGCCGGGCCCATCATCTAATTACAGGCTTTCACCAGGAGTCTTGGCAAATGCTTAAATTGTATATCAACCTTACTTTTGTTAGGAAGTATTTGGAAACAAGTTAATGGGGCTTGGACTTAGGAATCAATATTCCATACTTGAATGCAGTTTTGGTTCAATACAGAACTACCCTGTGAACAAAGCAGGGGCTAGGGGTGCTTCACGCAGTTGAAAATCTACATGTAACAAGTAAGCCCTTCACATGTGCGGATTCTAACCCTGGATTGAAAATACAGTTGATCCTTGAAATAACATAGGTTTGAACAGCATAGGTTCACTTATATGCAATTTTTTTTTAATAAGTACTTATTGACTAAAGTATAAAATAATATTTATTGAAATTAATAAGTATTTATTGAAAAAATAAGGTTCAGCTGTAGTTTCCACTGCCTGCTTTCCACCATTTACAGAGTCAATGAAATCTCTATCTCATGTCTTGACCTAAAATCTTGGGAAGAGCAGGGTCCTTGGACAGCAGCCACATAGGCTGCTTCAGATAGGATCATTATATCTGCTTAGGGCAGGTGACCCCTCAGACTGCCCTGGTGACAGGCCCTGAGAAAGCTCAGAACCAACCTGCCTAGAGGGGTCTCAAAGAAGGAATATCTGCAGCCTTGGTGATGAGAAGCAATAAGTTCATGCAAAGGAAGCCATGCATACAAGGGTTTTTCAGCCAAGGCCTGATTTCTTAGAGACCTGCAGCCAAGGATTCTAGCCTGAATCTAAACAGACGAGAGCTTTCAATTACCCTGGGGCAGGGCTCCTCAGAGAATGATGTCAGATCCCCAAGGCTGCCACTATCTCAGCACTTCAAGAAATGCAGATCCCTTGATCTTAGAAGCTAACAAGACTAGAGGTGGAATCCTATCTCTACAAGCTTGGGGCACTGGGTGGGTTGCGTAGGTTTTAAGCTTCAGTCCCCATCCCTATAAATTGATGAGGATAATACTGACTTGACAGGGTAGGTTCTAATAAATATTCAGAGTAATATCAGTAAAGCCCCTGCCATAAACAGAACACGGGAGATAATAACGAGTACTTCTGTGAACTCTAACCATGCTGTGGTGGGGAGCTTCAAAATGACTCCCAGAGAGCCCTTGTCTCTCAGTGTTCATGCCCTTGTGTAATTCCCTCCCCCTGAGTATGAGCTGGACCAAGTGAGTTGCTTCTAATGAATAAAATGGATAGGATGTCACTTCTGAGATTAGGTCATAAAAAGACTCTGGCTTCCTTCTTGCTCAGCCTCTTTTGCTCCCTTACTTGCCCGGTCCAATGGAAGTCATCACCTGCCATGTTGGAGGGGCCTTCCTGTGAAGCCTACGTGGTGAAGAACTAAGGAAGCCCCCCCTGGCCAATAACCAGGAAGGGGCTCAGGTCCCCAGTCGAACAGCCTGCAAGACACTGAATTCTGCCACCAACCATGTGAATGAGCTTAAAAACAGATCCTCCCTGTGTTGAGCCTCAGCCAAAACCTTGACAGCAGCTTGTCAGAGAACTTTGGCCAGCAGTGCACAGCAAAAAGGTATGCCTGGATTCCTGACTCATAGGAACTATGAGATAACATATGTTCACTGTTTCAAGTCATAGATTTCAGGGTGATTTGTATGAAGCAGTGGATAACTAATACACCCTGGAAACACTAGATTAAATTCAATTAGAGTGGCACATGAAGCCTCTCTTTAAAGACTAAATCCTACTGGAAGCCTTCAAAAATCCTCCCCTCTGCAGATTCGAGGGCCCCTATGTTCTCATGCTGTTAGGTAGTAAACTACTTGACTAATATGAAAGCTTATACAGTGAGGACTTATCATCATTCTAAAGTCATAAGTCACTTAATCTTTACAACAAACCTAAAAAGCAAATACTATTATAACCCACATCTTATAGATGAAGAAACTGACGTTCAGAGGGGTTAGGTTGCCCAACACTTCAGTAATTATCAGAAAGTACCAGGAAACATGGTTCCAAAGTTGACATTCATAACAATTATGCTATGTGGCTCTAAGAGTCTTGTTCCAGTTCACAAACAGTAAGTAGATTCAAACGTAGGTACCTGAACACCAGACATGAAGTTTTTAAACATTACCCTTTCAGGTGCCCTCTACCCCTAGGATAATAAGTTGAACACACCTCACCTGGGGGGGTTCTGCAGGGTCTACCTACCTGTAAACACTAGGCTGGCATTTTCCAGTTCTTCTTGGGGAACTTTGAAGCTGAAGGATTCATTATAGAAAGGATCAATTGTGCCTCTCAAGAAGGATGTCTTCTTCGTTTTCACAAGCTTGAGTCCATGTACCAACTGGATTTTCACAAAGGGGTCTGAGAATTAAACACAATGACGCAGAATGTTAGAGATCACGAAACCCGATCCATCCATCCATCCATCCATCCATCCATCCATCCATCCATCCATCCATCTATTCAACTTCTCACCCATTCATTCTTTTACTCATTCTTCCTTCCTTCTCTCCATCCATCCATCTTCCTATCTACCTGTCAGCCCAACCATCTACCCATCCTTTCATCTATTTTTCCATCAATCCAACCATGTTCTCATATACCCCTCCTGTCATTCACCCATCTTCCCATCTATCTATTTTTCATTCCTCCTTTTCCCTTCTTCTCTTCCTCCAGCTATCCTTTATTTATTGAGCTTCTCCCATGTGTTAGGCATTTTAGAGATAAAGAAACTGAGGACTCAAGAGAATAAATGACTTGCTTAAGGTCTGGCTAGTGGAGAAAGAGCCAGACCCAGAGCCTGTCCTGACTTTCTGTCTGAAAACCCATTATCAAGTCATTGAGCCCATAGTCCATACACAGAATAGAGGTGGCAGAATTATAACTATCACTTTCAGATCACTTTATAGCTTACAAAGAGATTCATATGCATTATCAAGCTGAACATTGTTTAAATAACCCAATGAGATAAAGACTGTTATTATGTCAGCTTTTCAGATGGAGGAATTGAAGCTTATAGAGGTTAAATAACTTCCCCAAGGCCACATTATTTGCAAGCAGTAAAGATGGAATTTGGTTCCAGGCAGTTTGACTCTGAAACCCTAAATCATTTTATCATACTGACTCTCCTACTGTGGTGAGTCTGAAATTCTCTATTCCTTCCACCCGCCCCCTTTGAAACCTGTTTTTTATAATGTGATTTTTGAGAATGCAAAGTGTCTTCTAAATTCAGCTGTCACCTTGTAGCAAAAGTAATTTATTTTAGCTATTGCACTTAAGAGAAGACAGTATTCCCACCACTGAGCTGAAGAGATCCCAATGACCATGGCTGCTTTCATGATAATGCCCTTGATGTCATGAGAGAATCATGAGAGAATGTAATGTTCTAGTTCATTAAAAGTCATGTTTGAATTGGTTTGCTATAAAATAGACACTTTAAATACAACAGTCTTTTTCGAGCTGGGATTTACAAAGATTTATAGTACAGTTGAATTGAGCAGGAGAAAAAAACCGTAGGGTGTGTGTACTCCACTGTTGCTGACTAGGATGCATGGTCAATGCATACTGTTGCCTCCTGGAGGATGGTGTCTTTATTGAAGGCATAGCAACTGGAAAGGCAAGTCACTTCCTCGGGGCTGCTTATACACAAAGAGGATCTAGATTTCAGTAGTTACCAGTCAAATCCTCAGTCAAATCCTCTATTCAAATGGGGTTATGAGATGGCATCATTTACCTGCCTCATTTTAAGACATATCTAATTATTTTTATAATTATTCATTATATATTTTTCCTCTTAAAATAACATATAGTTCTAGATACTATCTATCCTCACAGGGTCTTTTTTTTTTTTCTTAATCCTTACCCGAGGATATAGTTATTGATTTTAGAGAGAGAAGAACAAAGAAAGAAAGAAATATCAATGTATGGTTGCCTCCCTTATATACCCCGATTGGATATCAAACCTGCAACCTAGGTACGTAACCTGAAAAGAATTGAACCTGAGACCTTTTGGAACATAGGATGAGGCTCCAACCAACTGAGCCACCTGGCCAGGGCAGGTCATACCTTATTAATAGTATCCAGGATGCAGAAAAAAGACAATTAAAAAATTGGGTCTTTTGTGTGAAAACAACCAACCAACTAACCAACCAAACAAACAAAAACAGATGCCCTGTTGAAGAAATGGGGAAGGAGGGAGGGAGTCACACAGTACCTGAACCTTGGCTCACATCTGTCTGAAGAAGTTGCTTGGCTCGAATGACGTCAACATTTAGTCTCCCAGCACTTGGGAGATAATTTAGTGACAGAAGCAGCTCCCCCAGCTCCACTTCATTCTGCAGAGAAAGGAAATAGTTGGAAAGTGGCTTTTTTTCTTTTATTTTTTACCTACCATGCAGGAAATTGACCCCAGAAGCTCTTAATTGGGCTTCTGTGGGTGGATGAGTTGACAATGGGTACCTCCTTCTTTGACTTCTTTTAGCCTCTGACCCCAATTATTTTTTTTCTATCTCAGAAAGTTTTTTTCCGCTCTTAGAACACAACAGCAGCAGCAACCTAGTGATGACAAAAGTGTCAATGATGATAATAAGTAAATGTAACAGGTCAATTATGTGTTGTGCTAGATACTTTACAATGGTTCAATGTTTATAATGAGTCTGAGGTATGGGTATTAGTCCCCTTTAATGGATGAGGAAACAGGCTCAGAAGGGTTAAATACTTGTCCAGATAGCTGGAAAGCGGTACTGCTGGCATTTAGACACAAGAAGACTAATTCCAGATACTCAGACTCCTATGGTTAATAATTTGGATTTCTAAAACAAATTAATGCAGATTCTCCTCACAAATAACATTATCCTCATTTATTTGTATTCTTGGTTTTGTGAATTTGTTTAAGTGAGAAAAACAATGCTGGCTTCCCTCTTAGGCAGAACAGGTATATGCTCCAGGCTCCCTAGAACCAGGGTACACCCACTGCAAATAAAAAAGAAAAATATTATTTTTTTTGCAAGAATGAGATATTTATTTGGTATTTCAGAAGTAATGCTGATGTAATCACTGTGGAACATTCGGACCATTGCTATGGTTTACAATTGACAATTATTATCTTGATCAACATATGACAAGAAGCTCCATAATCTTCAGGGCTTAGGATATCAAAGCCATATCTTAACCGAGCCCTGGAGAAAGTGGAGGGTCCTCACTTTCTCTGTCCTAGAATGTGTGATACCTATGAACAACAGCATCCACATGCAATTCTTTTTGTTAAGTATTTTTTATTGATTATTGTATTACAGTTGTCCCAATTTTCACATTTGCCCCCTTCCACCCAGTACCCCCCATTCCCTCCAGCAATGCCCCCCTTAGTTCATATCCATGTGTCATACATATAAGTTCTTTGGCTTCTCCATTTCCTTTATTATTCTTAACATCCCCCTGTGTATTCTGTAGCTATCAATGTGTACTTCTTTTTTATTTCTTCACACCCAGACAATTAGCCATTTAATTACTGCCTTCTAACTATCAGCCTCTCAAATCATAGTAATACAAAATTTTCTTTTCATTATTTCAAAATTCTTGGTTAATTCATTTGTTTAAAAATTACTTTTTTAGTATCAATTGCAATATTACCAAATACATGCACAAATACTTTTACACATACACATATTTTTACAAGTATTACACTAGAAAAAACATTTCTACCCTGTGACAGTATCTAATAACATAATTTAATTAATTGCCTTCAAGAAATTTCTATTAGAAATATTTTGGTCTAGTTTCTTTCATCTCTTGTCCCTGAAAAAAATCTCATTTCATAATTATCCTTCCCAGGTCCTAACATTTGCTGGTTTATAGGCAGACTTCTCCTGAGCGGGGAAAAAAAGAAATAAACAATCCAGGTGCAATTCTAAACAACCTGAGAGCAAAACTATTCCTGAAGGGTTCCTGAAGCCAGTGTCTTCTTAGTCCATCTTCCCTAGAAGATGGTACATTTGAAAGCTGACCAGCAGCCAGCTGATAAGACATTTAGGATATGGGAACAGAAAGCAGGACCATCTATTCCCCAACCTGAGCCCGGAAGGACCATGGAATTTATGACATGAAGTATTGGCACGTTAAATTTACATCAACGTGGGGCAATTTTATTTCCTCACCCCAACCCTCCACATCCAGGCACATTTGGTCATGTCTGGAGACATTTTTGGTTGCCACAACTGGGGAAAGGATTGCTTCTGACATCTAGTGGGTGGAGGCCAGGAATGCTACTAAACATCTTAAAGTGCAGGGCACTCCCACCTCCCAGCACAGAAGGATCTGGCCCACAAACATCAATAGTGCTGAGAGTGAAAAACCTTAACTAAACCTATGAACCTTGAGCTGATTCAGACTCTTGTCTCATACATGATTCTAGCCTGAACAAGTGTTAACAACAACTAAAGACTGAGTTTTTCTCCAAACCAGAAAAACTCAAAGCACAGGCTGCAAGCCAATGATCAAGCTTTGATTTCCATCCTTCCGCCTTCTCCTTAGGGCTTCCGTTGCTGACAGCAGAAACCCAGGCACCACACAAAACTCTTCCTAGAAGGCAGATCAGTTATCCCAATGAGGATGGATTGCTCATTCTGGGAGGATCCCAACTCTTTGAAGTCTCCCTTCTTCTATCCAAATTTAGTAAGGTAAGGCTGTCCTGTCAGACCTGGAATAGTTTGGCCCAATATTCTAGGTTTATAGAGGAAACCTGAACCAGGTCATTCTCTCACTTCCCTGCCTAACACTTTCATCGCTCTTAGAATGAAACCCAAAACCCTTAGCCTGATCTGCAATGGTGCCATTTTGGGCTGGATCATTCTGTGTTAGGGGGTGTCCTCGGTGCACTGTACGATGTTTAACAGCAGCCCTGGCCTCTATCCATTAGGTGCCAAAAGCCTACTTACCCCCCAGTTGTGACCATCCAAGATGTCTCTAGGCATTACTAAACATCCCCTAAGGGAAAAATTGCCCAGCTGACAACCACAGGTCTACCAGGATCTAAATAATTTGGCCTGCCTACATCTCAGACCTCAACCAGCAGCCACATCAGTCTTCTTTCTATTTCTTGAAAACACAAGACATTCTGGTCTCAGGGCTTGTACTTTCTGTGCCCTTAGCTTGGGAATCACAACTAAAATGTCACCTTCTTCATGAAAGGTTTCCACCAGCACCCATTAGAAGAACGTTCCCTAGCCCCATTGCTTCCCATCAATCACATCACCTTGTTTTCTTCCTTCATGGCACTCTGTCCTTATTGGATATATCTGTTCATTTTCTGTAAAAGCAAAGACAGTGTCCATCTCTCCACCACTATCCTCAGAGCACCAGAGCAACTTCAGCAGATGACCATGAGAACAGGCTGTGCAGCCCCAACACAGTGGCTCCACTGCCACATCATGGCCCCTGACATGAGGGACATGACGTCTGTCACCTGCTCTATCCAACTTCAAGAGACTGGAAGGAGAGAAGGGAGAATGAACTGGGTGCCTCTTTTACTTGTTCCCTTCTCAAGGCAATGTCACAAATAAACAGGCGTTGTTTCCTTTTTCAAGATCTTGATGAGCTTAATTTGGTTGAACCATGCAGGGTAGCTTGGGAGAACTGAAATAGACTGTAAATTACTCAAATGAATCCAGAAGGCACCCTGCAAGCTACTAGCAGCCGGCTCGTGCAAATGCTCCTCTCTCTTCCCAGGCAAAATTTCTTCCTTCCTGCAGCCTTCAAATACAGCTAAGTTCTAATCAATAAAAAGGGAACTAAAGAAAACCATTTGGGACAAAAGGCACTTTCCGGGGGGAAAAAAACAGCCCGCTGGCTCTCCTCCCACCTTACTTCCTTTGAAGTGCCTCTAAAGGGCACGCTGGCTCTCTCCCAACAGAGGATTTCAGGTGTGTGCACATCTCTCCCCAGGCAGAGGCTTTCAGGTAGGTGCATGCAACCTTTACTGCGGTCGGCACACAGCTGTTCTGAGCTCCCCTGCATCTACCGCACAAACAACATTAAAATACGAATGCATTTTTAAAAAACCAAATCCAGCCACCATCCCAGCACTTCACAGATTTCATCAAATGCTCTCTCCTCCAGCCCACCCCCATTCAGGATTTTTTCCAGTCCTTGTCGATACATCAAAACTATTTGCATAGCTGCACTGACAACACCGGCGAATTCTGAAATTTCCCCACCTCCTTTAAACTGAAATAGACACGCATTTTCCATGCTACTACCTACTCTGTAAAGTAGCATTTTTAATATCTACAGAGAAGATTCCACTAGGTTGAAACTATAATTTATTTTAACCTATTTCCCATTGTTAGGTACTTAGGTTGTTTCTAATGGCCTGAAATTGGGCATTATTTTATTTTAGATTACATCATTTTAAAACCCCTGCAACTGCTAGGTCAAAGAATGTATCAAGATATATAAAAAATATCCAGATCTTTTTCTGCCACTCAATATGAATTGATAGAGAGTGTTGGCCAAAGGGCTAAACTAACTTCATGGCTACTGAGGGAGAGGACAGAACCAGCATCGCTATTAACATTCTGACAAATAGCCCTGGCTGGTGGCACAGTGGATAAGGTGCCGGCCTGCAAACCCAAAGGTCACTGGTTTGATTCCCAGCCAGGGCACATAACCAGGTTGCAAGCCAGGTTTCCAGGAGGCAGGTGAAAGGCAACCATACATTGATGTCTCTCTCCCTCTCTGCCTCTCTCTAAAAGTAATAAATAAAATCTTTTTTAAAAATCTGACAAATAACCTTATCAGTATGGAGGTTAAAATACTTATTGTTTGCATTTCTTCGAATATTTAGTCAATATGGATTCAATTGCATCTCCTGTTTTGAGTGGAAACATTGACTTCCTGATTTCGGGTGTGAGGTCAATGTCCTTCATCAATATGCACATACTGTGGCTATAAGATACATTTTGCACTGGATGGCTTTCATTTCCCTAACTGCTTAAAAGGTTGAATATCTTTTCATGCTTATCAGCTATTCTCTTCTTCAAAAACTCTCTTTGTTTCATATTGCCCACTTTTCTATCGGACATAATGTATGTCTTTTATTAATTTATACAAAGGCTTTTAAATATTATGCATACAACTAAGTTGAACTGTGTCCCATCAAAATCCATGTGTTTAAGTCCCAGCCCCCAATATCTCAGAATGTGACCTCATTTGAAAATAAGTCTTTGCAGATGTAATTAGTTAAGATGATGTCATACTGGGATAGGGTGGGCCTCTAATCCAACATGACTGGTGTTCTTATAAAAGGGGGAAGGTTGGACACAGATATGTGCACACACGGAAAAGACCACATGAAGACTGGAGTTATACTGCCACAAGCCAAGGAACTACCAGAAGCAAAGACGGAGGCTGGACCAGATCCTTCCAAGAACCTTCAGAGGGAGTGTGACACCTGGATCTGGAACTGCTAGACAGGAAATTTCTGTGTAAGCCACTCAGTTTGTGGTACTTTGTTACAACAGCCCTAGTAAACGAATATATGTGTGTATATGTCTCCCAGTTTGTGGGTTGCCTTTTTTCTTTTTTTACCATATTTTCTGATAAGCAGAATACATAGTTTTATTGTGGAATGCATCCATCCTCTTCCTCTGTGGTTCACACTTTATGGCCTTTCTAGAAATGCTTCGCTACACTAAAGTCAAAAAAGACAGTCTCCTTCTTATCCTTCTAAAACTTAAAGTTTGGCTTTTTAAATGTAAGTGCTTAGACTGCCTGGACTTGATTTTGGTGTATGGAGCAGAAAAGGCTCTGTTTTCATTTTTGAGATAGTTACCTTCTTTTCTTCTGTCTTTCTGCCCCACGAGGCTATGCGCTAAGGGTAGTAATCTTACACCGCTCTGTCCATCTCCCCAGGTACAGAACACACCCCTAGTGAATGTTGGCCAAGAGAAACATTTGTCCGTGTCCTTCATAGGAAGCTACACCTTCCAGGGAAGATGCGAGAGAAGCTTGATCTTGTGATGTCTGAGGGTTTATGTCTAGGACTCCATAGCCATCGAAATTAGATCAACCTTCTTCAGATCCACTCAAGCTTCTCAAAGAGATACTGATTTCATCCTGAATTGGGCTCCCAGTGTGGCAGAGATAGTTGTTTAGCAGAGATTGCTCCAGAATATAAATGTTTTAAGTTTTAAATATTTTTCGTTTATTTTTTTAAACAAATATTTTATTTCTTTATTTTTAGAGAGAGGGGAAGGGAGGGACAAAGAGAGGGAGAGAAATATCAATGTGTGGTGCCTCTCATGTGCCCCCAATTGGGGACCTAGCATGTGCCCTGACTGGGAATTGAGCCAGTGGGTGACCCTTTAGTTTGCAGGCCAGCACTCAATCCACTGAGCCACACCAGTCAGGGCAAACATGCACTGTCGTAGTCCAAAGTAAAAATGACAGGCATGAAGTCTGGCCTGCAGCTACCCAGAGTTCATAACAAAGGACCCACAGTGGACAGATTACATTAGGGTGAGTCCCCTTGAGTAACAGTGGTGGCTAACAGGAACGACCAGGGCACTTACAAAGAAGCAGCTGGAAAAGCTCTGCTAGCTAGGGGAGCCAGCAGGGTCCTGTCCCCAGACCCTTCTTCCATCTGCTTGTTCCACTTCTGCATAGACAGCCCCTTATGTTTTCCTGTGTCTCACCCAACCTCAGATCCAGCCCAACTACCCAGTCAACATATTCCTAGAGTACCTCCCACATGTCAGGCAGAGGGCTAGCATATAACAGGTACACAGTAATGATCCATCAACTGGGTGATTGTACCAGGCACAAAGGGCAAAGCAATGGATAAGACAGTCAAGATCTCTGTAATGCAACTCTTGAGAGTCAACACTATTTAATTAGTATGCATAACTAATTATGAGGTGATTTAATCAGCCCTGTGGTGGGTGCTGTGGGAACTGGCTTTCCTAAGACTCCCCTGTAGAAGCAGAAGCAGGAGTCAGAGGGTGAAGGGGCACGGCACACACACTGAACAACTGAAAAGGCCAGTATCGACCAGTGAGGAAGGGGCAATGGTGGTGGGCTGGGGTGGGCACAGGGGTGCAAAGCTGAGGTGGGGAGAAGACAGGTCTGCTTATGCCTTCATGCCAGGTAAGTAGTTTGGACTTATCCTAAGGAATAGGGAGCCTCAGAAGGCTTTAGGCAGAGAACTGCATAATTAGATGTGGGTTTTTAAAAGATCCCTTTGGCCCTGGCTGGTGGCCCAGTGGATAAGGCACCAGCCAGCGAACCCAAAGGTTGCAGGTTCAATTCCCCAGTCGGGGCACATAACCGGGTTGCAAGCCAGGTCTCCGGCCAGCTCTGTAGCTGGAGGCAGGTGAAAGGCAACCATACATTGATGTTTCTCTTCCTCTCTGCCTCTCTCTCTTCCCCTCTTTCTAAAAATAATAAATAAAATCTTAAAAAAAAAAAAAAAAAAGATCCCTTTGGCTGCATCTCTTGTGTTTTCTGATGGTTCTAGCCATCTTTCATTCATTCATGTTGTAATTATCCACTTCTCTGCAACTCTCATAACAAACCCTTTTAGGGAGCTATTTTACTTTTTCTGTACTATAATTTCTGGGGGGAAGAAATTATATAAATCTCTGTTCCCACACAACTCTCCTTTATAGCCTAGTAACTGAAAGTGGCATAGTTGGTGAGGGTTAAATTCTGTCTCCCAAAAAGGTATGTTGAAGTACTAACCCCCAGTACCTATGGATGTGACCTTATTTGGAAATAAGAATTTTGCAGATACAATTCAGCTAAGATGGGATCATACTGAATGGAGTATGGCAGGCTCTAAATCCAATATGTCCTAATAAGAAGAGACAGAGAGGGAGACACAGAGGGAGAGGGAGCACCATGTGCTGACAGAGGCAGAGACTGAGGTAAGACAGCTACAAGCCAGGGAACGCCAAGAGCAGCCACACCACCAGAAGTTAGGAGAAAGGCATGGAACAGAATCTCCCTCTAAACCTCCAGAAGGAAATGGCCCTGCGGACACCTTGATTTTGGACTTCCAGCCTCCAGAACCATGAGAGAATGCCCATTGTTTTAAGCCACCCGGTCTGTGGTAATTTGTTATGACAGCCCCAAGAAACACTACAGTGGGGATTTAGCAAAAGGAGTGAGTCACAGACCATGTGGGAGGCCTGGGAAATAGTACTTTAAGCCAACACCCCAGAAATACTGATAATACAGGTGTTTCGAGCCATGGATCAGATAAGATCACTTAGATCTTCAGTCTAGTCCACTAGAAATAGCCACATGGATATACCATGGTCATCGTTAACATCCCATATCCCAAACTAAACTACCCATATCCCTACCCCAATCTCACCTGCTCCTCCCACTTCACTGTCCAGCACCTCCAACTAGCAAACCCATCAATGCGGCAGACAAAGCAAGGTCCTGAAGGCCTCCCTCACCCTCTTCCCTCCTGTCACTTCCAACTCCTAAACATCTTGACATCAGTCCTACTGGGCACCTTGCCCACCAGAGTCAAAGATCACCTGCTTCTCCCCACATGCCCCTAAACCACTGGTTCTCAGCCAGGTGACTCCCCACAGAGGACACTTGGCAATGCCCGCAGATATTTTTGGTTGTCCCCACAGGGGAAGGGAGTACTATTGGCATCTAGTAGAGAAGGGGTCAGAGGTGCTATTGAACATCCTACATGCTCAGCACAGCCCCTCCCTAAAGAGAGTGATCTGGCCTAAGATGTCACCAGTGCTGAGGGTGGGTCTCTCATCTCAAACTCATCTTGTCTAAATCCAATTCGCACACTATTGCAGAAGGAGAGACCTCAAATGCAAACCTGACCAGTTTCTCCCCTTTTTATCTTTTAATGGTTCCCGCCCAATTCCCCCAATGAACACGTTCTATGAGGTTCTTCATGGCCCCAACTTCAGTTCCCATCAATCCCATGTTGTGACATTCCTTATATGGTCAAATTATGTACCAGGCAAATGGAACATACGAGACCACTCAACTTCCTTTCCACTTCTGTACTACACCCATAACTAGGGACCAGGTGCCCCTCCTCTGCTCCCACAGACCTCAGAGTTGCCTCTTAGACAGAATGCTACCAACAGGTCATTCATTCCACATATGGAAACTCATTCTGAACCAGAATGAGTTCAGCACTGGGTGTATAGCAGTGAATGAGAACCCCAGGAGCCCCGTCCCAGGAAAGTGTCAGCAGAGGACTTAGGACTTTGGGTTCTAGCTGTTGCCTTCCTTCTAAACTGTGAGCCCATGCTCGAGTTGACACATGAGAACCCTCCTAACATGTTCACTAAATAAATAAATAACCACAGCAGAAAATATTGACTGAGTGCTTCTATACCACACAAGGGGATGAGCATGTGGCATGCATCACCTCATTCAGTTCTCAAGAACTCTTTGATACTGATGATGTCAACTGATGGTGTTGACGATGGTGCTACTGCTGCTGCTATTGATAACGACATTGATATTGATGATAATGACTATGAGGGTTTTGATGATGATGTTGGTGATAATGATGATGATGATAATGATATTGATGATGATGATGATGATGTTGATGTTGATGCTGACAGTGAGAATGCTGATGATGCTGATGGCGAAGATGATAATGTTGATAACCACCATTACTGAGAGCATACCATTTGCCTGACAGTTTTAAGTGCTTTACATCATTTTTCCATTTAATCTTCACTACAATCCTCTGGGAGAGGGATTATTATTATCTTCTCACACATATGAATAAACTGAGATACTGCAAGGTTAAGGTTCATGTCTGCCATCACATAACAAGCCGGCAGCAGAGCCAAGGGATGATACAATAAGAAATATAGAAGATCTGTCCAGAAGGTATCCAGCCATGCAATATGGAAAATAGAGACATTAACTGAAGAAGATACAAGACACAAGAAACATTGTACATAGCACAATGACACCCCAGACCCCTTCAAAGCAGTTAACTGCCCCAATGTATTTTCCTGAATATCATCAACAATCTGAAATCTCTTCCCTTTCTAAGGTGATTTTAGTTTTGGGAAAAGCCATAAGTCACAGGGTGCTAAATCTGGGCTGTAGCAGGGCTGAGTCACCTGGGTGATTTGACATTTCACCAAAAAAAAAAAAAAAAAAAAAAACCCTCTGCATGAGACGTGATACACAAGCAGGCGCGTTGTCATGATGAAGCTGCCAAGCACCAGTTGCCCATAGCATAGCTGTGGCCTCTGAGTCATCTAAATAGTTTCTGTGAAGGAATGTTCAAGCTTAACACAAAATCTGATGAGATTCGTTGCTTTACTCACTTAGTCATTTTGAATGTCAAGGCCACACAGTACACATGCTCCCTCAATGGTGTCCACTGCCCCCGCTGACTAGTACAGTGGAGTCATCATTGTTTACATATGCACATTCCAGTCCACTCTCCTTGGCTGCCAGGTTACACAGATGTCGTGTAAACCATTCTCGTTATATTAACAATGGCTGGACATTTTCCCAACACACCTCATCAGATATCTGTTCTTTGTCTTTAGGGTCTGGCACACAGCTTCTAAATTCCTTGGAATCTCTGGAGTGGTAAGGGTGTCTTTTGTATACTAATGAATTACTGATCGCTGGCTGTTTCTAGACAGCTTCAGGATGGTGACTGGTCACCAGAAAGACTAAGGCATGATTAGAGGGCTAGAGCTCTAAGGCCCAACCCCCATCTTCCAGGGAGGAAAGAGGAGCTGGAGGCTGAGTTCAATCATCAATGGACAGCATTTTAATTAATCATGCCTACATGATGGAAGTTCCATAAAAACTGAATAACAGAGTATAGAGAGCTTCTGAGTTAGTGAACACATAAATGTGTTGGGACTGGAATGTGCCCAGGAGAGAGTGGAAGCTCTGCACCCATCTCCCCTAATACCTTGCCCTATGCATCTTCCAATTGGCTGTTTCTGAGTCTTGTGCCTCATAATAAACTGGTAGTAGTAAGTAAAGTGCTTACTGAGTTCTGTGAACCATTCCAGCAAGTTATAGAACCCAAAGAAGAGGCCATGAGAACCCAATACCCAATCTGGGTGACAACCTAGGACCTGAGATTGGTATCTGAACTGGGGACAGTTTTCTGGGACTAAGCCCTTTCCCTGTTCATTTCTTTCTTCTTTCCTTCCTTCCTTTTTCTTTTCTTTCTTTTCTTTCTTTCTTCTTCCCTCCCTTCCTTTCTTCCTCCCTTCCTTTCTGTAACTAGAAATCTAAAGCTTGCACTTGCTTTCTTTCCTTCCTTCCTCTCTCTCTCTTTCCCTTTCTTCCTTCCTTCTTTTCTAAATTACAGTTGTCCCATTTTCCCCTGTTGTTCTGAGCTAACTCTGGGCAGTTAGTGTTCAAATTTAACTGAATTGTAGGATACCCATTAGTGTCTGGAGAAATGGAGACTTTGTTGGTGTAGAGAAAAACCCCATACATTTGGTGTCAGTTTATGGGTATGAACCTCCCTTTTTTGTTTTTTAAAGATTTTATTTCATTATTTTTAGAAAGAGGGGAAGGGAGAGAAGCAGACAGGAAGAGAGACATCAATGTATGGTTGCATTTCACCTGCCTCCAGCCACAGACCTGGCTGGAGACCTGGCTTGCCACCTGGTTATGTGCCCTGGCTGGGGAATCGAACCTGTGACCTTTGGGTTCGCAGGCCAGCACCTTATCCACTGGCCAGCACCTTACCCACTGTGTTACCAGCCAGAGCTGAACCCCTTTTTAGGATGACTCTAGTCTGTGCACTCTTGACAACTATGCTATTTGGCTTTTATCCTCACTTTCCCTCAGTGAAAACTGAGGCTAGGGGAAGTCAGCTAACTCCTCAGGCCACAGAGTGAGTGACCCACCTGACAATACCATTGCCCCAACTATTGGTGCTCAGTAAATATTTATCGAGTTGATGAAGGGTTAAGTGGTGATGACAGGATTTGAACTAGTCCATCAGACTTCAGAGCCCACACTCTTCCCTGGTCCAGGGGCTGGCGCATGTGGTAAGAGTCTAACGTAACAACTGATTGATTTAAAAGCAAAAAATAAGCACAAGCCATCCCTTGCAGCTACTTAGGTTTCTTATATCAGTTGCCCTTAGAAGCCCTCCTTATTATGAAAAACTGCACTTTGTCTATTCAGAATTCCTGCCCCCTCCTCCTGGAACCTCTCTCTAGAACGGTGTGGGTAGGGCTAACCCCGGTCAGTAGACACCACCCCCTCCAACTGGAGAAGCCCTCCTCTCCCTGGCCAGGTGACTCACTCACAAACTGGCCATGTGACCAAACCAGCCAATTAGAGCCCTCTCCCATGACCCCCAAGACATGAGCCCTCTGGTACTCCCTTACATTGAATAACTGCCCAAGGTCACACCACTGGAAGTGATTGGGCTGACTGCAGCGTGATGATTATTGGACCGCAGGGCCATGCTCTTGACCTCCACAGGCACCAGTGTATACATGGGCCAGGTTCTGTGCTTCCATGTACTAGCCCTCTGACTGTCCAGGCAAACCCTCTGAAATAAGTACTACAAGGATCAGTGGTGTGCTGGTAAATGTTAAACTCTCCAGAGTGGGGAGAAGGCTCTGATTGGTAGCATTTACCAACTTTATACACAGTGGCTGATTTCAAGCTAGCTATATGAACCTAGCAGCTTGAAAAATACCTGAAAATTTAACAACGGGCTCTATAAGGTAGCCAGTATAAGCTAGTTTTAGCACATCATCCTCATTTTATAGAGGGAAAAAACAAGGCTTAGAGAAGGTAAGTTAACTCTCCTGGGCCCACACCTCTAGAGATGTGGCAACACTGGGACTTGAACCCAGGTCTGTATAACTCTAGGGTGATGCTCTTGGCCACAATAATCCCTTCCCTTGGTGGCAGTGAGGTAAAGTCAGATGGCACAGTGGCACAACCCTCCCCTAAAAGTTAGGCAACCTAACTCTAGTCTCATTTCCGTCACTGAGGGCTGTGTGACCTTGCACAAGACACTGAACTTCTCTGTGCTGCAGTTTTCTCATCTATAAAATATGATTGGTTCAAATCAAGTCTGGCTCCCCTTCTAGCTCGCATTATAACTAGAAATCTAAAGCTTACATTGAGGGCTGAAATGTAAACTCCATTTCTATTTCAGGAGAAGAAAAACAAGAGAGCCACATGAAAAGAAAAATCCTTCTAGCTTATGCTGCCTGACACGGTTCTGGCCTGAGCCCAGCCCTGACTGCACAGTGTCTCCTGAACATTGCTATTCACCAGCACCTGAGCAGGAAGCCTTTCAGCACACACACAGCGGCCAGAGTTCCGCCAGCAGGGTCAAGGCTGACAACAGCTCAGGGCACGTCAAAGAGAGATTCTCATTTAAAAAAAAACACCGAAGTTTGCCCTGGCTGGTAGCACAGTGGATAAAGCACCAGCCTGCGCACCCAAAGGTCACTGGTTCAATTCCCAGCCAGGGCACATAACCAGGTTGCAAGCCAGGTCTCCAGCCAGGTCTGTAGCTGGGGGCAGGTGAAAGACAACCATACATTGATGTTTCTCTCCCTCTCTGCCTCCCTCCCTTGCCCTCTCTCTAAAAACAATAAATAAAATCTAAAAAAAAGAAAAACTCTCAAGTTGCCTGTCAAGGGCCTTGCTTGTTACGGTATCAGATGGCGAATGATCTCAAAATACAAAATGCAGCCAGGAAGGGCCATGGGCATGAGTCACTCCAGGTAATTTCCAGGTTCTGGGCCCAATCAGCACATAACTCTGGGCACCTAGAATCACCTACAATTTTTCTTCTCAAAAAACGTCCTAAATTCCTTCATCTGTTTGGGACATGGTTCAGACCAAAGTAGCCTATATTAAAAGGCAAGTAGGATTCTAAGGGCAATTCCTCAATCTCAAATGCCCCCAGCCTCGCCTTCCTCTTTGTGCTGTCTCCCTCCTCAGCTCCCTCCTCAGCTCCCTCCTCCAGCCTCCAGTGGCCTCAGCTCCCTGTTACCACTCAGGGTCCTACTGCACACCAGAAGTTGCCTCTCTCATTCTGGTTTATCAAGAGGTGACGCAGCACAGCAGGTAAGGACAAAGTTGGAGCTGGACAGCCTGCATTCAAATCCCAGTTGCCACCTTGCACATGTCACTTAATGCATGCCTCAGTTTCCCCAGGTATAAAATGGGATGATTAAAATGGGATGATGATGCCCTAGCCAGGTGGCTCAGTTGGTTGGAGTGTCATTCTGTATACCAAAGGACTGAAGGTTCAGTCCCTGGTTGGGGCATGTACGTGTGGCAACCGATCAATGTTTTTCTCTCACATCCATGTCTCACTCACCTCCTTCCTCCCCCACGCTCTCCCTTCCTCTCTCTCTAAAAATCAGTAAACATATCTTCCAATAAGAATGTTTTTTTGATGGCCCTGGCTGGGATGGCTCAGTAGATTGAGCACCGACCTGTGAACCCAAGTGTCCCTGGTTCGATCCCCAGCCAGGGCACATACCCAGGTTGCAAGCCAGGTCTCCAGCCAGGCCCACAGCTGCGGGCAGGTGAAAGGCAACCATACATTGATGTTTTTCTTCCTTTCTTTCTCACTGCCTTCCCCTCTCTCTAAAAATAATAAATAAAATCTTTTTAAAAATTAATGCTTTGATCTTAAGATAAATAAATAAAAATAAAATAAAAAGTGCCTTCAGTCTAGTGGGCATATTATCCAATCTATGCCTCCTCTACAGCTTTACTCATGGTGTACTTATGATTTCATTATCGATGATAATACCAATCTATTATTAATAAATAGCAAATAATATAAAAATGATACTGTTAACAATAAAATAATACATAAAGTGTTGATTTAAAAAAAAAAAAAAAAGAAGCCCTGGCTGATAGCACACTGGTTAAGGCGCCAGCCTGCTAACCCAAAGGTCGCAGGTTCGATTCCCCAGCCAGGGCACATAACCAGGTGGCAAACCAGGTCTCCAGTCAGGTCTGTGGCTGGAGGCAGGTGAAATGCAACTATACATTGATGTCTCTCTCCCTCTCTGCCTCTTTCCCTTCCCCTCTTTCTAAAAAATAATGAAATAAAATCTAAAAAAAAAAAAAAAGAATTAAGCCCTAGCTGGTGGCTCAGTGGGTAGGGGCTGGCCTGCAAACCCAAAGATTACTGGTTCAACTCTCAGCCAAGGCACATAAGCAGGTTGCAAGCCAGGTCTCTAGCCAAGTCCATAGCTGGAGGCAGGTGAAAGGCAACATTGCAAGAACCTAGTATAAAGGAACCATGGACACGGACAACAGGTGGGATTGACTTTGGGGGGGATGGGTGGGTGGGGAGGGGGATGGGGGGAGCAAGAAGGGGATGGATGTAATACAACAACAACAAAATTAAAAAAAGAAAAAGAAAAAGAAAGGCAACATTGATGTTTCTCTCCCTTTCTTCCTCCTCCCTGCCCTTCTCTCTAAAAAATAATGAATAAAATCTTTAAAAATATATTTTTCAATCTATAAAATGGGATGATGACAGCTGATACAACATCACCATTTTATTATAGGTCTCATTCTATGCTTCCTTTCTGGTTTTTCTTGGCATTCCCCAACCCCCCCCCACCCCCCCATAATATACTCAAATTCAAATCTTGGCCTCAGGGTCTGTTTCTAAGGGAGCCCAACCTAGGACAATAGATGACTTTCCCACAGGTCAGTGAGTCCCAGGGAAAGTAGCTGGGTTTGGGCCATCTGACCAAAGCCCACCATCCTCAACAGCTGCTCCCCTGATGATGAGGCCCCAATAGTAAAAGGCCATGGGACCCACTCTTGGCACCAGGGCAAACCCACCCACTGCCAGGACTTTCCAAATAGTTGACATTCGCCAGAACCTGCCTGCCTGCCAAAGTTCTTCAGTGGGGACATTAGCCAGAGAAGTGGCAACAATAACAGAGAGAACTGCAGCAGGGCAGCTAAATAAGGAGACGTTCACCTCTTTCCCCCTTAAACCACACTCCTTCCAACTTGAAGGCTCCCCGTGGGGATGACTGGCAGGACCATGGATGTGGTGCAGAGCTGCCTTCCACCAGGGGGATGAGGCGGGATGTGAAGGAGAATAGGTCTATGAGAATCTTCCCTGGACTCCAGAATATTCGGAAGACAGGATCTCTTTCCTACCTGTGGGGCCGGGCTGGTAGGAGGGAAGCCTGGGACAACTAGTGGCCACTTTCGCTTCCCTGTGGGATGGGCCTTCCTGAGAAGAAAGGCAATGGAGGAAGGTGGAGCTGAGAAACATACCAGCTATAGATTCCCAGGGGCACAACCTGAACCCCAGACCTGGCAGTGCCTGGAGCCCACATTTCCATGGGCCTTCTTCCTCTTTGGCCAAAGCCAGTTGGAGAAGGGTTCTGTCCGTTTTAATCAAGATTCCTCATAAAAAACAGACATTTTGTAGGGGATGGAAAGCACAGGGAATAGTCAATAATATTGCAATAAGTGCGTATGGTGCCAGTTGGGTCCTGGAAATATCAGGAGGAAAGTGGGAACACTTTGTGAAGTATATTACTATCTAACCACTAGGCTGTACACCACAAACAAATACAGAACAATGCTGAATGGAATTGCAATTTAAAAAATGTAAAATTTTTAAAATAGGTATTTTGAGGGCCACCCAAGAAAGTAAATTACTTCATAGTCATACAATTCTTTTTATTTTCAAAGGCATCACCACCCTTTGAGAGTTGAAGCTTTTTTATAAGATCTTTTTTTTTTTTTTTTTTTTTTTTTTTTGAGAGAGAGAGAGGGTAAGGGAGGGAAAAGGAAAGAAAGAGAAATATCAATGTGTGAAAGCAGCATTGATTGGTTGTCTCTCGCACTGGCCCCAACCTTGAACCCTGCTCGCAACCCGGGCACATGCCCCGACTGGGAATGGAACCAGCGACCTTTCACTTTGCGGGACGCACCCAGCCTGCAGCCCACTGAGCCACACCAGTCAGGACAGAATCATACAACCCTTTTTTCCTATTCCTCGATGAAAACTGCTGTTCCCAAACTGACAACTATCTTGGTTATCAAATCAGACTGTCCTTTGGCCATTTCCAAAACCCCAGCCACTCTGGTGTTCCCAAGGAAAGCTAAGAGCATAATACCCCTTGGACCGGAAGCCTTTCTTTCCTAAAAGACAGGCTCTAAGCAAACACAGAATTCTTACTAAGGGGACAGCTCCAAAGTGGTGGAAGGAAAAAAGATACATATTAATATTAAAACATGGATATACTTATGAACAATACAGTCTTATCACACTCCAGTTACTTGGGGTGGATCAATTTACAAAGTCCTCTGGGGGACTTTCCCTAAACAGATTATCCCCCTTCCTTTTCCCTCCCCTCCATTTTCGTTCCTTTCCCTTCCTCCTTTCCGTCTTCCTTCTTTTCTTTTTAAAAATCCTCACCCAGGACTTTTTTTTCTTCTTCATTGCTTTTAGAGAGAGGAAGGGAGAGAGGAATGGAGAAATGGAGAGAAGTATCAATGTGAGAAACATCAACTGATTGCCTCCCACACACACACCTAGGGAATCGAGCCAACAACCTAGGTACGCACCCTGGAAATCAAACCTGCAACCTTTCGGTTACAGGACAACACTCCACAGAGACACAGCAGCCAGGGCCCTTAAGAGGTTATTATTTATTATTATTATTATTCTCACCTACAGACATTTTTTTCATTGCTTTTAGAGAGACAGAGGAAGGGAGAAAAAGAGAGATAAACAGTGATGTGAGAGAGAAACATTGACTGGTTGCCTTCTCATATGCTCCTGGCTGGGAATCGAATCTACAACCTAGGTATATGCCCTGACTGGGAATTGAACCCCTGACCCTTAGGTCTACTGGACGACACTCCAACAAACTGAGCCACACAGGCCAGGGCCTAAACAGATTATTTCAGATTGTGTATGGGCTTGGAGTCATTCTCAGGTTCAAGTTCCCATTCCAGATGTGCGGCCCTGGGTAACTTCCTCACCCTCTTGTGAGTCTTAGGGTCCCAATTTATAGGATGCAGGTGCCATTACTATCCATCTGATAGGATAATGTGAGTACTGCACCCATGTAATGTGTTCTGGTATGTGGTGAGTACCAGAACACACCTTAGCAAAGGCAACATGCAGAGACTTCAATTCCTAAGCCAGGGGGGCCCCGAATTCTAAGTATCCAAGAACTAAAAGGTGTTCCTTTGGACTGAGCAAATTTCAGGTTAAAGTGATTTTCTGAAACATAAGTATCCATCATGCCAATGTACAAATATCACTTTTGATAAAACACATTTTCTTCTTCTGGGCTTAAATCAAACATTCCTTGGTGAGAAATCTGGTTTGGTAATAAAAGATACTACACCCCACATGACTCAGAACTATTCCCAAAGAACTTTTAAGGGCACTTAACCTGAGCCTCACCATCAAACATAATAACCCTAATGGCAGCCTATACTGGGCACTCAGGCAGCCACAGTGGCTCATTTAACCATCATCGAAGCCCACCAGTGAGGGGAAGAGCCACGTTTCACACCCACTAGTCCTGCTGCAACAACCAAACCCTTTCTACCTTCCACCAGCCACCTGGTGTTTCTCTGAATGAGGCCCACAGTTCACTTGCATTAGAATCTCCCAAGACATTCACTAAAGTGCAGATTCACCTAAGACTTAAGAAAATCAAAACCTGCAAGGCTGGGGTCTGGGGAGTCACGTGGTCACAGCTCCTGAGGCTTGTGAAAGTAAGAGAACAACAAAATGACACAAGTCCGTCTGTCCAATAGTCTATGTTTACAGTGCCCCTGAGTTTAATGGCTAAGGGCTGGTCCTGGGCATCAAAGGCTCTGTCTTCAAACCGTTTCCCAAGTTGGCCCTCTGTCCTGTCCCTGACACCCAGGTCCAGACCACCTGCCCCTAGAAGACAGTAGCAAATAACTCCTAATTGGTGGCTCTGGCTCTGCTTCTTTCTCTCTTTTGCTCCCCAACATTTTATTTTGAATGCTGTCAAATACAGGAAAGTTGAAAGAACTGTAAGTGAACCCCTTTATATACATCACCAAGATTCTATAATGAATGATTAATATGAATAATCCTAAAATATTTTTATAATGACGTTTGGTGAATTTTTCATGTATTTTCAAGTAACTTGCAAACATAGTGCACTTCCCCCTATACACATCAGCTGGCATATCATTAACTAGAGTTTAATATTTGTTTATGGCTTTTTTTTCAGGTAAAATTTATATACAATGAAATGCACGAACGTGAAGTGAACTAGATGAGTTTGACAAAGGCATACACCTGTGTACCTCAGAGCTCTATCAAGATGCAGAACAGCATTATGAGCACAGAAATGTCCCTTTTACCTCTTCCCAGTCAGTCCCCTTCCCACTTCCTCCGTCACAGCCACTGTTCTGATGTTTTTCACTGTAGATTAGGTTTGTCAATTCTCAAACTTGACATAAATATAATCACATGTTCTCTCTTGGGCCTGGTTTCTACTTGTAATAATGTTTGTGACATTTACCCATGCTACTGTGTGTATCAGTACTTTGTTCCTTCTTATTGCTGAATCACGTTCCATCCTACAAATAAAGTGTAATTTGTTACCCTTCATCCTATTGATGGGCACCTGGCAATTCCTAGTTTGGGGCTATTATATATAGAGTTGCTATGAATACTTATGTACAAGTTTTTGAGAAGACATAACATTTTCATTTCTTAGATTAACACCTAAACTTGGCATTGTTAGACCATGGGGTAAATAATGTTTTATAAGAAACTACTAGAACTTCTTTCTAAGTGGTTTTACCACATTACATCCCCAGAGCACTGTGAGTTCCAATTGCTCCACATCCTCACCAACATTTGGAGGTGTCAGTCTTTGTAATTAATTTTAGGCATTCTGGATACTGGATGTGTAGTGGTATCTCACTCTGGTTTAGTTTGTGAAGCATTAAGTTCAAAACCATTGCCCATTTGTAAATCAGGTGTGTCTTTTATTTTTGAGTAGTTGGAGTTCTTTATATATTTTAGATATAAGTATCTAGTCTCTGGGTATGTCCCTGACAATTTCTCTTCAGGGTACCCTTCCTCAGAACTTTCTAAGGCTTCTCATTACACTTAGGAATAAGTACCAAGTCTTTACATCAGCTACAAGATCGATGGGAAGCAACCTTTTATACCAATTCAGCCTCATCTCCTACTGCTTTCCACCTTATCCATTCTACTCCAACTGTCAACATGTCACACCAGCTCCTACCTCAGGGCCTTTGCACCTCTGGCATGGACTGTCTGGAATGCTCTTCTCCCAGACATCCCCCAAGCTTACTCCCTCATTCCACCCAGCTCCCTACTTAAATGTCATTTCCTTATCCATCTAAAGAGCTTCCCCATTCTCACCACCCAGCCATCCCTCTCCAACCCTTATTCTGCTTTATTTTTCTTCTTGGCATAGACAATGCCAACACGGCATTATTTGTTAACGCGTTTGTTTGCTGCATACTGCACTCTACTGGACTGTAAGCCCAATGAGAGCAGGGAGCTTTGTTTGCTTGCTGTGGAGAACCAGTCTAAGTGTTGGTTATGAAATATCACTTTTTTAAGCCAAAGAGACTCAGTTCTACCTCTTAGTAGCATGAACCAGTTACTTAACTTCTCTCTGTCCAGTTGCCCCCTTAGTAAATGGGTCCTTGGGAGGATAAATGAGTTAGCATGTAGACATCCTTTAGAACACTGCTTGGCTCATAGATGATGCTAATGTGTAGCTAGCTGTATCAGCCCCAGACTTTGGGCGACTAAAGATAAGCATCGAAAAAACATTTATTGAATAAGTAAATCAATATTTTTATTGTATATTTATTGTATACAATGTATTTATTATTGTCCTCCATTTGAGGGACTTTCATTTCCAAAAGCTACTTTCTCCAGAGAAGATCTTATCTCTACAGATGCACTGCAAGGAGGGAAGACAGTAGGTACTACGTCTCCACTTGACATGAGCAAACCAAGGCCCACAAGGTTACGTGACCCCAGTCACAACGGAACCGGTGAAAAGTGCTGGAACAAGAATTCTCATCCTTCCTGAAGCTCTGAGGTTCCCATAAGTCCAGGGGCATTGAATCTCTCTACCTCCCTTGCACTTCCTTCCCAAAGCCATGATCTCAACAGAAAATGAGCTGCCTGCCTCCTGGTTATTTTTCTGACTCAAAAAAGAGTCGATCAAAGAAATATCTACATACTCATGTTCATAGCAGCATTAGTCATTAATAACCAAAAGTGTGCATCAATGGATGAATAAATGAACAAACAAAAAGTGGTCTATACATACAATGGAATATTATTCAGCCTTCAAAATGAAGGCAATCCTGCCCCATGCTACAACACAGATGAACCCTGAGGACATTATACTAAGTAAAATAAGCCAGTAACAAAACCACAAATATTGAATGATTCCACTTATATGAATGAGGTAACTAGAGAAGTCAAATTTATACACAATGTAGAATGACGTTTTCCAGGGGCTGGGGAATAGGAAGTTAAGTGTTTAACGGGGAAAGAATTTCCATTTTGCAAGATGAAAAGGGCTCTGGAAATGGATGGTGGTGATGGTTGTACAACAATGTGAATGTATTAAATACTATTGAACTATATACACTTAAAAATTCATAAGATGGTAAATGTTATGTATATTTTACCACAATTATTAACAATTTTTAAAAAAGCATCTCACCTCTAATGGTCAAAGTGTCAATTCACTTCAGTCTGCTTGGATAAGCAGAACTTCTTAGTCACCAGTGTAACCTGACACCTATGTCAATCACCCCACACACTTCATATTTCCATGTCTTTATTTCCACTATCTTTTAACCAAACTTTATCAACAAGACCAAAAATATGCAGTAGCTCCATTAGCTGCTAATTTCCTGAATCCCAAGATCAAAAACACAATGTTCAAGGCACAAGATGTCTGGGACATCCTCCTGTGAGCCAGAGGACACCTGCATGCAGGCCCCACCCAACCATGGGTTCTCTAAAGCAGAGAATTAGAACGAGACTCCAAGAGTTAAGTTATTCTGACCCCAGACATCATGAAGTCAGGATGAACATGAGAAACTACAGTGTTGGCTTCCACCCACTACACAACTGCATCTTCCCCTCCCGTTCAGCTGACCAGCCAAGTGTGTGGGTGAAGGTGACGCTGGTCTCCAACGACAATCAGCAATAACATCCATTCTAATGGCTTTAGTGCATTATGTGAGGATTGTCTTTTCTGTCTCCAGGGCGGCCTATTTTGCTTGATGTGGATTTTTGTCTAGAATCAAAATCACTTTTTCCACATATGGAATGAAAAGCAAAGCAGTTACCTGCCTGTGTGCTCCACACACCCTCCATCCTTGGCTCTCCCCCCAACAATGGTCTCTCCCTGAAAAACCCTCTGCACCCTTTACAGCACCAGCCCCATTCTCATCTCGCCCGTTACAGCAGATCCTGCTGCCATCCCCCAACCTCCTTTCTCCCCTTCTTCCCCAGCAGGACTCCTCACCCTATCTCAGAACTGTTCACATTGTTGGCTGGATCATTCTCTGTTGTGGGGCCTTGTTGTGGGCACTGCAAGAGGTATAGCAGCATCCCTGGTCTCTACCCGCAAGATGCCAGCAGCACCTCCCATCCACCAGACCCAAACTGTCTCCCAGCACTGCCACATGTCCTGAGGCACAGAAGTGCCCCTGGTTCGGAACCACTGTTTACAGTATAGGAGCTTTAGGTAGGCCATGATTGCCCAGCTGAAAATCAGAGTTCGGAGTCTGGTTAGCTGATGACTAATGCCCTTGTCTGATGAAGGAGTGATACTGCAGGGCTCCCGTGGTCTGGAGTCCCTGCCGCAGCACAGACCAGGCTATGGCTAGGTCTTACTTGACACAATGTCCTCACCTGGCTGTCACCTTTTTCCTAGACTGCTTCACTCCCTCCCCTCCAGGGCTTCCTCCTGCATCTTATTTTGAGTTGAATTGTGCCTTCCCCGCAAAAACCAAAAACCAAAAAACAAACAAACAAAACAAGATATATTAACATATTAACCCCCAGAACCTCAGAATATGACCTAATTTGGAAACTGGATCATTGAAGATGTGACTATGTAAGATGAGGTCATACTGGAGCAGGGTGGGCCCCTAATCCAATATCCCTGGGGTCCTTACAAAAGGAGCGCGTACGCACACACACACACACACACACCAGGTGATGGCTGAGGCAGAGGTTGGAGCGATGAGTTTCAAGCCATGGAACACCAAGGTCTGCCAGCAACAAGAGAAGCCAGAAAGAGGCAGGAAGGACTGACTTCCTTATGTATGGGCTTCAGAGGGAGCACAGCCCTGCCAACACCTTGATCTTACACTACTAGCTCCCAGATAATGAGACAACAAATTTCTGAGTTTTAAGCCACTTGAGCCAATTTGAGGTGCTTTGTCACAGCAGCCCTAGAAGAGGAAACCACACTCAAATTTCTGTCTCAAGTGCTGCTTCAAGGAAACCCAAGCACAGATACCTGGCCTTTCCACTCAAAGAGCATAAATGGCAGAGCAAGCCTGTGGTGGGAACAGGAGTCCCTTCCCCACTGTTCCCATGTGCCTTTCTTTGTGTGAGAAGGGAAGAAAAGAAAGGAAGAAGGAAGGAAGGAAGGAAAAAAGAGAGAAAGGAAATGACAGAAGGCAGAGACAAGGTTAGGAAGGGAAAGAGGGAAAAGAGGGGAAAAAAAAAGAAGTTCACTTTGTGGGGTCCTTTCTTCCTTCCATCCTTCATTCATCCAACAAATATTACTAAGCGCTACCGTCTGTCAGGCATTGTTCTAGGTGCAGGGGATAGAGGCGCAAACAAAATAGACTATATTTCTGCCCTTGTGAGGTTTACCTCTGAGCATGGAGGGCAGACCCTGAAGTGTACAGTCCATGAGATGACAGTAAGCGCCGTTGGAGAAAAACTAAGCAAGGAAGTCCTCTCCCTGTTGCCAGAATGGAGACTTGAAGAACAACCACTGATTCCCACCATTCCCTCCTTCCTGTGTCATCCTTCTCACCCCTCACTTCTCCTTCCTGGGGCCACCTTCCAAATAAACCTGCGCCCAGGTCCTTGCCTTGGCCGCAGCACTCAGGAGAACCAAACTAGGGCAGATGTGCTAGGAAGGCTTTGCTGAAAAGGGGGTGTTTCAGCCAAGACCTAAAGGAGGCAAGATATGGGGGTGTCCAGATTCTCTGCGTCTCCAGGACCTTCCACTGATGTGAAGAATAGAGCCTGGCCATAAAGAAACTATTTTGTTGAGTGGGTCTCCCTCTTTCAATGGTAATGCTCTTGACAGCTGAAAACCTGATAGTATCCAATATTCAGGAGGATATATGGAAAGCACCCAGTACAGCCTGGCCATGTGACAGGAAGGAGGATTTGGTGCTATTTCGTGGCCCTGGCCACCAGTACACATTGGCCTGTGTGCAGCTGCCCGAAGTGCACCTTTTCGCATTTGCAGATGTCAAAGGTCTCTTTATCAGACAGTGTTTAACAGGACAGAAATGCCTGGAAACAAACCTTCCCATCCGCCAGCAGCCCTCATTCAATGGCCGATAGTAGGTGGTGTATAAAAACCCCAGCTCCCCACCGCCCCACTCCGGGGGAAAGGCTCTTAGGCGTGTGTCTGACCTGACTCCGTTTTCCCAGCTGGTTTCAATTCCAGCCGCCCACAGTGGAACCAGCCCCAAAATGTATTCTTTAAGTGACTTCCTTTTGATGTTTCCTCCAGTGTCACATCCCTAGTAAATGACTTTCCTTGCTCAGGGTCTTCTTGGGGAACCCAAACTAAGAAATGGACAAATGTCCCATCTCTGAAGATGTGTACAGACACGCACTCTGACAGGCAGGGCAAGCCGTCCAGTCCTCATGTTTGCAATCTGTACCCCAAATGTGATGCTAGATCATTAAGTCCCTGTGCTGTAGAGCTCAGCTTTGGGAAGTACCTAAGTGTGTTTGATGCAAAATAACCCCACCTACATTACATGGGATTGCTGTCTGCAGCGCGGGTGGCTAGCGGGGCCTCCACTGTCTGGGTCTTTTCCTTCCCTTGGCCTCCCACCACATTCTTCATCCAGAGAGGCTGCACTGTCAACCTTCAGCCCATTGAATGCCCACAGGAGGGACTGTAGCAGCCACTGGGGACAAAGCCTAGCCCATGGGCAGCTTCCTCAACAGTTTTCATGTCCCTGAACTGGGATCTCACAGTTGGCCTGAAAAACATTCACCTATCAACCTGTTCTTCAGCCCTCATTTTATTTTTCCCAAATCAATTTCTGAAAGTCAAAATGACTGATAGCTTCCTACCCAGGACAATCACTGCCCTTATTAAATAACTGTGCATCAGTGACCCAAGAGCTCCCAGAGTGGTGGTGGTTACATGAATCTATATAATGTGATACAATTTCACAGAAGCATGCGCGCACACACGGCTGCAGAAACTGGTGGAAAATGAGTAAGGTCTGTAGCTTAGCTGCCAACATCAATTTCCCAGTGTTGCTAAGTACTAGTTGTGTAAAATTTATCATGGGGGTTGCTGGATGAAGGGTACATGGGAACTCTCCATTCTGTGTTTGCAACTTCTTGTAAGAAGAAAATTATTTCAAAATAAAAGGGTTTTAAAATGCAAAAAAAAAAAAAAAAAAAAATGTTTTTTAAATAATAAAATTAAAAATTTTCATTGAAAAAAAATAAAGAAGAACTCCCAGAAGAAGACACTATAAACCCACCCCTTACCTGGGAACTGGGAATCAGCGCCTTCCACCAGTGCCCGCCTTTCACCAGGTCAACCTCGCACAGAGGCACGGACACCTTCCCAATGACACAGTGGCGTGAGAACTTATCAAAGTCCACCACAGTGAGGAGCAGGGTCCTCCTCTGTGCTTCTAGGAAGGGGATCTCAAAGGTGTAGCGCTCCTCAAACACAGGCTTCTGGGTCTTGCGTTTGACCCCCGTCTGCTTAGAGTTCTTCTGGTCAGGCAGGAGGCAGATCTTGACGTAGGGATTTGAGTGTGCCATGTCCTGGCGTGAGCCGTCATGGGAGATGGGGGGCGGCAGGTCCCGGGCCTCGATCACCCGCACCGTCAGGTGGTTGTGCAGCAGGTCATACTGGGTGCTGAAATGCAGCATGCCCAACTGGTACTTGGACAAGATCTCCTCGTCCGTCAGAAAGTCCACATCATCATTGTTGGAGTCGAGAGAGTACAGCTGGGGCTCGAACTTCCTGAAATAGTCATCCGGGGTATAGGTCCGTCTCAGCACCGAGGGCTGGATGGGCTCCTTCTTGGCGCTGAGGACGCCAAACTCGATGGGTTTAATATCGATGAGCGGGGAACTGGGTCGCCTGGAATCCAGACCTAAATAGCCACCAGAAATAACAATTAACATCATCACACAGGATGGGACCTGAGCCACTCCGACAGATGGACAGCATCTCCCAGATTCTCACATCATTCTCTCTGCTTCATAACACTCTTGACCACCTGCTCTCCGTACCTTGAAAGTCTCTTATTTATTCTGAGAGGCGGCATGGCAGCAGCAGCAGCTACATCACCGTAAGCACTACAGCTAAGCGCCAGGCACTGTTTAAATGCATTGCATCTAACAAGCTATCTAGTCTTCACAAGATTATTAGCTAATGACTGTTCCACACCCCATCCCCCCATAGCCATTTTACAGGTAAGGAAAGAGAAACTTGAATTAACTCACCAAAGGTCACACAACTAGTAAGAGGAGAAATTAAGGGTCCAGCCTGGCCTGTGTGGCCTCAGACACTTGACTCTAACCTTTACTCTGTGCTACCTCTACTTGAAGAATGGGACTCTGGGGCCGAGTACCTGGGTCAGGTTCCAACTTGGCAACTTACTCATGAGCCATGAGACTCTGGGCACATTTTAAAAACTCTCTGGAACTCAGTTTCCCCATTTGTGAAATGGAGCGAATAATGGCACCTACCTCAAAGTACCTACTGTACTTCTTCAAGTATCCTATTCAGGGAGTCTTGGGTTTCACCCTCCTTCCTCCTCCCCACCCAAGTCATGCCATTTAGTCAAATACATACATAATACATCAGAAGGGACAAACTGGGTGGCAAATTCACCCATAGATACATTTTGTGTTTAAAAGTAAGAGTTTTGTATGAAAAGCCAGATTGCCAGTTTCTGTTTAGAAAAATCAGGCAACACTGGGCCCACAATCCCACTTGGCTACAGCTGAAGGGCAGCTTCCCTTTCAACAGGGCATTAGCTTCCCATTGGCCACGCCCTGTCCTGGTACTTCTCAAGGCTGAGAGTTGGTTACCATTTATCATGCCTTAGGGTGATATCTACCTCTGTTCAACCCTCTGCCCTCTGTTACTTGACACAACAACCCACCTGGACTCTGGAGTTACTAGAACTTGAAAGCCCTGCTGTGTAACATGGTAACACTCGCCTTTTGGGAGTCTGAAATAATATATGTTGACAATGTCAATCAATTGAGCCAATTCAATGAAAAGTGATCGGTAAAAAACAAAAATCAGTCAAAATGATTGCTTCTGACTGAACTCAGCAGAAATGAAGTGCATTGCGCACTTCTGTCACATTGTCATATCTGTCATCCTGTCTCCTGGACTGTCATCCCACTCTGCCCCCTCCCCAGGGACAACCTTGTCCTTCACATCTTTCCTTGAGGGATGCTGTTGGGTGTCTGGGAAAGCCAACTCTCCTCTTCGGCCCTGGGGACCCAGCTAATAGGGTGTTAACTCATGGACTCTGAAGGAAGACTAGGCGGCAAAGGATTGCCGAGCCAGGACCCCATGCACAGCATGGATACTTACTTGAGATCCGTCGGGTCAGGCTGTAGGTAGACTTAGAAGTGTCTGAGGATGAGCATCTTCGATCTGGGGAATTGGTACGTGGGGTCAGTGGGACATCACTGGTTGTGTGGACAGAATCTCCATCCTTGTCACTGCTCCTGCTGGCCATCCTATGGGAGGGAAGAGGTCTCAACGGTTGTCAAAGAATCCCCAGGGGTTGGCATCTCTATCCTTCAGGGAAGAGATCCATGAGGAAAGCGCTCTCAGGCCCAGTTTACGCAACTTGGAATAAAGCAAATTTGAAATAGTGTGGTCGCTCTAAACTCTCAACAACGTCTAGCTTTTTGCACAAAATGTGAAATGATATGAAGAAGTATTTCCCTATTTAGAACCATCCTTCAAAGCTGGAGCTGAGGGAGGGATATGAAAACTTTTTCCGGATATGGCCCCAGAGGAGGGGGGGTACCACTCTGACTAAATCAAAGAAGACCTTTCAATCTTCAGTCTGAAAGGAACCACGTGGCTGTTTATGTGCCTCTCAACTTTTGCAAGTGGCTCTTGGTGAGCAATACCATTATTTCAACAGTCCCTGTGTCTATAATTTAACATCTTTTAGAAATATCCTATAAATATGTCGCTCAAGGGTTCTTTACGGGGCAGGGCTATAGCTACAAAATAGCCCTGAGAATCAATGATTGAAGAACAAAAGATTGATGTAAAGAAACAGCTACGGATTAGCAGTAGGCACAATTCAACATGCTCCCAATGAAAACATGAAAAGCTCTGGGCAGAGAAGTACAGAGTAGTACACAACCTCTCAGTATGAACCCTGGCTGGGTGATCTTGGGCAAGTCCCTTCCTCTCTCTCTGCACCTCCATCTCCCCACTGGTAAAATGGGAATAATTATAGTGCCCACTATAATTATTCCCATGGAATAATGCATGGTCGCTGTGAATACTGAATAAGCTCACACATATAAAATGTTTAGAACAGTGCTTGGTATTTCGTAGGTAGGTGCCCAACACGTTTTAGCTAGTATTATAACAGAAGTGGCTTTAAGATTCCTCCAATGTTGATAATGAGACTTGATAAGGATGCTGCTGGGGGCAGGGAGGGAAAGGAGGGGACAAGAGCTGGAAAGCGGCTGTGAGATGGATGCTGCTAACCACATGCCCCAAGCTATCACTACTGTGGACTGACAGTTCTGAGGCTGCATTCCCCCAACTTGACATTTAAGCCTGCAGGGAAACTAGCCCTGAAAAAATGCAAGTTTTGAATTCTCTGAGGTTTTCCAATGCATTCTGTGCATGAAATGAGACAGATCTGATGTTCTTCCAAAGTGATATAAGGGTCACAGCGCAGACCAGGCCAGGTGTGCTACAAGGGGAGGAAATGCACAGTCCTTGTCTGCCTCCTGCTCTTGGTCTCTAGAAGATGAACAAAGCAGGTGGAATGCAAGGGGTGGAAAGTGGGGAAGGGCAAGGAAGTGGGGTCACATTGGACCAGTCATTCTCCTTGCTCTCCCTTAAATGAACGCTGTAGCATCTTCCAAGGAAGGCAGCACCAAGTATTACAGCCACCGAGGCACCTCCACCTGCACAGCCTGTTTCCTGGCTGCCCCACCTCTGTGGCAGCCACTTCCACCTGGAGTCCCATCAGCCTTCAAGGATCAGCTTAAACACCATCGGCTGCTGAAGCCATGGTTGAGCCCTCTCACAGTACCAGTGCATGCCTGAGCCACCCGTCTCCTCTGCAACCTCCAGGCCTCCAGGCCTCCCTGCCCTTCCTGCTACACACTGAGCCACTCTTCCCTCTGCCTGGAATGCTCTTCCCGTCACCTGTTTGGTTCCTTGTCAATCAGGTCTCAACTGTAATAGCATCTCCTCAGAGAGGCCCTACCCTATCCCCGTCACCTCCTCCCACCCCCTTTAGCCTTATTCTTGCACCTGCTTTTTTCCCTCTTTGACACTGGCTTCCTTGCTTTTCTTCTGCATCTGCCACCAAATGACAGTTCCATATGGGTAGCAATAGTATCTGTGTTAGTACCATTACCAACCTTGCCCTAGTACCTGGCACGTCTGGGGTGTTCCACATTTATTTTCTTAGTAAATGAATGAATGAACAAATGAATGAATACACCCTTCTTGTGGTTCTTGTCCCATTTACCTTGGTCTTATCTTGTCATCCCTCCTATACCAGAGTACACTTCTTAATGGTGAGATATGTACTTATTATGATCAAAGGTTGCAAATGCTGAGTGCCTATTATGTGCCAGGCACTGGGCTAAATGCGCTGTATGAATCATCTCATTTCACTCATAAAACAATCTGGGAGTTAGTGGTTACTAACCCTGCCCCTTTACAGGTGGGGAAATGGAAGCCCCAGGGTAGAGTTGGGGGTGAGGGTGGAGAATTAATTGGCACCACTGTCAATGGCAGAACCCCAAATGATTCAAGCAATAACAGATTCTGGATCACAGCTTCATACTTCGGAGCTGGGCATCCCCTACAGAGCTTTGCACACATAGGCACTCAACACATGCTTTTTGGGCAAACAAATAACCTGACTTTAATCCACTCTTCAATGAGGGTCTTTCTGGCATTGCCCCAAAGGAGCCAGCTGGACTATTCAGTTTTCCTGCCCCTCACCAGGCCAGCCCAGCCAAGAAAAGCTGGGGACCCACACGACAGAAGCACATGTGACACAATATTGGTGTGTCCCCCACACAAAGGGCCAGCTCCTCTGCCACCCTTACCATTCTGGGCTCAAATGTCACAGCAGGAACAGCATCGCAAGGCCTGTACACTTGATATTTGTACTTCCTGCCTGTTTGATAACATGCAACTGCCCACTTGGTAAATACATCTGGGGAAAGCACAAGCTGTAAATTTGCTTTCTGAGTGATGTAACCCGCTTCCCCTTTACAGATTTCTCTTAACATTTTGTATTATGTGAGAGCCAAAAGCCCACTAAGTGATTCCCAGGATTTAAGGAAGAACTGGCTCATCCTGGGAAGCATGAAGGCCACGTACGGCTGTTCAGACTGCTGACGGCACAGCTCCAGGTGGTGCTATTGACAATAACCACCCAGTGAATGGCGCCTCCCGAATTGGGTTGTGCATTGGCTCTGCTAGGAAGTTTCCAGCTTACTTCTTGGCTTGTGGCTAAACTGAAAGAACTGTTTCCCCAGAGTACTCCAACCCTGCCTCCTTAAGAGTCCTCTGCTTGCCCAAAGGGTCAGCAGCCTGTCAAAGCACAGCTGTCATCCGACTCAGTGGTTGTGTATCTGTAACACTACATCTGGGGACAAACAGATGCCCAACCGATTTTCAATGTCCACCGGGGTCTCCACTGGCTCAAAAGGAAATCCCAATTCTTTAATCTGGCATTAAAGACCTTACACAATCTGAGCTTACAGGCTCACTTTCTACAATTCCTGCAAAGCTTCCAAGACGTAGTCATGTTTGTCTGCCTTGGATCCAGTTATAGCACGCAAATTGCCTATTACAAAGGTCAGCAAACTACAGGGCCAAATCCACTGCCCGACTGAAGTGTTCCTGGGACACAGCCATGCCCGTTCAGCAATGCATGGACTAGGACTGCCTCTGCACTGCAATGACAGAACTGACTAATTGAGACAGAGACTAAGCCCATGAAGCCGAAACATTTACTATCCGGCCCTTTACAGGTAAAGTAAATCCCTGTTCTACTAGCTTAGTTCATGGGTTTCAGGTGGGACTAACCCCTTCCTTGTTTTCAGGAGGGTGAGGCAACCCAGGCATGATCCTAGCACCATTTCCTCCCAGCAAAAAGTGACTGGGTCACATGACTGGCACATGTATACCAAGCCAGGGCAATGAGAGACTTTCCTGGTGTTTTTTGCTACTGCTAAGAATAAGGCAAAGAAGAAAACAAGTTTAAGGATGAGACCAATACAAAAGAAACAGAAAGGAAAAGAGCACATGCATGTACACTCATGACATCATTTAAACCTCTAAATCCAGCTATGCCTGAAGCCACTAACCCTGGTCCTACCAGGCAAGCCTCTGATGTGTGAAGTATCGATCTTTGATTTCTGTCATGCTGTCAAGCACTATGATAGTCAGTTGTATTTCAATTACAACACACACACACACACACACACAACAATAACAACAATCTATGCAGGAGTGTCATATGGGTATGCAGGGTGTGAAGGCATAACTCTAGGGGTGACTGGACTTATGTATTTGCCTTGTCTCGTATACTAGATTTTAAATCCCCTGAGCATAGGAACAGGGCTCAATCAACCCTCTGTATCCCATGGGGCCTGCAGGGTGTACTCAAGAAAAAAATACCAGAGAAAATTTGATTAACTTTTCAATTGGATGATTGGCACTTTCAGGATTAAATTTCTGCCATAGGTGAGTCAGCTGGTCAACAATTATTTGGGGGTAAAACAGATAAAAGCCCTGCCCTCATAGCGCCAGCTTTCTTCTGAGCATGGCTGTAAAGAAAAGACACCAGCTGGCCTAAGCCAACCTCTGTCCCATAGGGCACTGGAGAAATGGGACTGAGCTCTTGATTAATGAGCTGAGTTCACCAAACAATTCAACTCTACATGCACCTATAGGATTCAGGCTACAACCTGTGAATAATGGAAAAATGCCTTAACATCACCATTAATCAGTTTGAATAATCCCTATCAATCCCTAACAGTGGTGGAATCGAACCCTTACTACTACAATCTGCATGACATATGCATATGTCAGTACTGTCAATAACAGCCCTACAGAGTAAGTCCTATTGCTATTACCACTTTACAGATGAGGAAACCTAGACAAAAACAGGGTAAAAATACTCTTGTTTAGGATTGCCAACCAGGTGTCAAGCATTCTTAAGTCCTTTTGCTAATTCATGCAATCACCACAACCCTATGAGATAAATACTATTATTTTTACCATTCCTATTTTACAGACAGGAAAAACAAGGCACAGAGAGATCAAGTAACTTGTTCAAGATCACAGAACTATAAAAAGTAGAAGAAATAGGATATCAACTCACAGAGCCTGACACAGAACCATTTTGTTAGGGGAATAGTTGACACTACCGCCCCACCCCCGGTATGGAGGGAAAGATGAGGTACCAGAAGCTTCTGAAATCTCAACCCAAGGATTTAGCTAAGATAGCACTGGGTCCCCGTTGTGGCTCCAGCTGTGGGCCCTTGCACTGTCTCTCTCCTCTCTGGGCATCCCCCTCTATAACAAGAGAAGTTGCACTCGACCCAGACTCTCTGACCACGTTCCTCTCCCAGCCACAGAGAGGTGGACCAGACACATGGCTGAAATGCTTCAAAACTGCATTCCCAAAATATCTGAGCGACTGGCAGATGGAGATGTTGTATGCAGGCGCGGGAGGAGAACGAATTGGAAATAAAATGAAAGATGCCAGAGAGAACATAAACAGCGTTGGAGGACAGGATGGAGCCTGGAGGTGCTTTTCGGCTTCTCTATTTCTGAAGCTCTTGGTCAGACCAGCTAATACACTTGTTTGATCATTCCATCTACCCAGCCATGCCACAAACATTTATTCAGCATTTACTATGTGCCAAGCACCAGGTGAGATGCTAGGCCTATCTGTCATACTGATTTGGATGGACACCTTTGGAATTTGAATATCCCTTGAAGACAATAGATGCTCACAGATCTCTTTCCACTTGGAATGATACTCAATGTGATTACAAGTGCCCTCATGTTTAGCATTACACAGTTCATATCTCAGGAAATGTGAAACTAGCTGAACAAAAGTCCCACCATCAGCTGGTCTCACCAGCTTGCCAAACAAATGAGAGGCCCAGAGCATGTCCTCAGCAGCAGCAAAGAGGTCAACGGACATCCTACCTTTCCCGCTTTCATACCCCAAATCCTCCTTCCTGTGGCCCCAACCCCCTCTCAGAAACTGAGACAAAAAAGGTCTTGAGATTGCTATCAAGGAAGTTCAGAGCAGTGTTACTTACAGCCAGGGAGGAGTCTGGGCAGGAAAAGGTCCCAGAATTTCAACTTCATCCTCACTCGACTGGCAACAGCTGGACTCATAGCACTTCTGACAGCAGTGCCGGCAAGTCCATCTGCACAGCAGCAGATCTGAGATTCTAGAAAGAAAACCCTGAGGCCGTTGGGGGAGGTGGGCGGGGGAGGGGGAAAGAGGGGACACGGGAAGGGTGGAGAGGAGGAAGAGGAAAAACACCCAAATTACAAGCAGCCCATCCCTGGTGAGAAACGACATTCAAGAGGTCTGTCTCCGCTGTCAACACTTGGAACAAAATGTTTTCCATTTCTATTTACCAACTGTAGGCACAAAGATGGCAAACACCAACTCGCCGGAGCCATTAATAGCAAGCAAAACATTTGCAGGTAGTTTCTTTTGTAGTTTATGGGAACGTCTTTCTTGACATGTGGGCGGTATACCCAACATGGTGAGGGCTATACAATATGTTCCCGAAACATAGCGACTATTAGTCTTTCTTCTTGAAAGCAAAGTAAAAAATAGTTTTTTTTTTTTAAAAAAAAGATCATCTCAGCAACATGAAAGGAAACAGATAATCAAATGAAATAAGGAGGGGTTGGGGAGGGAAACCTATCTTGTCAACTAGTGTCTTTTCACTGGGATCTCCCTGCCATAGAAAGGCATGGAAACCATGCCCTTATCAACACCCAGTTACTGTTTAATATTCAACATTCCCCAGAGCTCCACAAAAGACTCCAAACGAAAAGCAAGCATTTCTTGATTAGAAGCCAGACCAAATGAATCATTGAATTAACCCACCTCGTTTAAAGGTTCCAACTGCCCTTTTAGAGATCCAAGATGAAGCCACGGGGTGGAGGGGATGGGGGTGACAAAAAGAGAGAGACAAAACCAGTTTAGCAATATTCCAGCAACTCAGAAAAGAAAAAGAAAAGCCCCGGATCTTTCCACTTACCATCCTGGGAAGGGAGCTGACTTCCTAACAAGGTGTTGCTATCTCCAGAGCTGCTGGTAGCCTCCTGGCTAACCAACACCGAATAAATGGGAAACTTTAGCATTTCGGTTTGATTTACACCGTATGCTGTTATGAATCAGAGCGGGTGGATAGATAGTCATGCTATCCAATGCAGCCACGCTTTAGAAGAGCAAACCTTCCTATACAGAAATAGCCCTGAAGCCAACCCAAGAGGACATGATTAGCTAACATGCAGGCAGGCAGAGTGGATGTGACTTGGTTCCCCCCGCCCTCCTGCAGGTCCTACCTTCTAATTCTGCTCCAATGAAGATGGTGGGGAGCTTCAATATGACCACCCACAAATAGAGGGAGCCAAAAGGGAAGCCATAATCTAGTCCTTGGAGGAGAGACAGGCTGCCTCCCTTCTTTGGCCCCTCCCACATCTCATCTTCTCACAGGTTCCCAAGACACAGGATCCTTCCCCTTTTCCAGGGAGGTCTTGATGGCTTTCCAAATGGACCAAGTAAACTAGGTAGGTGAGGAGGAGTCCCGCATCTTAGTCTGGGACAGGTCTGCAGATGAGCTCAGGTGGGACTCCAACTCAGAACTTTGAGGGAGAAAGTTATCTCTCTTTTCCAATTCTCTTGCAAGGAGAAGAAAGGCTCAATTTGGTACCATTCTACGTTAATGTCTTTCTAACATGTGCAAATCTCCCCGCACAGAGTGAGGACTCCCAGCTCAGGGCCTTGCAGAGAGTTCTTTACAGCTAGAATCTATGAATGTAGATGTTTTATTTATTTATTTATTTACTTAATTTATAGAGAGGAGAAGAGAGGGAGAAAGAGAGGGAGAGAAACATCAATCAGCTGCCTCTCACCCACCCGCAACTGGGGACCCTTCCTGCAACCTAGGCATGTGCCCTGACTGGGAATCAAACCTGCAACCCTTTGGTTTGCAGGCCAGCGCCTAATTCACTAAGCCACACCAGCCAGGGTTTCTTTTTTTTTTTTTCTAGTTGCCTTCAAGTGATCCAGGATTTCTATTATGGTATTGACATAAAATTCCCCTTTCATATGAGTTTTTAAAGTAAAAAAAGGAGGGGGAGTGCATTTATAGAAAAATTAAGTAAATAACAGTACAGGGGGTATATAGCTCAGGAAAAATTCATAATCCTTGAAGTGGTAAGGACATAGCTGCATCTAGGAAAACAAGATCTCGGGCACTAGTCACAAACTTTCAAAAGCAAAACTCAAGCCAGAACAAGACCTGCTTGGCAGGGTGGGGTAGAGGGGGGTGGGGTGGGGATGGGATATGCTCATAGAGTTAAATAGAGAAGTACTAGTTCCAGCCTCACCATTGGCCAATCATGTGACTTGGGCAAGGGCAAGTCATGGGGCCACTCTGAGCCTCAGTTACTTCTTTTCTTTAATGGGGACACTAAGCCAGGACACTGACTATGAAAACGCTCGTGTGTTGCCCAGCTGCAAAAGATCTGCCCCCTTCCTGTGGCTTATGAGAACCAGGTGGTTTGTCAAGACCAACTGGAACCTACCAGGGGGCACCAGGGACTGTCCTGGCCAACAGAGCAGTGAAAAGCTATGTCTTCGTGAGGCTTACAAGAGTAAGTGCTTTCAAATGCTTCCAACAGAGTGTAAGGATAAAGTGATGTTTTCTCACAATCCATGCCCATTATCTTCATTTAGGAAAGTGTTTTCTACATATGTGGTGATCAAAAGAGAACCATTTATAAAACCAGAGATAAGGCCCCCTCAGAGTCTCTGCTAACGAACAAACATCCAGCCTTCTCAAGCCCTGGGTGCAAGATAAATGCCAGGGAGCAAATAGAAACCAAGGAAAAGATGAAGAAAGAAGAAAGGGAAGATGCTCTGATGTTACCATGCATGTTTTTGTGAGCCTTTCTTCACATTGGTTCCACTGGGTTCACGTGTTTGACCCAATGGAGGAGAACTGATTCAAGCCAGAAAGAAACTGGATGAAAGCAAACCTGGACATTCTACAACAGCATTGAGAAGTCTAGCCTGCGGCCTATTTTTGTAGGACACTTTACCTAAGAATGGTTTGTACACTTAAATGTTTGGAAAAAAAGTCAGAAGAAGATGACTACTTCTTGGTTCATGCAAAGTATATGAAATTCAAATTTCAGTGTTCACAAATAAAGTTTTATTGGCACACAACCACAACCATTCATTTACTAGTGTCTATGGCTGTGCAGTACCACAGTCTGAGTAGAGGAGTCGAGACACAGATCTTGTAGCCCTCAAAGAAAAGAATATTTACCCTCTGGCTCTTTACAGAAAAAGTTTAACAACTTGTTCTAGAAGTTAAGCCAATGTCACCAAGCCTTCCTCATACTCAATGCTAACAAACACCCCACTGATCCCCACAATCCCCCCTTCCAGATCTCGACACAACCCTAAAGCAGCTGTGTGGCCTTGTGCAAATCACTTAATTTCCCTGTGCTAAAGGTGGTCATTAAGAACTGTAGAAGCCTATTCAAATGTTCTCCGTGCCTCACTATTGTGCATTCTGAGAGGCAGGGGCCATGCTGTTTTCACAGCTGTGCTCCCAGTGCCCACACACAGTAAGTGCCTATCCAACTGTTTGCTGAGGGACTACTGAACAGTCCCCCCTAACAACATCCAGCACACAGTGGGTGTAAATGTGACCTTCAATGAACTTGAAAAGATGACCTAGGGATTTTGTGAAAGGGAAGCCAATGGAACTATAATTGAAGCCAGGAGAGGGATGAGGAGGCTAGCCAGGCGACAGAGTGCATTGTTCCTGGCAGGCTGAAAAGTCAAAGGACCAAATGAGGGAATTATGAGCCAGAGGGAAACTAGGGGACCAGCAGCCCCCCACTTGTGGCCTAGGAGATAAGTGGGCCCAGATGCACCATGAATGTCGGAGACTGTAGGCTTCTCTGCAGGGCTCAGAGAAGCCAGTTCCCGAAGCAAGCAGCTCAAAGGGTCTGTGTGTGACCTTGGCGCTGACCTGTCACCACTTCCAGCTTTGTATTAAGGAGAATGGTCTCTTAGTCAAGCAGCCCTTCCCCGCACCGCCCCCCCCCCCCAATCATGCTTGTAAATTATATCAGCACGATGATTCTTGGGTAAGTTTCTCCAAAATGATTGGGGTCTACAACTCCCAACCCCAATGCAATGGCCTAAAGTCATCGGCTGCCCTATCACCAGCGCCGCCGCCGCCAGCACCACCACCAGCACGCCTCTGATGTGTCCCCCACCCCTCAGCACACAGTGTCCGGGAGAAACGAGATCCTGGTCCCTCCGGCCGGAACAGCTGCCTCAGGCTCGCTGGGCAGGCCAATCAGCCCCAGCCGTCACCAAGGCAACCGCAGCTGGCGGGCCGAGCGGCTGGCTGCCCCGGGCAGCCCCCGCCGCGGCCCCTCCCCTGGGGTGGGGCGCAAAGGGAGGGGGAGGGGGAGTGGGGAGAAAAGTCCACCTAACCCCCTATTCCTTCCCCAGGAGGCGAAGGTGCAAGTGCAGGGTCCGCAGGGTACCCTTCATTCCAGGGGGTTGGGGGTGGGTTCCCAACCTCTTCTCCTGGGGCGCACAGGTTGCTGCGCTCGGGCACCCTTTTTCCCGAGGCAAGTTTGTGAAAGCCCTGCCTCGTGTCCTCCCTTACGCGCGCTCACGGTCGAAGAGGGCACGTCCCCTCCACCCACACCGCGGACCTGGCCCCCCAGCCTCAGCCCTACCTGGATGTACGCCATTTTCGCCCGTGCGACTCACTCCGGCCCGGGCATGGCGCCGCCACGGCCACTTTGCCCTCGCCAATGGGAGAGTGGGGAGAAAGCAAAGGGGGAAAGGAAGAAAAGGCGGCCGGGTAGCCCCAGACGTGACTGGCGTGACTGATGAGCGGCACCCGCCCCTCCGCCGGCCGCCCCGTCCTTGTCTTTCCCTGCGTTTCGGCTCTTGGAGTCGGGGCTACCTCCAGGCTGGGGGAGCTGAGGTGCCCAGGTTCCCCGCCTCGGCCTCCCTCGCTGTCCCACGCTCCCCCCGAGGCGCTCCCCAGGCTGGAATGAGGCCAGGGCGCCTGAGGAGGGAGCCGGGGGCAGCGGCGGGGACTGCAGCGACCCCGCGCAGGCTTCGCCGAGAGGCTGGGGCCGGTGCGCGCGGGAGGCGGGGGAGGGGATGGGGATGGAGAAGCGGGTGGGAGAGGGCGGTGCACGGGTCAGCCCATCCGGTCGGCGCCGGAGCTGGCACCTACCGAGAGCTGAGCCCCCGGGTTGGCGGTGAAACCGAGGGGGCATCGTCCAGCCCGCCATAGAGCCAGAAGCTGGGAGGGTCCTCCCCAATCCAGCCCCCTCTCAAACCAGCTTGGAAAAACTTTATTCCCGCCCCACCCGACACGCCTAGAACTGTAGCAGTGCGGAAAGCAGAGGCCCAAAGCATGGGAGCCTCAGGTTAAGGTGGGGCAAGGGGTACCCCACAGGAGATGCGGCCTGGGATGCAGGGGGCTCAAAGAGGGCCGAGAGCCCCTCTACCCTAACCTGGCCGAGTTGCGCCCTGGGCGCAACAGGTTTGGCACGGGGCGGCCCGGCAGCGCCACCCAGCGTCGTGCCCAGAGTCTTGAGCGCTTCTCCTGCTCAGAGCTCCGCACCGCCCAGCTCGCGCCCCAGGGCGTGTCCACCTGGCAGCTTCCCCGCCAGGCTGGGGCGCCCTGGGCCCGGAAGCGTTCCCCAAGCCAGTCCTCCGGCTCCAAGGCCGCGGAGCAGGGGCTGGCTCTCCACTGAGGGATCTGAGATGGAACATTGCCTTCCACCGGCTCTCTTTTTAAATGCCCAGCCATCTGCAGTTGCCAGTCACGAGCTTATCAACCTTTTAACCTCTGAGCTCCTCTATCTTTTCATGGGTAAAAAAAAATGGCATAAAACCTCTGAGCTGCCTGCCCTCCAGAGTCGTTTTTGTGGGAATAAATTAGGGAATGGATGTGGAAGTAATCAAAGATGTGCTGCACGTTTGTATAGTTTGTGTAAATATCTAGTATACATACACATTTTGCGTGTGCTATGTCTCATTTGGAGCACATTTACATGTAACACATGTTGAGTGCTTATAATTCTGCAGGCACCATGCTCAACACCCACAACTCTTATTTCATGTCCTCCTTTTTGCTCACTCCTATGTGTCCAGCACAGTGCCTGGGCAGAGTAGGCACTCATTCAATATTTTTGTTGTTGCTGTTGACTTGACTCTTAACTTTATGAGGGAAGTGCTGCAGTTATCCCCAATTTACAGATATGGAAACTGAGGTGCAGAGATGGAAAGCGGTGGCATGACAGCTGGCAGCTGGTGGCACTGGCATTTGGATCCACACAATCCAAACTCCTGACAAGTTTATGGTATTTATCCAGTGTTTCTTCAACACTGATGGGGCGAGGTGATTTGATTGGTGGGAAGTGAGCTTCACAGAGGTGGGGTGCCTGCTGGAATGGGTGCTTCTTGAGGGGACTTGCCAGTGTTCTCATGAAGGACAGTTAACATTTTTGAGACTGTGTATCTGAAAGACTGTTTTAAACCTTTTACACAAATTTAATCTCTTAATTATCTGATAATCGTAAAGTATGCAATATTACTCCTTAGATGAGAAGAGAGGATGAAGAAAGAAGTGAAATAGGCCCTGGCTTGTGGCACAGTGGATAAGGCACCAGCCTGTGAACCCCAAGGTCACGGGTTCAATTCCCCAGCCAGGGCACATACCCAGGTAGCAAGCCAGGTCTCCACCCAGGTCAGTAGCTGAAGGCAGGTGAAAGGCGACCACACATTGATGTTTCTCTCCCTCTCTGCCTCCCTCCCTTCCACTCTCTCTAAAAAATAATAAAATCTCTTTTTTTTTTTTTTTAAGTGAAATGACTTGCCCAGGGGGTATGGAGCATCAAGGAGTTGGGTTTCAGAGACAGCTTAAGCTGGAACCTACCCCTGCACCTGGTTACCTCAGTGCAGAATTTTGGGAGAAGAGGGTGTGTGCAAAATGTTTAGAGTTAGTTTGGGACTTTAGTCCCTAAAGACAAAGATATCTGAAAATATCAATCACCACTCCTCCAATGGAGGACACTATTTAAATGCGGTAATAGAACTTACCTTTGGGGGTTGTACAGGTAACCCCCATATAACACAGCACTTCTGTAACAGAGTTTTGCTCTAACATGGTTCGAGAATTGGGGAAACCCTCATACAACATGGCATCCTAGAGCATAGTTTCACTCTAACACAGTTTGAGAATTAGATTAATTCCGAACAACAACGAGCATAATAAGAGCTTTTAAGAGCAAAAGATATCTTATTTGAAATTAGGGAAAGCCCCAAATAACTCGGACAAATCTGATCCAACAGCCACACTAAACTGAAAAATTTCAAATGAGATATCTTGTCAAAAGAAAATGCCCTCAGTTAGAGGTGCTTAGGAGTGATAATGAAGAAAATATTTAATACATGTTAATATGTTATGCTTTGGGTGAAATTGCTTTAAGAAAGATATTTCTCTCAATTATAAAAATATAATAGTATGGGCTTTTTTAATTTTTGGAACTTAACCCTCTCTTTTGTACTAGTTTTTTGTTTCGTATAACACGAATTCGCATAACAGGACATTTTTTAGGAACCTAACAACCGTGTTACATTTGGTGCCTGTATGTAAAACACCTGGCATGCAATAAGTGCTTAATAAAGGCTCACTGCAAGAGTGAGTGGATGGTAATGATCGCTAATATAAATGCTTCTAACTCAAGCTGTTAGAACGGAGGGCTGAGCACTGAACATACATGCTTGTTAAATCCTCACTCTGGCCCTACAAAGTGGGTACTATCATCGCCCCACCCATTTTACAGGTGAGAAAGCTGAAGCTCTGAGGGGAAGTGAGTCGCCCAAGGTAAACAGGGGAAAGTGACAGGCAGGAGGCAAGAGTGCAGATATGCTTAGCTCTATAGGCCCAGCTCTTCTGGGCTGCGCCATCTGCCCACGTGTGAGGATGAATGAGAAGTCACTTCAAAGCCATTCATTGAGGGAGTGTCAGTTGTCTCTCCAAGGCTGAATTTCAGGGCCCTTCCCTGCCCTTCTCAGGGTCCAGCAGCCTGGCTTTGAGGTGTGAAGTGGACAAGGCAGCTGACAACTTCACAGGCTCAGAGGAGAAGCCCACATTGTTTCAAATAACGTGAAATTTCTTTTACACTCTTTACTGCTTGAAAATTGCAACCGTTAATAGATCCACCACCGGTTCTTTCTATATAAAGCACTCATGGAGAAGTACACATATTACCATATAAATTAATTTTAATATTTTGGTAATTAGATATCAATCTAGTTATCTCATAATCTTATACATTCTACTCTATGATTTAAAAAACATGGTTTTGGGATAGGGTCTATAGGCTTCAACAGACTAGCAAGGGGTCCTTGGCACAGAAAAGATTAAGAACCCCTGAAAGTAGCTTGTGTGTTAACTTAGGTGTGAGGCTGGGAACTGCAAGAAGTTCTCCTGCTGGAGCCTGGAGGGGGTGGTGCCAGGCGAGGTTTAACAGGCAGGAGGGGCCAGAGGTCAGGCAGCCACGTAATTACCCGACGACGCAAGAGCAGGAAGGATCAGGTTCAGAAAGAGGTTGGCAGGGGGATCAGTGTGCGCATGGAAAAGACCAACCTGGAGGCAGGAGGCCCTTGTAATCCATGTAAGAGACGATACGCATCTGCACTGACGTCATGGGAGTGAATAATGGCTGTAACTGGATGCGTAATGATGAGGTGGGGGAAGGCAAGGGCAACTAGAGGAAAGCAGTTTGCTGGAACAGGAGTTGGGGTTTTGTGTTTTGATATGTTGAACCTCAGCTGTGTATTATTTAGGGTTCCTGAAAGAAACCCAATTCAACCCAGCTTGAACAAAGAACTTACAGGCTCATTAACTGGGAGTCCACGGGCAAATCCTACAGCTGTGGCTGGGTGTTGGGATGCTGTTGATGTCATGAGGACCCACGCTCATTCCCTCTCTCACTCTGTACCTCACCTTTTCACAGCTTCTCTCTGAACATTGATCGGATTTTCCCCTCTGGAGTAAGTTTGCTTGACATGGCAGAAAAATGACCACTAGTGGCCCTGAGCCTATATTTTAATAGCTTACGCTCCAAATAGGAAGAGAGCCTTTTAATGAAACCTTAAGGAAAAACTCTAATTGGTCTTGCTTGGGTCATGCATGTGAATCTCTGTGCCAAGCGCTGAGGACTCAACACTCTGCCTGAGTCTGCCTGGACCAGGCACCATGAGCCATGACCCTGTAAGGACCACGCAGAGATGGGGAGGCGTGGGTTCTGTAAAACAAAGTTTCTGGGGGACAAAAAACAATGCACCCACAATGATATGGCTGTGGAACATCCAGATAGAGATGTCCATTGGGAGGACGGAGGGCTCTGGAGTTCAGCCCCTCCTAACACAGAATGACAGAGTTGATGATCAGGAGATGAAGCTTCAGGCACATTCTGGTGGCATTTCCGGGCTTATCTCAGTCTACAGCGTCTGCACAGAACCTGGCCTCTCTCCTTCTCCCCTCCAAGCCCCAGCTCTGGATGGCAGATGCAGACACACAATAATGGTTTTCTCTGCAGGTCCCTTAGGCTGGTAACACAAACCACAGACCTCAGGATACCTATTATAATTAAAAAGCACCTGACTGGCAAAAAGCAGTCACTGCATCCATACAGGCAACGCACATCTGGTTAGGTGACTTTCTATTTGTGCCACACTGGCTGACAGCACTTGTCTGCTAAGTCAGTGTTAAGTACACAGCTTCCCAACCATGCCATAGATCCTGTTTTAGCTGTTCCTGGAATCCTGGACAGTGACTCTGAACACCCAGGAAGTAAAAAGTCTCTGGGCTAATTAAACAGCCCTTCTGGAAGTAGGAAGGACAGCCACCTGTTAAGTATAATCCTCAGGGCAGACATAAACAAACAAATAATCCATCTCCAGGTCCCTTTCATCCCCATCCTCACCAGGCGCCCTGTGATTCAATAGCAAGAGTCCAGCTTCACCTACTAATAGCCCAGGCAATTCACTTAATTCCTAGAAACCTGCGTTTTCCTCACCTGCAGAATAGGTTTAACACTTCTTCCCAAGGCTGGCGTAAGATGAGGCAAACAAGAAAAATAACGGGCAACACTAGTGCATAGTTTTAATTAGTGGTCTCTTCCCCCACCCCACAGCACACATATATACTATATTCTGTGGCCATGGTGCCTCTTATCCTATTTCATAGTTGGAAGGGAAATGTGTCAGGGAAGAGGAAGGGATAGTGTGGAGGTTAAAATCCTGGTCTCCGGAGTCCAACTGTGTGACATCAGACATGTCTTTGTGTGACTCAGCTCCCTCTTCAGTGAATGGGATATCAACATATTAACAGCCACTATTTCGTGAACGTGAGAATTCCACAAGCCAATCTATATTCCTCCCCTTAGCACAGGGCCTGCCACCACGGAAGTACTCAAAAATGCTTCTTATTACTATTAAAAAAAATGTTTTTAATCCTAACTTGAGGACTTTTTCTTCCATTAGTTTTAGAGAGAGAGAAACATTGATTGCTTGGCTTCTGTACGCACCTAGACTAGGAATAATTAAAATCTGCAACCTTTCAATGCACCAACCAATTGAGCCACACTAGCCAGGGCACTATTTTTTATTTTCAAAATATACACACATCACATAGACATGTCACTATTATTAATAGCAGCTGTAACTGGGCATTTTATTTACCCTGAACAATTCTCCTTTTTTATTGGTGGCCAATATTGAGAAGAGGACAGTTGTTCCTCTAGGACAGTTATTCTCAACTTGATTATGCATATATGCATAGGGGAGGCAGGGGTGGGGTCTTGTTAAACTCCCCATTCTCAGATTCCTCACTCAGAGATTCCGATGTAGTAGGTTTAGGGAGAGGGGTCTCAGGGTCTGCTTCCTAACAAGCCTCCGAGAAGCTGCTTATACAGGTAACCCAAAGTTTGACCTTGACCTTGGCATGTTAGGACATCATCTTTGTGATGTTCAGACGCTTCCTACCTAGGAGGCTGATCATCACCAGCCAGCTTGCCCCGTGAGTGCCATGCCATTGGTTAGAATGGGTCAGGGTGGGAGACCGCATGCGGTGGGAGGTGGGCCTGATTGTGCCGATAACCCCTGAAGATGTTTTACTCACCCGGGATGTTTGACCTCCAGCTGATTCCTGCGTCCCACCAGACACCTCCTCAGTGGGCATGCTGTCTGCCGGCATCGCTTGTAAGGATCCTGCTTAGATGAAGGAATCTAACCTTCAAAGCCCACACTGTATCTTACTTTTAGCTCCCTCACTAGTTCAAGAGTTTCCACCACATATGATCCTGTCAGCAGCTGGTAGCTACAGTCAGCCAAACCCTCTGCATCCCATGATTCAGAAAAGGATAGCTAATTATTTAGTCTTCAAGAAGGAAAAATCTGAGGGCGATTTAATAATGGCCTGCAAACATATGAAGGGTTATCAGCAGGGAGCTGGTGACCACCTGTTCCGGCTCTTTGCAGGGCTCGGAAAACACAGAAACGGGGTTTAACTGCAGAGATAGAACAGAGCATCAGGGTAGGCATAAGCGTGAGAGCACTGATGTGGCTTCCAGGAGCAGCATACGAAATCTACCTTCCTGAGATTTATGACAAGGAAAGAGCTTTGGCTCTGGTATGTGGTCTTTCCCCACAGGCTGGGAGAAAAGCTTGATACTATGAGTAACTTCAAGAGACAGGGTTTGTCTTACTCGGCCCTGAGCCCTGACACTGGGCGCACTGTAGGCCAGTGGTTCTCAAAGCGTAGTCCCTGGACCAGCAGCAGCAGGTTCACCTGGGATCTTGCTAGAAATGAGTCAGAAACTTGGGGTGAGGGTGGGGGGAACCAGCAAAGGCTTTGTTTCGACAACTCTCCAGGTGATGCTGGTGCCACTAAAGTTCCACCTTTACTGTGCATCCCATTTACCCAGGGAATCTTAGTAAATGCAGATTTTGATGTAGTAGGTCTGGAGAGGGGCCCAAGAGGCTGCATTTCTAACAAGCTGTAAGTGATGGTAATGCTGCTAGTCCACAGACAACAATTTGAGTATTCGGGATCTAGAATAATGTTGGCTCATGTCATTCCTCTGCTCAAAACCCTCCAGTAGTTCCCATCTCATTCAAAGTAAAAGTCAAAAAGGTCCCACCTAACCTGGCCCTCATTACCTACCCTACTCCATCCTCATCGCCACTCCCTTACATCTTGCTCAGTCCACTCTGGCCACACTGGCCTCTTCACTATTCCTTGAACACCCCCAGGCAAGTCCCCACACTAGGGCCTCTACACTAGTTCCTTCTGCCTCTTACACTCCTCCCCCTGAGCTTCCCCATGGCTCACTCCTTCCTCTCTCTGACAGGCAGCTTCTAATATGGCCCATAATGATCCTGCCTGCTGGTGTGGACAACACTGAAAAATCTCCTCTCATTGAGAATGGACAGGACCTATCACAGGTGATGGGATGTCACTTTTGTCATTAAGTTACACAAGGCAATACTTTCTGTGTTGGTAGCAGACTCTTTCCCTTGCTGGCTTTAATGACACAAGTTGCCACGTTGGAGAGACCCACGTGGCAAAAAACAAATGAGGGTGCCCAGCTAGGAATTGAGACCCTGAATCCAACAGCCTTCAAAGAACTAAAATTCTCAAAACCGTGTGAGCTTGGAAGCAGATCATTTCCCAGTTTGGCTAGGACCCCAACCTGAGCCACACCTTGATTAAAGACTTGGGAGAGACCCTAAAGCAGAGAGGATCCAGCTAAGCCACTCCCAGACTCCTGACCCACATAAGCTGTGAGACAATAAATATGCATTGTTTTAAGCATCTACAGCTATGGCAGTTTGTTAGATAGCATTAGATAACACAGCTTCCTTAAGGTTTTGCTGAAACACCGCCTTCTCAATCTGATATTCCTCAACTTTCCCCTCTTTAAAATGGCAACCTCTACAATCTCCCAGGAACTCCCTGCTTCCCTCCTCTGCTTAGCTTTTCTCCATAATGCATATCACCATGTGACATAGCTCATATCTTTCATGATCTGTCTCCTCAATTAGGATTAAGCTCTAGTGGGGTTTAATTTTGTCCACTTCTTCCACAGCTATATTTCTAATACCTAGAACCTAGAAGGCACTCAATAATATTATTGAATAAATTCTGCTGATAATCTCCTTCCACATAGTGAACATGTGGTACCAGTGAGTACCAACTTACCATTTTCTCAGCAGAACACCCCCAATGAGAAAAGAGATTTTGCCAGACATCCATATACACCAATGAAGGGAAGGACGAATCAGCCCCATTTGGGTCTTATCCTGCCTTGTTAAGAGAAATATGGGGAAATCCCTTATGTAGGGACTGAGACCTTCTGACACCCTCTATGAAAATTTTGACTTCTTAAGGGTAGCAAATGAATTTTATCATCCTATCCATTATTCTCAAGCAAGGCTCACAAAGGTTCTTCTAAGAAAGTGCTTGCCTCTCTGCAGCGAGGAAGAAGAATCCAGCATTGTCTACAGAACCATAGTTCTAAGTGAGGACTTGTATGTGAACATTTAGAGTTGCATTACTCATAACTTCCCCCAAATGGAAAAACAACCCAATTGTTCATGAGGGATGAACGGGTAAACAAAATGTGGTGCAGGCATACAATGGGGTGCATTACAGTAATAAACTATGAGATTGCTCATACAGCTACAACATAGATGGACCTCAAAAACATTTTATTAAATGAAAGAAGCCAGACAAAAAAAGACCATGTATTATATGACTCCATCTATAAAAGATATCCAGAAAAGGCAAATCTATAGAGCTAGAAAGTACATTAGGTTGCCAATGGCAGGGGGTGAGAACGGGGAATGCACAGAAATAGGTACAAGAGATTTGAAGGAAGGGGATGAAAATGTTATAAAACTGTATTGCGGGGATGGTTGCACAACTCTGTAAGTTACTTGAACTCATTGAATGGTACACTTAGAGATGAATGAACTTTAAGATATGCAATTTATACATCAACAAAGCTGTTTTTAAAAAGAAAATGTGGCTAAAAAAAAGAAAAAGAAAATGAAAAACCCTTGCTAAAAGTTTACTTTAGTTCTATGTCTAAAGGATCTCAAGTTCTCTTTAAGAATTATGCTTCTTCACTTTTTAGATATCTATTTCTATAGAAGGTCAAAGAAAAGCACCCACTGGCGTCCCAAATTATGTAAATGAAGATTATAACTAAATAAACAACAACACAACAAAACAAACAGGTCTTATTTTTCCCTAAGGCAAGATGGTATTCTGGCCTTTTGAAGTGGTTTTGTGGTCATGGTTGAGGCCCTCCACCGAGGGACCCTCACTGAGCGAGCAAATGGCACCAGCTCCGGGAATCTGTGCCCATCAGAGCAATTGATGATCCCACGTTCCTGCAGGCAGCAGGAAGTTCATTGTGATCCCCGGGAATTAAGGAAGAGTGAACTACTCTGATTAGTCTGTCTTTCGGTGACCTGCAATTTCCATTTCAATGCAATCAGAGGATAGAGGCAGTAGTTTCAACTTTGGGAGCCCCTAAACTGCGTCCTTGGATCCATTACGTGAGGGGGGATGTAGCACTGTGATTGGCCCAGCCTGGGTCAGGTGTCTATGGGCAGCGGGCAGAGCACCGTGACTAGCACCCCGACTGGAAACAGTGGAAAGGAGAAGGGCAGGTTCCACAAAGCAAATATACTGAGAAGGCATAAACAGTAGTTAACTCATATTATTCCTATGGGCAGAAAAATCATAATAGGTCAAAATGTCCTATGGGCGAGAGCAGCCAGTGCAGACTTCAGACAGCATAAACCCACCACAGGTGACAGTCTAACAGCCATAGGGAAATGCCTTCCTGGTTATAAATTCAGAACCACTTTGATCAAGGACAGCAAGATTTTCCATTCTTAAAGCCACCCCACGCACATCCAAGCCCTCTTCCCACTCAAGGGGATTTAAAAGTGTTGATTCTGGGAGAACACGTGGTTCAAAGGTGATGGTCACTGGATAATCCCTAGGAGCAGGAAGCTCAAGGTACATTGACTCCCTCCCACTCTTCACCCTTATAACTCATGCAGGATGGGCTACACATCATTTGTAGAGCTCAGTGCAAAATGAAAATTTAGGACCCTTATTTAAAATTATTAATAACTTCAAGATGACGATGACAGCAGAATATCGAATCAAGAGTGGGATTTTTCTGAAAAGGGGGTCTGTGTCTCTCACTGCTACTAAAATCTGCCTTGTCTCATCTGAAGGACTCAGGTGCCTCCTCTCTTTCTCTGAGTCACTCCTGCACCTCTCTTCCTTCACCTCCAGCCCAGTATTATCCAGCATTAGAAACTAAAAATAAAACAAAACAAACAAAAAAATAGCCCTGGCAGGTGTGTCTCAGTGGATTGGGTGCTGACCTGTGAATCACAGGGTCAACAGTTCGGTTCCCAGTTGGGGCACCTACCTGGGCTGCGGCCCAGGTCCCCAGTCGGGAGCATGCAAGAGGCGACCATGCATTGATGTTTCGATCCCTCTCTTTCTTCCTCCCTTTCCCTCTCTCTATAAACAAACAAACAAATCTTTTTAGAAAGAAAGAAAGACCACCTCCTCCTGCAAGTTGAAATCCAAATACCTCTGAAGCTAGAGACTCTGGAAAAAGAAAGAGATTCACAACTTGTGAGTTTTATCCTTAAAGCACATCTTGTCATGTTTACCCTCATCTTTGCCCAGAAACACTTAAAGTAGTTTCTGTGGACCTTGGGTTAAAGATGAGTGAGTGGCTTCTTGAACTGACTCCCGGTCACCAGGGCTGCCACCACTTGATGGCGTTTAATGATAACAATTTCTATTTACTGAGCACTTACTATGTGCCCAAGCACTGCCCTCAACACTTCAATACATGTATTTTGTCCCATCCTTACAACAACTCTGTAAGCCAGGCACAGAGACAGTACCTTCTTTTTAAGAAAAAATGGAGGCTAAAAGATATTGTCCAAGGTCAGACAGCTCATAAATGGCAGAGCTGGGATCTGAATCCAGGTGTAACAGTGAGCAGGATTCCTGCTGTTTGCAACACCAAATAAGGTTTGATCATCCCATTTCTAACCATGCAGAGTCCTGGATGCCAGACACAGGGTGAATGAAGCCATTATTTCCTTAAAGTGCATTTTAATGACTTCTGCAGTGCTCAAATTCCATTAAAATTGATCAACTTGAAGATTATCATGGAAAAAAATCAAAGATCCACCAACCAAAGTGCTTTCAGCGAGGACCAACGTCAAACCCGAATTGACCACCCATTGTTCTACATATTAATGAGTTTAGAATTAAGATCTACAAAGCTTGAGGCATGAATTTTCTGGAATAAGCTGAACGGGTGATCAGTAGAAATGACTAAGTGCAAACCACCCTGCAGAGAAAGGATGGGCCAAAGATTGCTCTAGGGTGCTGGAGAAGAAGCCATGCTGAATATGGAAACTTCCCCCAGGCCCTTCTAAAACGCTGCTGGGACCATTTATTCCACCAAGTGTATTGAACACAAATGTCTCTGAACCAGGCACTGTCCAGGGTGTGGGGCCTGGGGAACACCAGGCATTCCACTCCTGCAGGATACATACCAATCCCTTGGCCTGGCATTCAAGGCCTTCGCTGACCAGACTTTGTCCTGTCTTGCAGGGAGAATGCACACAATACATGGAAAGCTGGAGAAGGCAAGGGCTCGTCATGGGAGAACTGAATCCAAAGAAAGAGGTCTGGTGTTAGGAAAGGGAAGTATCTCCTGACGGTCATACTCAGGATTACAGTGGCTCCTCTGTCTGGGGAACCGCATTTTGCCTCTCTGGGCGTCAGAGCCACAGGCCTCCCTGATCTGGTGCCCCACCGCAGTCCCAGAATGGATGATGTCTGTCACCACGCTTGTATCCCTTGTTATGGAGGAAGTTCAGTTGATAACTAGGTTACTTCCCTGGATGTGGCATGACTCAGAGACGGTCCCTACCTCTTGAGTCCCCACCTCCAAAGAAAACGCTGCTGAGATGGTAACCATGTGAAGCTGGTTTGCTTGATTTCAGATGTGCTCTCACACTATCAGTTCAGCCACCTCCCAGAGAGAGGGCCACCACCCCTATGCCTCATTACATCTTACTTAGATCTGCATTAGGCCCACCTTAGTCTCCTACCAAAGCCCTTGCCCACATCTTACAAGGCTCAAATCCTTTCTGGTCTCAGGCAAGTCTTCATTTGTCAACAACCTTTTGATGTGCCTTATGTCAACTGTGAAATATCTCACAGCAAACTTGACACTTACATGATTCAGTTGTGCAAAATGAACAAGTTACTTTGATTTTCATCATTCTTTTCACCTGGTCTGAAACTCCTTTCCTGGTTCAAAAAATATACCCTTTCAAGATAACCCACTCTCCTCTGATTTAAGACTTTCTCCAGGAAACAGAGTGCATAGAGCTCTTTCCCTCAGCTCAAGGGGTGTCCTCTACTCTGACCCCCTCCCCAGATGGAAGCAAGGAACCTGCAAGAATCCCAACAGCATTTTCAGAGACTATGGAGTCTATAAGCCCTCAGTTTAGGAGGAGGGTGGTCTCATGCCATTTGTGCTTGTGTGGGGTCTGCCACTGGAACAAGTGCTGACACTGCACTTAAACTACCCTTAATTTTGTGTCCTAGATGCCTCACTTGTCTGACCGTAGTCCTGTCCCTGCACCCAACATCAGCCTCTGCTCTTGCTGCCTTCTGCTGAGGAGTAGCAGATCTCCTCTGGTCTGACTGTGCAGGCTCCTGATTTCATGCTGGAACCCATTACTAATGATGGTGGGTTCCACTCCCACTTCCATCTTCATCTCCCTGTGACTACCTCTTCCCAGACCCAGGTTTGTGACGGCCCACAATAACCTTTGTGCCCCTGGGGGCAGTTTCTCCAGCTGTCAGGACTCTGGGAGGCTGCTTTCAAATCCATTGTCACCCAGTCTTTGTTCATCTGTCAGTCCCATGCTGCCTTCACTGTGGTGCCTTGCCAAGAAGGCTTCTCCAAGAGTCCTGCAGTCTTTCCAGGCAGTGCCATGGGAAGCTAGACATCACCTCTGATGCACTCAGATCCCCCAGAACCCTTCTGAAGATTTCTACAACTCAGTGGCCTTTGCTACTTCCTCCAGGAAGTTAAGAGTAAAGACTTAAATCTTATTTCTTGCTTCACTTCCTATCTCTTTCCCCACCTCCTCCCAGCTCAGGTGGACAGTCTACTTCCCCATTATGTCCGGGAGGAATCCTCTTTCCTCATCACCTCATAACTGTTGTCTGGTTTCCTGCTCAGCAGTTCCCAAAGAGTGGTCCCCAGACCAGCAGAATCCACATCATCCAGGAACTTGTAAAACATGCAAAATCTAAGGGCCTAACCCAAACTTTCTGAATCAGAAACTCTGGGAGCGGGGCCTGCAGTCTGTGATTTAAGAAGCCCTCCAGAAGACTCTGATGCCGCTCAGGTTTGAGAACGACTGTTTTAGGGTCAGAATCAATGGTGGTCCATCCTGGCTGCATTCAGGTTCCCAGGAGAGCTTTTAAAAAGGACTGATTGTTAAGCCCCATCGCAGACCCAATTATATCCAAGGCCCAAGAAGAGACCCAGGCAGAATCAGTGCAGCCAAGCCTAGAGCCCACAGACATGTAAGCAATAATAAAAGGTGGTTGTTTTATTATTGAAGTGCTGAGTTAGCTTGTGATACAACAGTAGCTAAATGATACCCAGTACTTGTATGAACTTGTGGTGGCACCGTCTCTGATCTCTTTACTTCCTCAAACTCAGCCCTCAGTTCTGTTCTGAGCCTGCTTTCCTTGCTGCTCCAGCCAATGCGAGCAGCCCCTGGCATAGGCCCCAGGTCAGACCTTCCCACGGACCCTGCCTGAGCCTCCAGTGTGGGAACCAGTCAGGAACAGATGGAAGCTCCAAACCAGTGCTGTCCATGTGAAGATCATGTGAGCCGTATATTTAATTTTAAAGTTTCTACTAACCACATGTTGTTTAAAATAGAAAGAAATGGTTACATGAATTTTAATAATACATCTTTTTACATATTTTATATATTTTTTCTCTTTAACCCAGCTTATCCAGGATGCTGTCATTTCATCATGTGTCTCTAGGCACACTGCAAGTGTTGACTAGCCACACGCAACTAGAGGTGACCTTATTGAACAGAGCAGCTCCGTACAGATCCCTACACACGCTCCTCCCAGAGCAATGATGACAGCAGGAGTAAGAAACAAAAGGAGCAGGAAGAGCTGAGCCTCTGCCGACTCCATGTCACACTGAGTCTTGACCTAAGTACAGTTATACCAGGAACACTGCCAATGTAAAACATCTGCTGATTCTGTCTCCTTGCCCTATTTCTTCTGATTCTGCCTGATTCAGCTCAGATGTCACCACCTCTGTGAAGCCTTCCTTGAATGCTTATAGCACTAACTTTAAAATTCTAAAATAGTTCTTAATAGGCAATCCCAATACCAGCTACCGTTTATTGAGCACTTACTATGTGCTAGACACAGGGCTGAGTACTTAACCTTTATACCACTTGACACCGACAAAAGGTAAGAATTATTACTCTCATTATATAGACAAGGAAACTAAGGCCCAGAGAGGTAAAGGGACTACCCAAGCTCACTCAGCTAGTAAGTGGGAGGACTGGGATTTGAACCCAGTGTTGTTGGGGTCCAGAGCCCATGCTTTCAATGCCTGGTGTGGTCCTTAGACCAGCAGCATCAGCATCACCTGGGAACTTGTGAGAAATGCAAATCCATTGCTGATAATCTGCATTTTAAGGAGCTCCCAGGTGGTTCCATGAATACTAAATAAAGAGAGCTGGCCAAGGCCAACATGTCTTACTGTTACTTGTTTATGTTTTACTTGTTGATGTGCCTGTTTCACCCCTAGGCCATCAACCCCTCAAGGGTAACAACTGTAACACCTGCACATTTTCACCTTTCCATTTCCTGAGCTCCTACTGCAGAGGTTGGCATGGTAAACTGCCAAGAGTGGTTGTTGAATTGAGCTTTTCTTACCCCACCCTTTGGAGTTTCTGTAAACTAGCCTACTTCCTTTATTTAATTTTTTTGTTTGTTTGTTTTGTTTTGTTTTCTTGTTAATTTGCTTTAATTCCTGCCTGGGGGAAAGAACAAGACTGTATCATGCCCTGCCAATTTATAAACATCTGCCATGTCCTCAACAATAACCTGTTCCATTTTAAAAGTGCAAGGCATGACAATGCCTTGGGGTTCCTGGTGACTTAGATAAACTGCCCTGTAGCAAAACCAACCCTCAAAAGCTGTTGGAGGCCCTGGCTGGTGGCACAGTGGATAAGGGTCTGGCTTGTGAACCCAAGTGTTGCTGGTTCGATTTCCCCAGCCAGGGCCCATACCCAGGTTGCAAGCTGGGTCTCCAGCCAGGTCCCCAGCTGGAGGCAGGTGAAAGGCAACCATACATTGATGTTTTTCTCCCTTTCTTCCTCCCCCCCTTCCCTCTCTCTAAAAATAATGAATAAAATCTTTAAAAACAATAAAAAGCTGTTGAAACCTGGGGCAGAGACTCAACTGTGCCATTCTGACATTTGCTTTTCAGGAAAGTATTTTTTTTTCCCAATGGAACCCATTCTGCTATTTCAGAAAGTGTAAATCTTGGGGGACTGCTCAGCAGAGGTAGCTCTGGAATTTTTATACAAGAAGGAGCTTGGAGTTGGGACTCTAGTAGAATAAGAATGTTTACCAACATATCAGTTTAAGAAAATGCCACCGGCCCAGATTAGTGAGAGGGGGGCTACTGATAGAAATGAGGCAGTGGGGAAAGCTAAAGCCCCCCCAGTGCTGTCCCTTAGAGCCACATCTGGTATTCAGTTTCAGGAGAGGAAACCATAAACCATTGGGAAGACGGAAATTTAGGGCTCAATGTCGATCTCAAACGATGTGGTAGAATTTTAGCATCTTAAGATATTGGAGCTGGCTGACATGGCCCAAAATGGGTGGTTCTGAAATGTTTGTTAAAGTTTAGTAGGAATTAGCTTGGTTTGAGATTTTGCTCATCTTTTTAGTGCTATTGAGGCCAGAGATTCAGGGATGCCTAAATCTTGCCTTTGTCAACCTTCTCGTCCCACTCCTCCCACTCCCAGAGTTCCTTAGGGAGCCATATGAAAGGTATAGTAGCTGGATTGGGATCCAGACACTTCTTTATGAGAAGTTGAACCTGGACCTAATAATCACCAATGCAGAACTCCCCAAAAAAGTTAGATTAGAGCACTTAGTTTAATCTCTAGACTAAATAAGGTTTCTAAACCCCCACCCCCAACCATGAATATAAATCTTAGGGTCTTACCAAGTTTAATATATAACCCAATCCGGTGGCCACCACGTATAGGAATGCGCAAGATCGCAGGCAGTTTTTAGATCAGGGCCCTGGAGTAGAGCGGCAGCCATTGCCACATGGTGACCTCTCCCACTAGGACACATGGCCCTAGGAGTGTCCCAGGAGTGTCCCAGACTCTGAGGGAGCCACTAGCACCTTCCCTTGGAGAGGAGCTAAAAGGGTGATGGGCAGCAAGTGACCAGAATGAGGGCTGAAGAGCACTCTCTACCTATGTAAACAAAGGAATAAATAACCTCTCAGGCACCATCCAACCCTTCTCCCTTTATGTGAGAAAACCAGGGTCCCCAAAGGCAAGTGGCTAGCTCCATGTCACACGAAAGGGCTCTTGGAACAGAGGGGTTCTCTTCCTAGCAGAATACCACCTTCCAGATCTATCCAGATCTTTGAAAGAATAAAGTGGACTCAAATGCAACTGAACCTCTTGAAAGCAATAGTCCCACTGGCCAGAAAAGATCACAGGGCTACCCCTAGCTGCAAAGGAGTTGGAGAAAGCAGGAATGGGACTGCAAGATTGATTGGCTTGTGACCAACCATGATCCATAGTCTAAGGCAAGCCCACTCCTACCTGAAATGAATCCAGAGTAGGGGAAAAGAAGTCAGGGTGGCGGTGGCAGTGGGGGGAATAAGTTGTAGGTAACATTGTCCCGCCCCATGATAAGATTATGTTCATATTACAAATGAAGGGCCTGATGCTAGAGAGCTCAAGTGATTTGCCCAAGGTCACAGCTCATTAAGAGTCAGATCACATTTCTGCCTGATTCCAGAGTCTGAGCTTTTAGCTGCAATGGAATCCTGACTTCCGAAAAAGAAAATAAAAATATGGGACGGTTCAAGAATTGGAGAATCACACTTTATAAAGCTAAGCTAACCTTCTTTAAATCATTTCTGTTGGATGATACTTGAGGTTTATACACATTTTTCATTCTCATCCACAAGAGGTCATTTTGTGTTCGCCACGAAGCAAATAGGACTATCCCCGGAGGCATGATTCACATGGAGCTGTGTTAGCACCCTCTAAGCTGTGCACATACAACCTGCTCGGTGGCAGACATTGCATCGTGCTGAGTTTATTTAACCTGTTTGGCCTCCAACGTCCTCATCTGCAAATTGAGCTGGTTGTTCTCAAATGATTCATAGGTCTCATGGAGACTATGATACTGTGACAAATCATGTGTAGCCACACAAGAGAATAATAAACCGGCAAGAACACCAAGGTGTCTGACTATTGCTTGGCCAAAGTGCAGCAGAAAGAGGGTTTGGAATTCCCTATATTCCCCATAACACAGCTTTCTTGGTGGCAAAACACCCTTGTCAACAGTTTGGAGCTTAATTTATCAGAGTGTCCTTACAGTTCCATAAAAATGTTCTCTATCTTCCTTGTCAGACTAACAGCAAATGGGGCACTGACCCTTGAAGGACAGTATTTATGGGCATTGTAACCACTGTGAATAAGCATGGCCTTTCCCCCCCACTTATCTGTCTAGTCCCCCTAGGAACTGACCCCTGTATTACATTTTCCCAACCTGGAGTTTAGCTCCACAGGCAGCCTCCTGTCATTTGTTTGTCTGGTCGGTATTATTTCTCCTAAGAATCTAATTAGGATCTTTCAAAGGGTTCAGCCTGAGAGTAAAAGAATTAAATGTGACTCAGACTGTGTGTTTCCCAAAGGCAGACAAAAGTGAAGGTGATCATTTATTTGATTTATTCGGTCCGCAAGTCCTGACGTGTACCTTTTTGGTGCCAACCTCTGCCGGAGGTTGGGGCAAGGGGATAGAAATGGACAATTGCCCCCTTAGAGTCTAGCCACTCGTCACAGACATGCTCCACCCATAAGAAAGTCAGTAAACGCGTGGCACACGATGCCTCGTGTTCCCCAAGCCCTCTCTCATTTTCCCCTTTTCTGGGGGTCAAGAAGACTGCATTTGCAACTAGCTGAGGCCACGTAACTAGTTATAACCAAAGGACTGTGACAGAATGACCAGTGTCTTTCAGAAGCAGGGTGCAACCTTCAGTTCTCTCTTACCCTGCTTTGGAGACCAAGAAGGCAGGGATTGGGTATATGAACATTTTGTCAGCCAGAGTCTCTGAGTGGAGCAGAGCTCCCCCTGCCCTCACTACCCTAAGTTAGACATGGAGCTGGCGTGAGAAATAAACATTTGTGTTCCTAAGCCATGGAGGTTCAGGAATTCACTTATTACAACAGTATAACTTAGCCTTCTTATCTGGCTAGTGAAAAATCTAACCCTTTAAACCAGTTAAACTGGTGGTGATGAACATGGGGAGAACAATTACATACCTTGTTTATTTGGTAAATGTTTGCAGAGCACAGACTGTATGCCAAGCACGGTGCTGGGGCTACAGAAGTGAGTAAAGGATTGTTTCTGCCCTCCCAGGGCTCATGATCTGATAATAATACCTCCACAATGTCTGGCGCATAGTAATTGCTCAATAAATAATGCTACTATAATTGCAGCTCAGATGCAAAAAACATTTACACACATGCATCAACACATCCAGATTGTAACAAAACCAAAACTTGTTGGGAAGTAACCAGTGCCTCAAGACTGAGTTCTTTCTGCTCTGGTTCTCCTACTAACACTTTGCTAGCCTATGAAAACTGAAAATAGTCACTTTAAAACTCTCAAAAAGTTGCACTTTTATAAGAAAAGGCAAATAAACACAACCAACCTCACTTCTAAAAATATGGCACTTTAAAAGAAAATCAGTTATTAAGTGCAATGTGGCACGCTGGGCTGGATCCTGGCACTGGAATAGGACATCAGTGGAAAAGTAGGATAAGTCTGAATAAAGCCTGGATTTTAATGAATCTTCCTCCTGTACCAACAACATGTTTAAATGATTTTATTTATTATTTTTAGAGAGAGGGGAAGGGAGAGAGGCAGAGAAGGAAAGAGACATCAATGTATGGTTGCCTTTCACCTGCCTCCAGCTACAGACCTGGCTGGAGACCTGGCTTGCAACCTGGTTATGTGCCCTGGCTGGGAATCGAACCAGCGACCTTTAGGTTCGCAGGCTGGTACCTATCCACTGAGCCACCAGCCAGGGCTCCAATGAATTTTTTAATCATGAGAAATGAACCAGGGTCTTATAAAATGTTAGCACTGGGGAACTAGGGAAGGGCATACTGCAACTCCCTGTGCTATTTTTGGAACTTTTCTATAAATATAAAATTATTCCAAAAATAAAGATTTTATGAAATCAGTGTTAATGTTTTCCAGGTTTCTACTCTACAGGTAACGTATAGGTGAGGTGAGTGTGTGTGTAGGGTTGCCAAAAACAAATACAGACAGCCCACTTAAATTTGAATTTTGGAAAAAATAGCAATTATTTTTAGTATAAATATATTCCATATATTGCATGAGAATATTTAACCAAAACTACTTATTGTTCATCTGAAATTAAAATTTACCTAGGGTTCTGTATTTGTATTTTTTACATCTGGCAACCTTATTCAGATGTACCACCAATAAAGGAGCATAAATAAATTTTATCATTTTAAATGGATTTTAACACATCATTATCAGTATGGAAAAGCATTATTCAACATTTCACTATCTGATATTAATTAATTCTAGGATGTTAATATGATTTACATATGATTCTATATGAATGAGTGATTAAAGGAGTTAGTGAAAGTAAGATTGGAAAGAAAGAAAGAAGGAAAGGAAGGAAGGAAGGAAGGAAGGAAGAAAGGAAGGAAGGAAAAAGAGAGAGGAGATGAGTGGGTGAGAAATAAATGAATAAGCAAATTCCAAGACAGACTATTAATTATTATTAACATTAATATTAATAAGTATTCTATGACATATTAGCAATATAATAGGCCTCTCTGAGGTATCTGCAATCCACTTCATAAACTGAGATGCATTGGGGTGAACTGGGCATCACGGTTCTGTCTGTTTGCGATGCCATCGCCATTGCAGCTCTTTAATCAAGAAGCAACAATCAGCAGCACGTGGAGCTGAAAACGGCACTGCGGTCTGACAACCCCGTCCAGCCCTCTTACCACCTGGTCTAAAACACTGTGTGCCCCCTCCTGCCCAAAAGGATGAGTGCTTTGCTCCTGCTTTTCACCCCCAACGTCTGATCATAAAAATGTTCACATGTGCCAAAAGTTTAAAGATTTTTTTCACAGTGATCACATGGACTCTACCACTAATATTTTGCTCCCCATGTTTTATCGTGAATCTACCCACCCCCCTTTCCATCTGTTAACTCATCAGAGTTTCGATGCACTTCAAAGGAAGCTGCGGACATTAGCTTCCTCCTAAATACTTCACCAAGATTATCAACCCCTAGAGTCAGTATTCGTTTATAGGAAAAAATTATTTACATAGAGCAATTTGCACCGATCTTAAGTACCCCATTCAATGGGCTTTGACTAAGGCACACAGCTGAGCAACCCAAAGCCCTAACCAGACGCAGAACAGCGCCATCACCCCGGAAAGGGTCCTTGTGCACATGCTTCCTTCAACCATGCAGGTCTTCCACCTTAGTGGACATATCTCTGTGAGTAAAATTAAAGGCAAATTCATGTAATTTACGTAAGTCCCCCAAGCTATGGTTGGAAGCCGCCAGGAGGGTGGGGAGTGTGACTCATGTGGATCTGAGAGGTTCTGAGGATTCTGGGCAAATCCCCCCTTGAAAAGCACTGCATCATCCATCCTTTCTCTCACACTCAGGGGGATACAGTTGAATCAAGGGAGAAGGAGGCTATGTCCTCTATTCCTGTTGGTACTTCATTATAAGTAAGTAATAATACCTGCCACGTCACGCCTCACAGGGAAACTATTCGCTCTCCCATCCAAGGTGTCAGGATATGTCAGGTCCTTTCTTCCAACACAGTCATTCAGCAGTTTCTGGTCCAGCACCACCTCCAGGCTACACCTGGGATGGATGTGGAAGTTGCAGGAATGAACACAGTATGGCCCCAACACCTAGTATTTCTCCATCCCGAATGGGAAACAGACACTTAGGTCCCAGGTATATCCTGGGCCCAGGCACAGTGCCCGGTGCTAAATCATAGCTCACATCCTGTTGATGGGTTGAGTGGATGCACGATCTCATTCAAGATGTACTTAGTGAGCACCTAGTGGGACCCAGGCATTGTGAATGCAGCAGTGAGCAAAACGCACACACACAAAATCCCCGCCCTTGTTGTGTGTGGCACTAAACAAATAAATAAGGAAATACATGGATTTCCAAACAGTGATACGTGCTGCAGACAAAAATGAAGCAGAGAAGGGAACTAAGGGTATGAGGCAAGAGGAAAATGGGGTTGTAATTTTAAAGAGCGTGGTCAGGAATCCTTGCCAGCAAACACCTGCACAAGTTAAGGTGCGTAAGACAGTGTGAATGTAGAAATAATTGAGGAATGCCACAACAAAATACCACAGCCTGGGGATCTTAGAAAACAAAAATGTCTTTCTCAAAGCGCTGGTGGTCCAAGGTGAAGAAGATGTCAGCAGGCTTGTTTCTCCTGAGACCTCTCTCCTCAGTTTGCGGGTGGCACCTTCTCACCGTCTCCTCACATGGTCACCTTCCCGTTTATATGTCTGTGTCTTCCTCTCCGCTCAGGAGGACACCAGTCGTATTGTTTTAGGGTCCACCAATATGACCTCATTTTACCTCAGGTTTCTCTTGAAAGGCCTTATCTCCAAATTCAGGTTGGGCAAAAGTAGGTTTATAGTTGTGAGAATGCAAAGCAGTTTAGTCTTGTACTATTATTTATTAATTATTGTATTATTTTCCATATGGACAACTGTCAACCTACTTTTGCCCTAGAGTTTACCTATTTCCGGAAACAGCTTTATTAACTGCGGGCCTGCAGCAGGACGTGGGAGAGGAAAGCCCCGAGCTTGGAGCCAGAAAAGCTGGATTCTGTATCCGCTTACCCTATCTGGGCCTCTTCTGCTTAACTTAGAACATGGAAGTGAGAGCCCTGTCCCTTCACAGAAGAAGTGAAGTGAGGTCATTAGCCGGCAGAGGAGGGCATGTAGCACAAGGACTCAGTAAACAGAGACATATGTAAATAAAAACGGAAGGCATTACTATGAAGCCCGCATTGGAAACCACTGTAGTTAGTTTATAGCTGGGGCCTTCTGGCCATTCCAAAGGAAGTTTATTTATGAAACTCCAGCCGCTGTCCTAGTTGTCTCTTCTCACAGCACCCCCCCCCTCCCCGGCCCCCAATCCTCTGGGGAAGTGCAGGGCTAGGGAGAAGAAAAGCTTATAAAAGGGAGAAAGGAGGTTGATCCCACCTTTCTGGCTATTCTTGTCTCCTCAAGGACTTTTTAATCTACGTATATCTAATTAGATATTTAATGTATAGAACCTGAAGCTTTGGGAGGTAAGTATACACCCGTGAAATCATCATCACTGTCAATAAACTTAACATCTCCATAAACTTATCCATGCTTCCCAAAGTTTCCCCCTGCCCTGTTTGTGTTTTTTTCCCCCTTTTGTGATACGAGCATTTAACATGAGGTCTACATTTTCAGCAAATTTTTAAGTATGTAATCCTGTTTTGTTAGTCATAGGCCCCATGTCGTACAGTAAATCTCCAGAACTTATTTTGAGCAACTGAAATTCTCTACCCTTTGACTAACATCTCCCCTTTCCTCCTCCCTCCCTCCAGCCTCTGGCAACCACCATTCTATTCTCTGCTTCTATGGGTTTGGCTATGTCAGATTCCACATATAAGTGAGATCATATGGTATTTGACTTTCTGTGTCTGGCTTACTTCACTTAGCTTAATGTCCCCCAGTTCCATTCATGTTGTTACAAATGGCAGGACATCCTTCTATCACAAGGATAAATAATATTTCATTCTATGTATATACCACATTTTATCATCAAGCCTTCTTGATATTAAGAGCACAATCATGGGCACCCTCCTGGCCAGATTCTTTGCTACGCCTTTCCCCCCAAAAAAACAACTCACTGAATCCCCACAACACCCCCTGAGGTTGGTGATTTTATCTGCCCATTTTTCAGATGAAGAAACTGAGGCTCAAATGAGTTAAATAATTAGTCAGAGTCTTCTAGCTACTAAGAGGCAGAAGTGAGCCCAAATCATCCACTCTCAACTTGGACCTATACCCCCTCACAATTACAAAAAATGCCCTAAGGTGTGCCTAATACTTGGTAGGTGCTAAAGAAATTCAAGGTGTCTAAATTCTTGTTTGGATCCCAGCTCTGGCGCTTCTCAGCCATGTGACCTTGGATAAGATTTTTAGCTTCTCAAAGGACTGCACTGTCTGTCTCTCAGCTCCACTACTGGCAAGTGTGAGGTGGGAGTTGTTACTTAGTCTTTCTGAGCCTCAGTTCCCTTATAAAAAATGGGGATACTAACAGTCCATATCCCGAGTATAAAACAGCCCAGTACCAGGAGCTATCATTTTATGACAGAAATAACATTGTACCTATACCAATACTCCATCGAGGGTGAGGAAAAAGATCAGAGATAAAAACATAAACTGAACCCTGGCTGGTGTGGCTCAGTGGATAAGGCGCCAGCCTGTGAACCCAAATGTCTCTGGTTCGATTCCCAGTCAGGGCACATAACCAGCGTGCGAGCCAGGTCTCCAGCCAGGTCTGTAGCTGGAGACAGGTGAAAGGCAACCACACATTGATGTCTCTCTCCCTTTCTTCCTCCCTCCCTACCCTTCTCTCTAAAAATAATGAATAAACTCTTTTAGAAAAATAAATGAATAAATAGACTGAAAGCAAAATTTTAAAACTTCACATTCTGATCCTTTCAGAACTTAGAATCAAGACAATAATGATCTCAGCAAAAACTGCCATTTTCCTTTAATTAGAAAACTAGAAATTATGTGATGTACTGTATTTCCCTTTTGCTTTGACTGCCCAAAAGCTCAGAGCTAAATTTAATTCTTACTAATGTAACTCGATGAATCTGGGCCTGATTTTCCTTTATGTGATGCATATTTTAAAATTTCTGTTCTATTGATGTTATTGTTCCTATAACATATATTAGAGTTAATTTTTAAAAAGATTTATTTCTTTATTTTTAGAGAGGAGAAGGGAGGGAGAAAGAAAGAGAAACATTTAGAGTTAATTTTTTTAAATTATTATGCCAGCTGCTTGGAAAATAGCTGAGGTAAAATGATCAAGACATATTGTGTCATTCTAGTTTAAAGCAGTACATTTGAAATCAAAGCATCACCAACTATTTGAATTTTAGACAAAGATAAAAGGCATGGAGATGCCAGAGGTTAATATCAAAGTGTAATTAGTTCACATGAACCATTCTGAGAAAAAGAATTGTAAATCAACCTCAGAGCTGGTCAGTACTATCTGTAGGTAGTGGATGGTCAGAGGTGGAAATTGCACCCACTCCACCATTCTTTTGACACTGTTTCTGTAAGTGCTGACTCTGACTAGTACGTAGCTTGGAGATGAACAGCATGTTTGCAGAAGAATTCTAGGAATTAACTTCAAAAGATACAGACCCTGACCTTGAGGAATCTCAGCTGCAGGGATTTGCTGACCTTCAGCTGTGGAGTCAGGATGACGTGCAGCCAGGATGATGCACATGGGACCATCACTTGTCTCATCAGAATAAACTGTGCTCATCTGATTGTAGAGAACTTTGCAACCCCCTCCCTTGATCTCTTTGTTCTGTTCCCCTCCCCCTCCTTGTAGAAACCTCTGTTTGCACTGCCACAGGCAGGTGGGCTTTGACACATGAGTCCCCTAGCTTCCCAGAAAATGGCCTTTAAGACATGAGTCCCTCATCTTCCAGGTGGCCGGCACCTGAAAACAAATCACTGTCCTTTACAGCAGCACCTGCCTCTGGAGTACTGGCTTTCAGAGCGGCAGGCAGCCAGACCTGCTTCCGGTTACAGGGTCCCCTGGGGCTCATCCAGGGTGACACTCCGATTTCTCAAGTCCTTGCTCTGGGAGGAATGGAGGCCTGCTGCATTTTCCCATGAAGCCAGGGATTTCCTGTTTATCTTTTCAGATCGTGTGTCCACTTAAGCAAGATGTGAACCTGTAGCAGAACCCAATATGACAGGAGCTACTTCTGTAAGTCAGTTCTATGTTCAAGATGCTGGGTAGAGGAAATTTACACTTATATTAAATTCTGGTCATGTTTGCATTGTCTGGAATCTCCGGAAGGAGAAATTGTGTGTGTGAGAGAGTGTTTATATATTTATATATAAATATAGTATCTGCTATAACTAGACTGTGACAAGGTTTCTCATTTTTTTTTTAAATTTTATTTCATTATTTTTAGAAAGAGGGAATGGGAGAGAGGCAGAGAGGGAGATAGACATCAGTGTACGGTTGCATTTCACCTGCCTCCAGCCACAGACCTAACTGGAGACCTGGTTTGCAACCTGGTTATGTGCCCTGGCTGGGGAATCGAACCTGCGACCTTTGGGTTCGCAGGCCAGCGCCTTAACCACTGTGCTACCAGCCAGGGCTTAAGGTTTCTCATTTTGATGCTAGTGTAATGATCGAAAGATTGTAAACGATGTAATGTTAACCAATGGGAAGTGGTAAAATGATGCCCATGGGATGGAAAGGATGCTATCATTAATCAAGAACGCGGGCACAACCACTTCGGAAAATAGGTTGGCACGATCCACTCAATCTGAACATACAGTACCCCTAACCCAGCGTTTCTCACTCTGTTACTCAGAAGGAAATCCAAAGTTCTCAGCCTGGTGCAACAGGCTGTCTCAGCGTGGCCACAACTGCCAGCTGGGTCCGATGGTCTTTGTTGCGGAGGCTGTTGTGAGTGGTAAGATGTGTGGCAGGACCCTTGGACCGCACCCACTGCACGCCAGTAGCATCATCTCTGCAAGTTGTGACAACCACAGGCATCTCCAGACATTGCCAAAATGTCATTGTATGCAGCAACATAGATAATCTGACACATGGAACATTTAGCCAAAGGAACCAAGCACACACAAAAAGAGTACAAATTATTTATAAAGCCATATTGGCAGGGAGGAGGAAGGGGCAGACAGGGGGCTTCTGGGATGAGGGGAACATTCTGTTTCCGGATTTAAGTAGTCATTGATTATCCAGGTGTTTTTCACTCTGAAGATTCATCATGCTGTGCACTTTCCTATAATTATGTTAAAACTCAATGAAGTGTTTTTACTTTTTAATGCCGCATATCAAGGTGAATTGCTATGAAAAGAGCCATCTCCAGTACACGTAGTAAGTGAAAAAAAAAAAAAAAAAGTGCATCTTGTGATCCCACTTGCTCAGAAAGGACATCCAGGAGCACAGGAAGCACACACACGGGTGGGAGGGTTAACTGTTCATCAATCACTGCAGAGCGCCCCTGGCCTTCATTTATAGCAGTGAAGTTGCCCACATCCTACTACTCATCATGACCGGAATGTGCTCTAGAGCAACTCCTGCCCATTGCCTGAGGAGATGGGGGCAGGAGCACTCACCACAGTGATGCTGGGACAGCAGACTGAGGCTCAGAGGGTTTACACAACTTGCTGAAGATCACACAGCTTGTGATCAGAAAACCAAGATCTGATCCCAGAACTTGAGCTCCCAACCACTGTACTATGTGACTGCTCCCTGTGGTCCCCACGATAAACAAAATGACATCAGGAATAACATGACCTCCTTGTCAGCCTACTGAGCAGGCCCTAATTGCATCCCAATGATTGGCCTATTAGTTCTTCACTTCAACGGGAAACTCGTGGGTGAGGTGGGAGGGGCTTTCCTAGTCCCTTCAACTCAGTCCTTAGCATGGGCCTCCCTCCTTGTCTCTGTCAGCATCCAGAGCCCCCAGACCCTTTCTTTGCCATCACTAGCCTGCATCCCAGAGCTCCAGCACTTGCAAGGAGAGAGATCTGGGATACCTATCTACCAGTCCCATTGTCATTAGTTGAGGGCCTCTTTGGGGCTCTGACTTTCCAGCACTTCCACCTGGTCCTGCACACAGGTTGAGTGTCTGGCCTACAGCTGGGTAAGAGCCCTCCAGCCTGAGGTGCAGATGTTCACAGGAGGCAGCCTTCAGAGAGAGAGGTTAGAACAGCATCACTACCCGTGCTGAGGGTGACTTCTGCAGCATGGCCCTAGATCTTAGGATGCAGTTCATGTGTCTGTCTCCTTTCCAGCCTTGAATTCTACCACAAAATGCCCTGCTTTTATTGCCTTTTCTTGGGAGGTACGAGCCTCAGGGGAAGGAGAGCACAAAGGGAAAATCCACTCTCATTTCCTCTGCGGATTAACCAGGAATCTCCCAACTTCAGTGGACCTGACAGCCCTGCCCTAGGCCCCAGCCCCACAGAGGGGTGACGACCAACAGATAGGAAGGGGGTGGACAGATCGGGGGCTGTGGGCGTAAGCCAAGGGTGGCCCTTGGCTTTGGCAAGGGAGAAGCTGATGGACAAGATCAAAAGCAGCTCCATCCTTAACAGCTGCAAGGAGTTGCTAACACTTTTGAGATGAAATAAACACCGGAAACTGTCCCTGGGCTGAAAAGTTGCCCGCAGGCAACTCTGGCTGGAGTCTGGGCTGTTCCCTACTTTCTTCTCTGATTTTGGATCATCCACCAAAGAAGCCAAACCCCTTCCCATATTGATGAAGATGATGATGGTAACAGTAATAACAGCGGCACTCACTACTGAGACTATGTGAATGTCACTTTGGTATTTTACATCTAGTAACTCATCTCATCTTCCTGCTTTCCAATAGCCTACGAGGGAGGTTCCATTAGCCCAGTTTTGCCATAGAAGAAGCTAAGGCTCAGAGAAGGCAGGTTAGCAATTACAAACTCAGAGGCAGGCAGGCAACATAAATGGGAAAGTTGGGTAGATGTAGGATATTAATTGTGGTTAGTGAGAACCGTGTGTACTGGAGATGGGAGCTCATACCCAGAATAAAGGGGGGCCTCCTCGGTCCTGTCCCCAGTGTGGCCACATGGGAATTTGAGCCCAGTGTGGCCAAAGCTTATTTTTCAAGTGAAGACAAAAATTTGTATTTGAATGTGACATCTTCCCATTTTTGTAAGCAGCTAAATCAGTTACGATTAGGTTCCCTCCTTATAACAACAACAAAACAAAACCCCTGAAAATAACAAGGCTGAGATAAAAGTTTGTTTCTCTCTCACATAAAAAAAGGAATTAGAGAATCACTATCTCCAAATACAGTTACGGTCTGAGTACTGGAAGTTAAGGCTTCAACGTGTGACACTGTCAGGGGACATAATTCAGCCCATAACATGGTCCATCTCCCCGACTCACCCGCAAACTCAGTAAAGGTGGAATTCATGTCTAGTCAAAGAAACTCTTCTGTTTTTAAAAAATGTATTGGGTGACATTGGTTAATAAAACCATACAGCTTTCAAGTGTACAACTGCATGGTGCGCTCACTGTCCAAAGTCCAGTCTCTCTTTGTACCCCCATTTGTCCCCCATTTGCCCATGTCCACCTCTCCCCACCCCTCCTTCTCCCTGGTAATCACCATACTGCTGTCTGTGTCTATGAGGTTATGTGTGTGTGTTTGTGTGTGTGTGTGGTTTTTGTTTTGTTTTGGTTTGGTTTTTTGGCTTGATTCTTTCACCCTTTTCACCCAGCCTTCAACTCCCTTCCCCTGTGACAGCTGTCTGTCTGTTTTATATATCTATGAGTCTGTTTCTATTTTATCCTTTAGTTTGATTTTTATTCATTCGATTCCACATATAAGTGAAATCATATGTTATTTGTCTGTCTCTGACTGGCTTATTTCACATAGCATAATGTTCTCCAGGTCCATCCATGCTGTTGCAAAAGGTAAAATTTGCTTTTTTTTTTAACCGCCAACTAGTACTCCATTATGTAAATGTACCATAACTTTTTTATGCACTGATCCGCTGATGGGCACTTGGACTGCTTCCAGATCCTGGCTATTATAAATAATATTTCAATGAACAAAGGGTTGTGCATGTATTCTTTTGAATTAGTGTTTCAGGTTTCTTTGTATATATCCCCAGAAGTGGAATTGCTGGGTCATAAATGGCAGTTCCATTGTTAATTTTTTTTAAAGATTTTATCCATTATTTTTAGAGAGGGGAAGGGAGAAAGGCAGAGAGGGAAAGAGACATCAATGTATGGTTGCCTTTTACCTGCCTCCAGCTACAGACCTGGCTGGAGACCTGGCTTGCAACCTGGTTAGGTGCCCTGGCTGGGAATTGAACCAGCGACCTTTGGGTTCGCAGGCCAGGGCCTTATCCACTGTGCCACCAGCCAGGGCCCATTGCTAATTTTTTGATAAAACTCCATTCTGTTTCCCACGATGGTGGTACCATCTTGTGTTTTTTTATAGTTGAATACATGTATATAATTAGTAGAATATATGATATACATGGTTTACTTCATTAAGTGTTTAATTATAAGAAAAAACATATATATAAAACTAACACAATAAACCAATGATTTTACAGACATTGTTTAGAATGAGACTAGAGGGGAAATAAGCAACGTTAAGAGAAAAGATTAAATACATATCTATGTATTATGCTGATGTAGCAAAGACCACGAAGGTGGTAGGTACCTCAAGGGCTAAAGCTGGGGAAATTGAGTACCAAGAGATCGCTCTAGAGACACATAAATTTAAACTCCTTTATTAGCGCTCCAGCTCATTGGCTATATGACCCTGGACAAGTCATTCACTCAGCCTTTCAAAGCCCTGATTTCCTTACATATTTAATGTGGATTCTAAATATTTGTGATCCATATGGCTGTTCTGAGCATTACATAGGACTCACAGAAAAGAGCTCAAGAGTTGGAACCAGGCACCAGTGCTGGCTCTGATGCTCACCAGCTGTGTGATCTTGGGCAGATTGCTTTACCTCTCTGAGCCTGCTTCCTCTACTATAAGAAGGGCATAATGGTACTGTCAATGTAAGAAATATTCAAACCTATAGAGAATTTTTATGAGTTTATTTGAGCCAAACTGAGGACAATTGCTAGGAAGCAAAATCTCAACAGATTGAGAAAATGCTCTGGAGAATGACAGTTTTGCAGATTGTTTTATTTTTTTAATTATATTTTATTGATCATATTGTTACACTTGTCCAGATGTTCCCCCGCCCCCCCACCAGGACCTCCCACTCCCTCAGACAATCCCCATCCCATTGTTCATTTTCATGGGTCAAGTGTAGGTTCTTTGACTACTCCATTTCCTATATTGTACTTTACACCTCCATGGCTATTCTGTAACTACCTATTTGTATTTCTTAATCCCCTCACCTCTTCACGCATTTCCCCAAACCACCCTCCCATTTGGCAACCATCAAAATGTTCTCTGTATCCATGATTGTCTCCGTTTTTCTTGTTTGCTTAGTTTGTTCTTTAGATTCAATTGTCGACAGATGGGTATTTGTTGCCATTTTGTTGTTCATAATTTTGATCTTTTTTTTCCTTAAATAAGTCCCTTTAACATTTCATATACTAATGGTTTGGTGATGATGAACTTCTTTAGTTTTTTCTTGTCTAGGGGTTCTTTATCTGCCCTTCAATTCTAAATGATTTCTGCTGGGTAGAGCAATCTTGGCTGTGGGTCCCTGCTTTTCATGACTTTAAATATTTCTTGACTGTCCCTTCTAGCCTGCAAAGTTTTGAGAAATCAGCTGATAGTCTTATGGGAACAACTTGTAGGCAACTAACTACTTTTCTTTTGCTGCTTTTAAGATGCTCTCTTTATGTTTAACCTTTGGCATTTTAATTATGATATGTCTTAGAGTGGGCCTCTTTGCATCCATCTTGTTTGGGACTCTGTGCTTCTGGGACTTGCTTGTCTATTTCCTTCACTAAATTAGGGCTGTTTTCCTTCATTATTTTTTCAAATAGATTTCCAATTTCTTTCTCTTTCTTTTATTCTTCTGACACTGCTATGATGTAAATGTTGGATCACTTGAAGTTGTCCCAGCGCTGCTTACACTACTTTTTTTGTTTGTTTGTTTAAAGGTTTTATTTATTATTATTATTTTTAGAGAGAGGGAAAGGAAGAGAGGCAGAGAGGGAGAAAGACATCAATGTACGGTTGCCTTTCACCTGCCTCCAGCTATGGACACTTATGTTTTTTAGATTTTTCCTTATTTTTCTGATTGGTTGTTTTTGCTTCCTTATGTTCCCAATCATTGATTTGATTAGCAGCTTCATCCACTCTACTATTGTTTCCCTGTAAATTGTGCTTTATTTTAATTAGCATAGCCTTCATTTCTTACTGGATCTTTTTTATGTTGTTGAGGTCCTCACTAAGTTTCTTGAGCATCCTTATAACCACTGTCTTGAACTCTGTATCTGATGGATTGTTCATCTACATTTTGTGTACTTCTTTTTCTGCAGTTTTGATCTGTCCTTTCGTTTGGGCCATGTTACTTTGTCTCCTCATTTTGGCAGCCTCCCTATTTTTGTTTCTATGTATTAGGTAGAGCTGCTATGACTCCCTGTCTTTGGTAGCATGGCCTAATGTAGGTGTCCTGTAGGGTCCAGTGGCACAGCCTCCCCTGTTATCCAAGTTGGGTACTTGACACATTTCCCTTCATGTGGGCTGAGTACACCCTCCTCTTGTAGTTGAGCTTTGGTTGCCGTTGGCCGGGGGTTTCCCAGGTGGTGCAGGCCAAGGTCAGTCCCCTCCCGTGTTCTACCCAGAGCCACCCTGCATGAGCTATAAAGCAATCTGAGATGGCTGCTACTTGTGCAGGGCTTGGAGATTCCCAGGTGAAGCAAATCTAGGCTGGTTGCTTCTAGTGCTGGGCCTGTGGCCCCTTAGCAAGAGGAATGGGGAGCTGGGGGCTCACTGAGGCCAGCTGTTGCTTGTTTGAGAGGATTTAGGAATTTGTGAAGCCAAGACATTCATATGGAAAAGCAGCTTCAGTGGGTCCATAAATTGGGTAGGACCGAGCCTCTGGGAATCTCCAGGGTGGGGCAAACAGTGTTAGCCAGGTTGATGAAGTCTCAGATGTGGTACCAGGCTGCTGGCTTTGTAGTTCTGTGCAGGGAGGGTTCAGAAAAGGAATAATGGCCCACCCTCCTGTCTGGGAGAAGGCTGTCCCCCAGCTCTTGCCTTGATGCCAGACACTTCACTCTCCTCCCGTATGCCACTGATACCGTTAGCTACTACCCTGGTGCTGGAGCTCAGAAGGTATGAGTCTGATTAAGTTTGTGTGTGGACTCTTTAAGAGAACTGCTTGGGGCTCCAGAAGTTTCTTCTACCCACTTAATATCTGCTGGTTTTTGGGCCGAAAGTTATGAGGGCTTATCTCCCTTGTACTAGAAACTCTGGGGGCCTCAAGCTCCTCGTTCCGGAGATATCCCTCCTGAATTTGTGTCCACCACACATGGATGTAGGGCCAGCCCGTTCCATGACTCCACCCCTCCTACCAGTCCGGATGACTGTGGTTTCTTTAATTCCATAGTTGTCAGATTTCCAGTCAACTTGATTTCTGACGTTTCTGAGTGATGGTTGTTCTATATTTTAGCTGTAATTTTGATGTGGTTGTGGGAGGGGGCAAGTCATGTTACCTTGTGCCACCAGCTTGACAGGAAGTCTGCAGGTTCTTTAACACGTTGGAATCAAAGGAGGAGGCATATGGAGGCTTACATGAAATCCACCGGTGCTAGGTTAAGGGGACAGAAGAAAGCTAAACAAGAAAATCTCTGGAATTAGATAAAAAGTAAAACATCGGACATACTTCTTTTATATTGGTGGTACAGGATAATTAGTAGTTACCATTTACAGCACATAGGATAGTATTTGAGGAACAAGATCAATGAAGCATTCTGTCTCTGGTATGGGTGCACCCTGAGGGGGCTGGAAAAAAAGATTATTCTGGCATTTCAAAGTTATGTTATCCTAGATGTAAAAAGGCAATAGGTAAGCTCCGTTAAGGTAAAGGTTGACCTTTGTCAAGGAAGCTACAGAGACATTGGATATGACTACCTACCATGACTCACTATTAGTTGAGAAGTTTTAATTTCAGGCTATTCCATGTGGTACTTTCAGTCCTGGAGTTTGTAAGGTGCTCTATCCAAGTCTCCCCATGAGCTTGTCAGGTTTAGTACGTGGCCCTTTCTCTTCTACAGTAGCCGACTGCTGAGTGGTCACAAGAATTCAATGAGTTAATTCATCTTTTGCGTGATGTCTGCTATATTGTGAGAGTTCAATCAACATCATTATTGTTAGCCACCCTGGGAATAGCTCTGGATGCAAGCTGAAACAGTCCCTCCTAGGGGCCTTGCTCCAGGCCAAGCCCTTTCCAACTAGGCTGATGTCAGAATTCTAAGTTGGAAATCCACATCCTGCCATTGTCCCTAACACCATGGCCTCAAGGCAGGGAGATGATGTCATGGGAACTGATGCTTTTGTCCTGAAAGGATGGGAAAAGGTGGGTAGGAAAGGTCTTCATGGGGTAGCCCTTTTCTCTTACTCCTGCTTGGACCAGAAGTTCTAGGGGTATACAGAGATCTTCACTTTTTTTCATATGCTTCTGGCTGATTTGAACATCTTACAGTGAGCATATATTACTTGTATGATCACAAATGAACAAGAAGACTATTTTCATTTTGGAAAACCAATCCAGAGCCAGCCTGTACCCTTCTAGGTTCCTGGGTCAGTTTCTGACCTATCTGGGTCACTTGCCCCTTGGTGTGGGTCTCTGTGAAAATAATAGAACAGGGAGCCTCTGGTTCCTTCAACTGCAGACTACTCTGACTCTAATGTGAACATAAGAACACTAGCTACCTCCTAGGCCCAAATGAGCCACAGGCTTTTTAACAAGGTTCCAAGCACATAATGAGCACTCAATAAATGGCACCTTTATTGTTATGCATGCCACTATGTTCTGTGCCAAATACTTTACATGCTTTATTTTATTTAATCCAGACAAGAACCCAGGATGCAGGTTCCCATTTTACAGATGTGGAAACTGAGACTCAGAGAGGTAAAAGGACTTCCCCAAAGTTACGAAGTCAAACCACATTGTGTCTTTTGCCTGGCATGCCCTTTCCTCAAGTCTGAATTCAGGCTGATGCCACTTCCCTGAGGGGCCCCTCCATGAGCTGATTCTCTCAGACCTTGCTTTGGGCTCTTTGACCTTGCCTTCACATTTGACTTGTCTGGGGAGCTTTCAAAAATTCTGTTTCCCAGCTGCGCCCAAATGAATCAGTGTCTGGAGTCGGGGGGCGGGGGGCGGGGGGGACCCAGGCATTAGTATTTTTAAAATCTTCCCATGTCACTATAGTGACAGGCTAGGGCTAAAGATGGCTGTGATAGATGACCACCCAATGAAGGAGTAAAGGTGGATGTTTCTTCTCTACATCTTATGTGTCTTTCTGACAACCCTGGTATTTAACTTATGAGGTTAGGGGAGCATTTCTTTCTATCTGCCTCAATAGCCACTGAGAAAAACCAATACTGAGGCAACCAATATGTAGTTCAGTAGGTGAATGGATAAATCAACCGTGGCATTTCCAGATGATAGAATATTATTCAACCCTAAAAGGAAATGAGCTATCAAGCCATGAAAGGATATGGAGGGAACGTAAATGCATATGACTAAGTGAAAGAAGCTGATCTGAGAAGGCTACCTACATACCATATGATTCCATCTATATGACATTCTGGAAAAGGCAAAGCTGTGGAGACATTAAAAGGATCAGGGATATGGAGGGGATGAGTGGCTGAAGCACAAAGGATTCTTAGGGCAGTGAGGTCACTCTGTATGATAGCATAACGATGGATACAAGTCATCACACAGTTAACATCCATGGGCTGTACGAGCCAAGAGTGAATCCTAATATAAACGATGAAGTTCGGATGATTTTGATGTGTTGATGCAGATTTATTGGTGTAACAAATGCATCACTCTGGTGGGGGATGTTGGTAACAAGGGGGGCTGTACATGTGTGAGGGCAGAGGGGGATATGGAAAATCTCTGTCCCTTCCTCCCAATTTTGCTGTAATCCTAAAATTGCTTTTTCTTTACTTTTCTTTCTTTCTTTCTTTCTTTTTTTTTTTTTTAAGATTTTATTTATTTACTTTTTTAGAAAGAGGGGAAGGGAGGGAGAAAGCAAGGGAGAGAAACATCAATACTCAAGAGATAACATTGGTTGCCTCTTGAACAACCGCAAGGAGGGAACCCGGCCCCTGACCCAGGTGTGTGCCCTGACTGGGAGTCAAACCAGTGACCTTTTGGTTCATAGGCCGGTGCTCAATCCACTAAGCCACATCAGTCAAGGCTGAAACTGCTCTTTAAAGAATAAAATTGTTTTTCTTTTTCTTTTTTTTTTTTAATATTTTATTTCATTATTTTAGAAAGAGGGGAAGGGAGAGAGGCAGAGAGGGAGAGAGACATCAATGTATGGTTGCTTTTCACATGCCTTCAGCCACAGATCTGACTGGAGACCTATTTTGCAACATTGTTATGTGCCCTGGCTGGGGAATCGAACCTGCGACCTTTGGGTTCGCAGGCTGGCGCCTTATCCACTGTGCTACCAGCCAGGATTGTTCTTCTGTTTTTAATTCACTGTTAAACAAGCACTTCTAGCTCATTCATTCATTCACTGGGCCTGGCCCAGCTGAACTTTGGGAGGTCGGTGTGCACTGCTAGCTCCATGGCTTCTGCTGGGAGCGCTGGGCAATGTACTTACCCTTCCTGCGCTTTAATGAGTTCCTCCACATCCAACATCAACTGCGGTGCCTGGGTTTCAAGTCCTATGGCCATTCCAGGTGGGGCTGGGTACTCAGGGTCTGGAGCCTACGGGCCTGTATGTGGTATAGGAAGGCCGCACAATGGTAGGAAGGCAGCAGGGTTTTCTGGCACCAAACACTTAGCGCAAAAGGGAGGAGGTAAAGGTCTCCTGAGTCCCTGGAGGAAATTACTGTTGTCAGTGGAGAGGGAGGAAACAGTGTGTGCGTATGTGTGTTCACATATTCAGATACATGTGATCAGGTATGTGAGATTGGAGGGAGTACCTCTGAGGGCGTCAATGCCAGGCATGTGTGTGTGTGCAGTGGAGTTTGTAGATGTGAATACTTATGTGCATATATTAACACATGTATATGTGAATTTGCATGAGGATTTGGTGTTTATATGAGGATATAAACATTGACTATGTAAGTGTATGTATGTATGTAATTTGTGGAAGTGTTTGAGATGGATATATGTATAATATGTGACTATGTAAGATGCACACTTTGTATGTGCATGAGGATGTGTGTGTTACTAGCTAGATGTTGGTTGGCAAGTTGTTTAACCTTTCTGTATGTCTAAAATGAAGGTAAGTACTTACATGGTGGATTAAAGGAGGCTACAAATTCTTTGCCACTTCTACCATTCATTGATAGATGTGGGGAGGGTCCATGTCAGTTCCCCTTGAACCTGGGCTGGACCTGTGACTTGTTCTGACCAGTCGAATCTAGACCTGAGATTGCAGTTCTGCATTAGCACTGCCTCTCAGAACCCAGTGCCTGAGCTTCGAGACTCTACAGCCAAAAGGTGGAGCCATATGGAGGGACATTTGGCATGCCGGCCATCCGTGCCAGCTGAGCTCATAACCCACAGCAGCACCAACTGCCTGCCCTGGGAACAAGCCCTGTTGGACAGGATAATCCACTTCAGTTGATCTTCAGAAGACTGTGGTCAGAGCTGACATTAGGAGCAAAACTGTCAGCAGATCCCGTTAAACAATTTTTAAGCCATTAAGTTTTAGGATGGTTAGTTACATAGCAAATTGTCAACAAAAGGTTGTTGCTACGAACAACCCACAGGAATTCTCAATCTGGAGTGCAATAAAAGGAAAGACTTCATTCAGATAAAGAGTTTGCGCCCGGCCTGCTAGGTAGTTGGTTAGAACATCATCCTGATAGGCCAAGGTTGTAGGTTCGATCCCTGGTCAGGGCATATACAAGTATCAACCGATGAATGCACAAATAAGTGGAACAATGAATTGATGTTTCTCTCCCTTCCTCTTTATCTCTAAAAATCAATAAATTAAAAAAAAAAAAAAATCAGTTTGAAAACTAGGTAAACAGAAGAAACCAAAGGTACACACCTCCAGACAAAGGGGAAGCCTACTTACATAGAGAAAGGGCTGGTCTGGTGCCTGATTGGCCCATTTTTATACAAATGGAGAATCTAAATTTGCACAGTTGGGTCCAAATTGCACTGTCTAGATTGGTCAGAATGGTGTGTCCTGACTGGTTGTTCATTACGACCACTCTGGTCAGTAAAGATGCAAATGAAGATATTGCTGTACAGCCCCAGTTTGATGGGGCAGGTTTCAGTCCATTGGTTGAAATACAACACCAGGAGCTCCTTTATAAGGGTTTGCATAGCTGGTAGGAATACAGAGCAGGAAGCTCGGCGACCTAGTCTGTGACTTCCCTGAAATGCAGCTCATGAGAGGTCCCCTATAAACAACCGCTGCTGGACTGATTATAAATTTGGGGCCAGTTAACCGCAGTCCTTTTTGACAGGTATATATTCCTTCTCAGAGTCAACAAAATAGATAATAGATCCTTTGTAGAGCTTTTAAGCACTTAGGACAGAAGAAGGCAAACTTCCCGAAAAGAGCTGGGTAGGAAATGTTCCAGGTTCTGCCTCTGCTATTGCAGTGCAGAAACAGCCCCGGATAACCAGTAGCGACTGTTGGTGGGACTCACTCAGGCTCTTCCACGGGATGGAGAGGAAAGTGTTCCAAAGAGCCACACACGGAGACACCATGAAGATCCATTCATGATGCAAGGTCAAAGAGTGCCCCTGGGTTTCTAAAGTTCCCATTTCCACCCGCCCCACATGGAAGAAGTCCAACCATGTCCTCAGCAAGGCCAAGACAAGGTCAATGTCCAGAGTTTCCGTTTCATATTAAAGCTTAGGTTTCGGGAGCCCACGCAGTCTGCTGGGGGCCCAGGTAGCTTCTAGACCCACATGGTTGTGTGCTCCCAGGCAAGACAGAATGCACAAACAAATGTCACTGAGCAAGAAAGAGAGGGAGGGAGAGCACTTCTTCGTTCCCCTGGGATTGCATGAGCCTGGGTGTAGGATGGACCAGGTGCTTTTTCAAATTAACCAGTCAACTTCCCAAAACTTTCATGGGCGGTTGATAGGCCTCTATGGTCAAACACCTCCCCCAGCACCACCCTCCCCACACCGGACAATCAGGTGCTGGAACCGGGAGGAGTGTTAATCCCTTGGTGGATCAATGCTATGATTGCTAGGGTGTGAAACCGTAGCTTGCTGGTGAAGCAAACAGACTTGTGCTCCCCAATTTATTAAGTTCAATGTCTAATTCCTTTTGCACCCTTTTAAAATAATTAACTAACTACCTACAGTAACACTGTTATTGGGGAGACCTTCCGCACCTTGGTCCATGTCTTGCTTACAAGAGAAAAATTCAAGCGAGAGACAACACGTATAGTGGAAATGAGAAGCAAGTTTATTTATAAAATACACGAGCAAAAGGCTGCAAGTGGGCACTCAGCTAATCTGAGTGCCTTAAACGTATTGGAAAACGAAGCTGCTTATTTGTCTATACACTTGAGCAAAAAGCTGCAGGTGGGCACCCAGCTAATCTGAGTGCCCAGACTGTCAGGACTCCAGGAGTCATATACCTTAGCCAGCTTCTGAGTCCCACTCCTTCTCCCCCTTCCAGACCTCGGGATCAATATACAGCTACAACAGCTTTCTTTTTTCAGCTAGTGAAGGCTCTTTTGTACCTAGTAAAATCGTTACAGAGGTTTCCTTTCCCTGCACACAAAACTTCAAGGGCTCACTTCCCTCTGGGCTATCACAGTTCTGCCCAAGGTGTTTGGAGCATCTGGCAACCTTATCCAACCAGGCTGAGAACTGCTGAGTCAACAGGTGAGACATGTCTCCCTCCCGCTTCCCTCCTTGGTTTGCTACTTATGCAGCCTAACAATGCTAGGATTGTTGCAATGGTCAACAGAGGATGGTTTGTGTCAATAAATATGCCAAGCTGTGTGCCAGTAAGTTTGTTTACATAAACAGGTGGCTGGCTAGATTTAGCCCATGGGCAGTTGTTTGCCTAGACCTAGAAAGCTGCCTAGAACACAGTAAATGCTATAAAAAGTGTTAGCTATCAGAGTATATGTGCGTGGTCAAGAGCATGGCTATCTATGCATGCATACATGTACACACATGTCTGCAAGGGAGGCATATGTCCGAATGAGTGTAACTATGTCTATGTACCTAATCTGTTTACTCCTGTAAAAAGAAAGCAATACGCTTGGACCAGCCATCACTTCAAGGCAGTTATCAGTTATCTCTGGCCTTCCTGCTTCTGTTCTGGGGAGAAAGGGAAGGAGCATCTTAGAAAGCCAAGAGAAGAAAGAGCCAGTATGTCCCTGTCCGTCTGGGTTAAGTTTAGAGGGAGGCCTTTGTTGGTGTCTAGGCCACTGCAGGGCCAGCAGCCCATGCCTTCTCTTCTACAGAAAGGAGAATGAGGTCAGCCCTCTGTCAAACTGAAAAAGGAACTCTGGAGCTTATAAGGAAGGGCCTGGGGGCAGGGAAGAAAGCTATCCCTCCTCCTTGGTCGGGTGGCTTTTCCAGGCAACTTGAAAACATCTGCCTGCTGGTTTCATTTTGATCTCCCACTGTGGGACTCATGAAGGGCCACTTCCTGCATGACTAACCTCTGGCTGGGTTTTCAAGGGCCAGAGTGCTGCAAGTATTCCTGTAGGAAGCAACCAATGTAGATTCAAATCCTTGTCTGCACTTGCTTTGCTAAGCGGCCTTGGGGCATATGGCCTCATTTTATTAAGTCTCAGTTTCCTCATCTGTAAAATGGAGATATTAGTACCATTTCCTAGGACATTACAATGATCACCTGAAGACAGACTGTATCAAGCATTTGGCATGGGACTTTGCATGCAGCAAACGCTCTGCAGGGTGACACCCTGAGATAGACAGACCCACATGGTTTAGTGTGCTGGGTTCTCAAGATTTCAGGGACGCCTGCCCTAATCCCTCAGGGCTTCACGAAGGTCCCTTCTGATTTATAGTGTTGTAGGAGCCTGTTTCTTTCCTTCAAAGCATTTACCTCTGTTATTCAGCACTGATTGGCATGCTTATTTGGCAAGCATCTGTCTCCTTCAGTAGACTGGAAGCTGCAGACAAATGGCTCAGTGTCTGTTTTGCTAACCAGTCTATCCTGGGTGCCAGCACAGGGCCTGGCACATAGTTAACACTCAATGATTATTTACTGAATGAGTAAATGGAGATAGAGTACTTCATAATTTGCAATTCCTTGTGGCCCTAGGTAAGAGCATTTCCTCCCCATTTTTAATCAACACATCAATTTGAGGGGCTTCCAATGGGGTCTTTCGGAATGAGGTTACAATAGGGGCCCCCTTCAGCATTGTGTTGCATTAGTTAGGTTAGGTGGGGCTATGCTACCATATCAAAGAGCTCCGATATTTCTTCTCAGAGGGCCAACATCACAAATGTTTATTGTTCACTCATGCAAAGTCCAGTGTGAATCAGGGATTGTCAAGGGCAGCTGTTCTTTTCATAGTGACTCAGCTCCATATTGTGATACAGCCATCTTCGTACTTGGCCTTTACTACCTCTGCTGGATCACACACGAGTTCCTTCTGCTCCCTGCCTCATTAGTCAGAGCCAGTCCCATGGTCCTCCTAACTGCAGCGGGGCTGGGAGAGGGTAGGTTCCTTAAAGACATTAAGCAAGCAGAAGTGTCTGTACCACATGTGGGAAGGCACTCAGACATCCTGGTTGATCTCATGGGGCCAGGCTTAGTAAAATGTTACCCAAATACATTTGGGAGACTTGGAAAATGAAGAAGAGTCACCCTAATTCTAATTAGACTACTTTTGAAAACCAGGTATGTATCAGGTAAAATAATCAATCATCACAAATCCTTGGCCTAAAATATGGGGCAGTGTTTTCAGTGCAGTTTCTTGCCATGCAACACCCCAAGGGTCCCTCATCTTCAAATGCCACACCATTTTTTTATGTGGTTGAAATAAGTTTGAATGGTTTTATTTCAATAGGGATCAACAGTTGTCCATCAGAAGCAGAGTTCCTAACTCCAGGAGACCAGTGATTAAATAAACATGAAGATAAAAATCATTAGATGAGAATAGATCCTTAAAAGGTTTTAGTTTGAGTCCGGCACACAGTAGGATTCCTAATTCTACCCCCTTGCCCCATCTTCATTGAAAGGTATCTTGATGGACTTTAATTTTCTTTTTTTCTTTTTTTTTAAAGCTCTAGCTCAAAGTCCTTGCATCTAAAGATGGTGGGGGCAGAGAGGAAGGAGACTGAGACATAGTGTGGGCAAAACCATTGAATATTTATGAAAAGAGCCAGCATTTTGTGAAGACAGGATGTATCTGATATATATTTTCTCCAGGCTAGGCTAAAAAGAATGTGGTTACTGTCCCTCCAAATATAAAGTGCTTTTCTTTGCTGAGAAATATCAGGATGACTCTGACGGCTTTTATTTTTTTTCAAAATATTTTTCATTGTTTCCATCTCCTGGGGATTAAAGAAAAGGGGAACTGCCAATAGGCTGAAATCCTGTGCTACCCTAGCAATGAGATTTGCCCGGTGTCTCTCAGCTAGAGTTCCACTGTAGGATTTTATTCCACCACCCCTCCCCACTTCAGCTGTCTGTTTCTGCCACAAACCAATCTTTTCCCACCAGCTGGTAATTTCCGAAATACCTGGTGTGGAAATCATAGGTTCTCTACTAAGAAGTTCCAGAACGGCTGTATGACCTACATCAGTGGTTCACAATCTTGGCTGAATTCTAAAATTATCCAGGGAGCTGTGAAAAGCACCCATGCCTAGGCTGCACCCACCCGAGTCTCTGACTCATTCCGACAGAGTGGAGTCATGAGCATGGATAACTTACAAAGCCCCTTGGGTCTTATCGCAGGTCCAGGGTTGAGAGCCCCTAGGGCAAGTTCTCTTCTGGGACTCAAGCAAAGCAAATCCAAGCTCATTTGAGAAAGGAAGTGGGGAGAAAGCTTATGAGAAGATGTTACAATTTAAAAGAAAGAAAGAGATACGGGGGTGGTCCTCCCAGGAACCTGGACAACAAATATTCACAACTGCAGTCCGGTAGGGAGGTTTCATGATGGGGAGGCACTGGGCAGAGTGCCCAAGGGTGACCCCAACTTAAGAAATGGATTCTGGAACAGGGCCCTGGCTGGGTAGCTCAGTTGGTTAGAGGGTGTCCCAATATACTAAGGTTTGGGGTTCAGTCTCTCATAAGAGCACTTGCAGGAGGCAACCAATGAATGCATAAATAAGTAGAATAACAAATCTCTCTCTCTCTCAAACCTATAACAGAAGATAGTATCACCCACATTTTGCTAATCAGATGACTGATACCTAGACATGTTAATTGACCGCCCAAAAGATTATGGCCAGTGAATGGTAGAGCTGAGACTTCAATCCTGACATTTATGGAGTGTTTACTATAGGCTAGAATTTAGGCAGGTATAAATTATATAATTATGGTATTATAAATTCTCTAATTACTTCTTACTTCTTTAATATAACTGTCTGTTATTTTTTTCTACATTTACATGGCAGAATCTTATTTACTCACAAATACCCACTCTTCCTGCATATTTTGCTCAGGGCCTGCTGTATGACAGGTGCCAGGCACTGTTTCCCGGCTTCCCTTTGCTGCTGAGTGTAGTCATGTGATACCATCCTGGCCAATGCAATTTAAGAGGAAATCTAATCCATTTTCTCTTCTCCATGCCTGTAGTAGCCACTGTGGGATCTTGACTTGACAAGCGTAAGGATAAAAATGAAAATAAAGATAAAATGAAAACGGCAGAGCAAAACAATGCTCTGATTCATTTGCCCACTGCTGGCTGCCTACCACCAGGCGTCTGGCTGCTGAGGAAATATAAGCTTATTTGTCACCATACATTAGGTCTTCATAAGTTGAGGCCAAATGTATTCCCAAGTGATGCCATTTCCTAAATGGCCTTCATCGCTGTTGTTCTGTTCCTTTACAAGGGAACACACCACCCACCAGCTCCACACCAGCCAGCATCTGACCGAAGCTGAAGCTTAGCCGTGTTGGGGATACTGAATCATATCTTAGCTGTATTACCTTTGAGACCTGTGGCACTTTGTCACCTGAATCAGCACTTCCGTTTTCATAGCTTCCATTTGTTTTCTACAAGATAAGAGCAAATACAGGAACAGGGTCCAACAGCTGTGTAAAGACACTGCTCAAAGACGGCAATGCTGCCACCACCAACCCTCGAATGGGAGGCCAACACCCACTGTGCTTCAGCTGACCAGGGAAACCTGGGTTCACCGCGGGGAAGGTGGCTCACTGTCAGTCAGTGCTTGTACCAAAGTCTGGCTGTTTAAAAGTCAAACGCACAGCCTGCATTTACTCCAGTGGTAGCCCTAGCAGGCCAGGTTTTTTATTAAAGCTTCCAAATCTGTTACCTGTTGCTGAGCAAGAAAGTACCATTAACTCACTGGCTTAAAACAGTGTCTATTATTGCTATGGTCCAGCAGAGTGGTTCTGCTGACCTAGGCCAACTTAAGCTGATAGACGAGCTCTCACGAGTGTTTGAATCGCTCTATTGACAGGTCAGTTGTCGGGTAGAAGGGAGAGTGGGGCTGGTCTGTGATGGCCTCACTCAACTGCCTCACAGGCGGCTGGCTATCAGCTCTGGTGAAAGGGCTGGTTGGATCATGTGGGCTCTCATGCACATGTGGTGGTGGCAGGCTTCCAAGAGAACAATCGATAGCAGGCAAGGTGTCTTGAGGCCTAGGCCCGGAACTAGCACAATGTCTATTTTGGTATTATATTGATTTATATTATATAGTGCTATAACAGAACATGTGCCACCACATTCTATTAACTAAAGAAAGTCACAAAGCCATTCCAGCTTCAAGAGGCAGGCAAAAGGTCCATCCCCCAACCCCTTCTTGATAGGAGAGACTACAAAGTCACTTTGCAAAGGGTGTAGGTATAGGAAGAGTAGCAGAACAGGGACTATTTTTTACATTAGTTCACCATAGTACCCAGACTGAGAGTTTTTCATAGAAGGGGACATCATGGGCATCAAGGACAGAGATGAACAAAATCTGGGTAGCAGAGAGATGGTTGGGTGGACAAAATGGAAACAATCTTGCAGTGGAAAAAGAACGAGCAGCAAAGAGAACAGAGAAAGAGGTCACAAATACAGACTAAATGACAATGTCGTTCTGGTAATTCCTTCCACACTCAATTGTACTGGGTTCTTAATCTGAATATGTGTCAAGCACTTTGCAGGTACGAGCTCACTTAATCCCAAATTACTCCTGGGAAAAAGGCTCTATGATGAGTCCCATTTACAGAGGAGGGACTTGAGATTCAGAAAGCATTAGGTAACATGCAAAGAGACACATGGATGAGAAGTGCAGGAAACAAGACTTGAAGACAGGTTTCTTGGCATCAGTGTTGGCCTTAACTGTGACACTCTTCTGTCTCTCAAGTAACTCATCCTTCTGTCCCTACTTCAGACCCACTCACCCCGCCCCACCCAGGTCGGGATCACTACAGCGTCTGATGACTGACTTCCAGTTTGATTACTTCCAGCCCACCTTTCCTGTGGAGAGCCAGGAGAGTAAATATGTTCCTATTACTCAACTCTGCTAATGTAGGGTGAGAGCAAGCAGAGACAGTTTGTAACTGCATGGGTGTGGCTGTGTTCCCATAAAAATGTTTTACATAAATAAGTAAAAAGAAATCATTTGCCGACCCCTGCTTAATCCAATTCTCCACCTTGCAGCTAGAGTGAGCCAAACTCAAATGTTGACCCTGACATTCCTTGCCTACCTTGTATCTTCTGGATCAGTCCAAACTTCAAGCATGGTTTACAGCCTTGCAATCAAAGCATAGCCCCTGAACCGCCATCCTCATCACCTGGAAGCTTGGAAATGCAGCCTCAGGTCAAACCCTAACCTGCTGAATCAGAACTTACATTCTACCTTGGCTGGTAGCACAGTGGATAAGGCGCCGGCCTGCAAACCCAAAGGTCGCTGGTTCGATTCCCCAGCCAGGGCACATACCCAGGTTGCAAGCCGGGTCTCTAGCCAGGTCATGGCTGGAGGCAGGTGAAAGGAAACCATACATTGATGTCTCTCTCCCTCTCTGCCTTTCTCCCTTCCTCTCTCTCTCTCTGGAAATAATAAATAAATAAATAAAATCTAAAACAAATAAAAAATAAACTTGCATTCTCAACCACTGAATGCATCAGTAAGTGGAACAAATCAATCTCTCGCTCTCCCTTCCCTTCTCCAAAAATCAATCAACCAACCAATAACAAATTAATTAAAGAACTTGCATTCTAACAACACTCCCAGGTGATCTGCACATTCCAGTTTGAGAAGCTCTAGCTTCAAAACCTCTGGTGTCCTGGTGCCTTCCCACATCTCCCACCTCATCCTTGGCCACTGAAGCCTCCGCCCACCCCATCCCTACTTTCCAGTTAAACTGAAATGCTCCTTTCACCTCTATGCTTGATACATTTTTTATACCCTTCATTTAGCAAATTTCTACCTATCCACATCACTTGTTCACACCACTTGTTCTAAGCAGCCCTCCCTGAACTGCATGAGGTGCCCCTCTTATATGTTTCCATAACCCTCCCTCACCCCCACCCACCATGCTGTATGGACACGTCTTCTTTAACTGCCTGTCTCTCACAACAGTTTGAGCGTTCATGAGAGAGATGACATCTGTCTTGGTCATCACTGCCTGTGTCCTCAGTGCCTAGGGGAGAAGCCACTGAATAACTACTTGTTAAAAAAAAACAAAAAACTCAAGGCAACATACCCCACCACGTTTTCCCCTGGGCAGAAGTCCTACACAAATACTATTTAATCAGCTTGTGAGTACAAGTGTCCCCAAACTTCCACCCGGCTCCAAGTCTTTGAAGAGTTCTACATAGCCTCCAAGATTTCATTTCTCACTAAGCCTGGTGGTTTTTCATATTAGCGAATGTTTACCATTTGGAGAGGGCCCGAGGGCCTAAGAGATTTCTGGGCAAAATTGTTGAGCTATAAATGAGCCACAAGCCTAGACTTGAATCATATTTATGAGTATGTGTGGGGGGTGGAGAGGAGTGGGTAGAAGAGGGTCATGGGCAGAAGGTTCTAGACAAGGAGAAAGAAGACTTCAAGGCAGGACCCCAGGCTGTAAGCCTACAGAGCTACGAATTGGCTTCCCTTCCCACCTGAGTACGGAGCCAATACTGTATAAGCAATGATCGCAGCTCCGCCTCATGGAAAAGACTTTCATACAACCAGACGCTAAGATCAGGCGAGGCTTCCATAAGGAATCATAAGCCAGAAAGGTGAGACCCCTCCCAAAATCTGACATCCAGTCCAAAGGTTTCTACAGGTTCCTTTATTAACAAAGCAAAGTATAAAAGAACAAGGTCCCCAAATGACCCATGTGATTAAAAGTGCAAATTTACTCCAACCTGAAATAGAAAACAAATGGCAGGCCTCAACGATGCGGGCCATGGAAATCTGGTGTGATTAAAACACCTTTTAATCACACAACTGTAGCAGCTGAACCCTATTTGATTAATTCTTTGGTCTCTGTTATTGGAACAAAACATGTGCTGTGACTGCAGCTGACACACTGCATCATAAGACACAGTTTGGGGTCAGAATACACATTAAAAATTACAATAAAATAAGAGGAATGTTTTAAAGTCAAGTGACTAAGTCAAGGCACATTTTTTTTTAAAGCAAAAAAAGGTGCTAAAAATATTCCTGATACTTCAAAAATCAGATAATATACAATTTAGCTGCATGTTTTTGTCCATTTTCTCTGTATAGATGACTGCATATACCTTCACCTGCTCCCAATTTATACTTGCTTTATCCCCACCAAACCATGTGCTGTGCAGGTATAAAAAAATAAACAGTAGGTCTAAGTAACAGACATGATTTAAAAGAAAAAATTAACAAATGCCACATGATAACACTGAACTTCTTTCCCTCTCAAGGGATGCTGGGAATGTTAATGAGGTTCATTTTTTCCACTAGTATGGAAAGCGGTACTAACCTTCCTCTCTTTGGTGCGGGGGGCAGGTTATGTCTTTGGCATCAAGGTCAGTAGCCAAATTTTACAGAAAAAGTGACCTGCTCCTTGAGGATAAAAGAAACGTTTCAGGAGCAGTTAGGTTAATTCCTTCAGGATGCTAGGGTGTCAATTTTAGTGGGAGCCATGGAGTCAGAAAGGGATAGGCACATCAGTGTTTTTAGCAATGGGAATGGTAACCAGCCTAAGGCGCTTGGCCCAACGGCCCAGGACTGTTTTTCCAGATCAAGGGCACCAGCTATCATTGCTAAGGCACAGGCAAGGCTACTACTACAAATAATAATAATTATTCATTTTAAAATAATAAAAGGCAGATTAAAAAGGAACAAGTTATTCTGCAATCCTTCCTGATGACTCATCTTCAAACTACGCCATAGCCTAGGAGTTTGGCCCAACTCATCAGGAAGGAAATGCCAAGAACTGGCCTCCCGTGGCTTTTGCTGGAGGCTCTGACTCCGGAGAACAGCTCCAGGATAGAGGCTCCTTCTGGGAATTGTGAGTTAAGTGTTCTCTGTGGCAGTGCTGAATTTTTTTGGTTTGTTTCTACAATAAAGCTTAGCTCTGAGAGACAACAAAAAGACTGACATACATCAATCCCCCAACTATGTATAACAATATCATATTGATAAGAATAAATATAACTTTATATATACTTGGGGGGGTTAGCTGTGTAAGGTAAGGGTCAGAAACTGGTGGCCTGCAGGCTCAACCAGATGTTCTGTTAGGCCCACATGGTATTTTGGACATTAAATATTTTTTGTTTAAAAATCAGAAAGTTTCACTTTAAAAAATCCTGATTTCCAGCCCCTCTGTACCCTCTTTCCCTGAATGGAGCCAAGTAATGGTCCTTCAGACAAGCAGTCCCCACTGCCCACCCACCCCTTCTCTACCTTGTTTCTGCAGGCTGCTCACTTTGTGACCCCCAATTTTGAAATAGCACATACCTAAAAATGTGTTTCCTAACCCAAAACCTCTCTCACCCTCATATGATTCCCATCCCACCTCCCCTTCCTTTCACTTCCATCTTAAGTTCCCCTTCCAGAGCTCTTCAGCTTTCTCTTGGTTCACTCTCATTCACCCTTCTTCCACTTCAGTTTCTTTTTGGGAAAACAAAACAAAACAAAAAAACCCCTCATCGCCTACCCTCCATTCCCCGAATATTCTAGGATGGCTCCCAAGACCAGCCAGTGGGAGTTACTGAAGAGTGACTCGTGGCAAAATGGCTGAGTCATTTTCCCCAAACATTTCCTCTGGGCACTGGCTGTGGGCAATTAATCTTTAAAAAAAAAGCATTTCTGAGCCTTCCTGTATAAGAACATTTGAAAATAATGAAAATATGAGTCTCCAGTACCAAGTATACACCAAAAATGTGTACTTTTCTGATCAAGGTCATGATGGAGCCCTAATAAAATACAGAACTGAGCTTAACTTAAGAGCCTTGGGCAACCATCACACCTGGCTAATACGCCGTATTATTTTATTTGTACATAGTACATGTTTTGGATTACTAAACATTGATCAAAATTGATCGAAAACTTTAAGTTTTGGTTACCATGTCCAGAGAACAACTGCTCAGCATGGCATTTAAATAAAACATTAATATTTTAAAAATTCACAAACACAATGTTTCATTATTTTAAAAAAATAATAAAATTTCAAAACCTTGAGGATGGATGAGGCTTTGGGTAGTTACCTGAAGAAAAAAATAACAAAAACCTACAAGAACAGTACATTACCAGATTTAAACTTCAAAACACTATTCAGATTTTTGAAAAAGGACAAAAGAAAGAAACCCATCAACTCAGCTAGAAATATTTGGAAAATCTAGCTTTTAAAGATTTATAATCCCTCCAAGAGTCTCACTGTTCCTGGCTCCAGCAGCCTTAACTACAGGGAAATTGTGGCTGACTAGGAAACATTATAAGATCTAATTCCTATTAGCATTTACTTGAAAAAGTAATTAAAAACAAAAACACTGTGCAGTTTATATCTTTGCAGGAAGTTGGTAGACTGATCCCTTTGCTAAATGCAGTACCTTATAACTGAATGCTGACCCCAAAAGCTAGGAACAACCTTTGTGGTACCAAGGGGAACACTCCCCAAAACAACCTCAAACAGAAAGCACATCTGCAACTCCCACAGGCCAAGGTTGCCAAGTATATAAAAGTCTCTGGAGTTCTGATGAGGATTTCCTATAAATTACTTATTTACAATGATTTCCTGCAGTGGCTGAGTAGGCCCCCTAAAGAAAGTTTACAGAGTTCCCTTAAAATAACTCAGAAGTTGAACAATGCCCCTATTCAGGTGGCTACTTCTGTCTTCCAAATTTCATCTTTAAGAGTCTAAAGGAACACATCTTTTTTTAAAAAAAACAACCCAAACAAACAAACAAACCCAAAGTATAACACAGGGACTGGCTATAGCTTCTATTAGAAAAATACATGATGGACCATTCTAAACCTGGAGTTGTGGGGCTGTTAAGAAATTTGGGAGGACAAGGAGGGATTTCATAAGAGACTCCTCCTGGCTGCAAAATATACCCAATCTGGTGATATTTTTGTCCAAAAATAAAAAGGAGCTGACTGCTGGCAAGGGCTATCTCCCTCCATCTCCTCTTGCTCTACTGAATTTCTCCTCTGCTGACTGATCAGGGAGTCACTGATCATCAAGTACAGAGACCAAGATACTGAACTACATGTAAGTGACACACTTTGCAAGACGTGTGGTGAATGACCACTTAAAGGACGCTTGGGTAAAGGGAGAAAAACTTTCCAAACACACTTAACCATTACTGAGCATTGATAGTGCTCGTGACAAGCTAGGCTCTGCAGTGGGCATTTCCTCTTGATTATATCATTAAACTCAGAAAGAAATCTCATGCTAAGACCGTTTGCTTAAAAGCCTTGAAAGAGAAAAGGTTTCTGTGTCCAGCCCGCTGCAGGCCCCAGGGAGACACCTAGATAGGCAAAGACTAAAACACATCTTTCTCAAGACCCAACATGCTTTCTGCCCTCACCACTGCTGTCTTAAAGACACACTTCGGTGTACTTTGCACAGGGCCTGGCTCACCATATGCACCCAATGAATGAGTGTTGACTGGTACACATTCTGGCATGTGTCTGCAGGAATGTAAAGCAAGCCTGCTTTTCAAGACTGCACATTTCTTAATGGTAAATGTTGCTGGCCTCCCTTTCAGATGCAACACTTGGCACGAGCAAGTACCATAAAACAAAAGAATTGATTCAAATAAAGTGCTATTTGCCTTGGAAGTTTCTCTAACTCTTGACTGTCTCTCAACCTGTGTGACTTACTTCTTCACAATCCCATCAAACACTGGCGATTGCACCATTGGAAAAAAAAATACATTAATATTAATTTGAAGAGTGGGTAAAATGTTACTCAGAACAGTAGCCCCTAGAAAAGAACTTCAATTCCAGTTGTAGGTATTCATGTTAGAAAAAGACAATCAGGAACACAGGACCTAGCAAGTAGTTTTGCCAAAAAACCATTAACTTCTTTAAATGTGAGGGCTAGAATGGTCTGCGTCTCAAAAACCAACAGAGGGAAACTTCCCTGCTGCTAGTTCTTGCTTCCTTCACTAGACTTCCCTAAAATCTGGGGATCCTTCTACACAATCATTCCACAGAAACTAACATTTGGACTAACTCTTAGCTGATGGTGTTGTATGTTTTTCCAAAGCCTACCCAGGACACTCTGGTGGATGTGAAAAGCTGCCATAACTATACCGTGGACCCAAGGGCGGCATTTAAGCCACCTAATGTCATCCCCCGAATTTTCCAACACCTTTGGCAGCTCATTTTCCTGGAGTTCAACTGGCTTCATTGTCATCCCTACCCCCATCTGGTGGGAGACGCTTTAGGAGCATTAGGCCTGGTAGGGTCACTGCCAGGGTTTACGGTTCATCTTTAGGGAACCCCTGGGTGTGCTGACTGCGGGGTGGGGGACACCGGACAAGGTAGCGGGGACCTCCATAGGCCCGGAGAAGCTGGGGTAGCCTTCGCCATGTGGACAGCAACCGTGCGGCTGCAAGCTCCCGGGCGTGATTATCGAAAGCAGCCAGGAGGTCAACTGGGGCAGCTTCACGCAGCACCTTGGGCAGTGGGCCCACTTCAGCCGCGGCACCACCAGGACCCAGGACACAGTGGAACAGTGTCTGGCGTCGCAGCAGGCAGTCCCTAAGAAACCGCACCAACTGTTCCAAGCGCTTGCAGAGGTGCGCCTCATCCCAGCCTTGCTCCGGGGCCCTCTCACGCAGCAGCACTGAAAGCAGCACCGTCTTGAGCACGTAGGACGACAGGATGCGTCCCCACTGTCTGGCAGCCGTCGGGTCCATCCCATGGGCGCCCAGGTCTCGCAAGGCTTTAAGCAACTGCAGGCACTTGAGGTAGCAGGCACCTGGAGGGGCCCGTTCCTGCAGCCAACCCAGCAGCTTCTGCTCCTGGCGCGCTGTGTTCACGCCCCAAAGGGCATCCGCACGCAGGCCGTCCGGGAGATCTGACAGGAGCCCAAGGGGCGAGGACTGTGGTGGTGGCGCCACGAGGAAGGCACCGTCACCCAAATGGACTGCGGGAATGAGACGCACAGCCATAGAAAGGCGGCAACAGCCATAATCCGTGCGGCAAGGCAGGATGTGCAGGGTGGGCGGCTGCTCCAAGCCGCCGGGGGTTAGGCTCACCCGACAGCGCTCCTCCAGACTGTAACGCACGGTGGCCAGGGAGCGCTGCAGATGTGACTGGAACCAGCGCAGCACCAGCGTGGCGGAGAGGTGGCGCCGGCCGCGCACATCCACACAGAAGCCGTCGGCGAAGGGCTTGCAGTCCCTGAGCCAGTGGCCCCCGGAGGCCCCTGGCGGCGCCTTGAGTGTGCACACAAAGCAGCCCTGAATGGCTGGGGCCAAAGCCGGCTGGGTGCCCAGGCTCCGCGGCTCCAGCGCCACTAGCGGCGGCAGGCGCAACGGCACCAGCACGTCGAAGGCATCCGGCCGGCGGATTTTATGCTGTTCGTAGGCGCTACCCACCTGGATGAAGTCGCCACGGAAGGCCAAAGCCAGTGTGCCCCCGGGAATGGGGCCCGGGGATCCCCGGGCACGGCCAGCCCGCACCAGCTCCCCCACGATCCGGCTCACGTGCGCCTTGCTGTGGCCCAGCACGTGCGGCGACAGGCGTACCTCGTGCTCATAGTAACTCTCCAGCAAGATGCTGAGGCTCGGCTCTTGGAAGTGTCTTGGAGACAAGGCGGAGTGGCCCCCCAGGCGGGGAGACGCAGGCAGGAAGCGCTGGCGGACCGCGTGGCGACAGCGTAGGAGGATGTAGCCGAGTAAGAGCAGGACCGACACCTTAAGAAGAGGGAAGCCGCTGTTTGTGTCGTCCGCGCCGTCCGGGGTCTCGGCCGGGGCGCCCTCACTCCCTCGCAGAACATGGTAGAGGCACACGATGGCAGTGAACAGGCCCGTCACCAGGGGCCAGAACACCCGCAGGTTGAGGGTGTAGTGCACCGACATACTGGGCGCCCGGGCAGCCCAGGGCGCGCGCCCCGGAGGCGCCCCCGGCCCAGCATGCGCGCAGCGCCCCAGCAGCCCTGCTGTCTCAGTCTCCGTCTCCTTCTCCTTCGCCTCCGCGGCAGCTCCCCCCAAGCAGGGACGGGGGAAGCCGCCCTCCAGCTTGGCCTCCTCTCCCAGCTCAAGTTCTCTTTCCAGCTGCGGTCCGCCCGGCACTCCCAGGCCCGGGGCCGCGCCCTGCGCGGGCTGTGGGCTGCGTCCGGCCCCACGGCCCTCCCCACCCGGCGCTCCGGCGGGCGCTGCGCGGCCAGCTTCTGCGTTCGGCCCGCTCACCTCCTACCCCGGGCTGCCTTCCTGACGCCGGGCCCCCCAGCCGCTCTCCTCCGCGCTCGTTGCCGTTACTTGGGCTCCGGGAGTTTCCTTTTCCGAGGGGAGGCGAGGCCGTGCCAGCTAGCGGGGAGGAAATGCCGAAGTCTGGAGCCCTGCTCCGAGCCGGCGGGCGGGGTCGGCCCCCTCCCAGGCCTCCGCCTTACAGCGACGCTGGACGGCGGGAGGGACTTCAGGACGCCTTAGAGCTGGTCTCCCGCGGGCCACCCCCATCTCCCTCCCCTAAGGCACAACTAGAAAGGCCCTGATTCCGGGGCGGTGGCCTGGGCTAGGGAGCTTCTGGAGTAATGCTCCCAAGAAGTTAGTTACACTAGGAAGTTGAAAGGAGGAGAAAAGAGCTCACACCACCACTGTTCCTCCCCTACCTCCAGCAAGTCGTGGTAGCCTGGTGTTCGTGGCGCCGCAGGTCCCCAACGAAAGTGGCCCAGCCAGAGTACTGTTGTCCTTTATACAAACCAATATTTATTAAGCACCTACTACGCGCCAAGTAGGAGGCTAGGTGCTGTGGAAATAGCAGTTGACAAAATAGGGTTTCTGTCCTTAGTAAAGCTTAGAAACCAAAAGAGAAGGGGGGCCTATAGCAGAAAATGCTCTGAATGCAACACATCTGTCTGTATAAGGGAGTGAGAAGTTGGAGTTGCCCCATGGAAGCTGGCGATTCTCCGTGAGGTGACATTTGCCCTGAGATCTGAATAAGGAGGAGTCAGCCTTAGGAATAATAATAACTGCCTTTACTGTGTATCAGTGCTAGGCTAATTACTTTGCACATGTTCACTCTTCATGCTAACCCTATGAAGTGGGTGGGCCCTACTACATTTTTCAGATGGGGAATCAGGGGCACGGGCAGCTGCTTGGCCAAGATCACCCAGCTTTAGCAGAGCTACGCCTTAAACACAGGCACCCAAGGCTCCAGAGAAAGCAGTGCTCAGGACTGAGGGAAGGGACCAGAAATTCCCCTTCTTCAACTCCTGGGAATTTGTCTGTGTCCTTTGCCAGGACCTATATTGGGCTCTCAGTCCGGGGAAGCTTTGTCTTGTTGCATAACTAAGGAGTATTCCTTGAAATAATCTGGATTTAAATAATTACTTTATTTATTTATACTCATTGCACACCTTGCTCCCACCATCAAATAAAGGGCAAGGGTGAAGTAAAAAAACTGTTCAGAACTCAGCTGCCACCTGGGAATGAGGACTGAGCTGATTTCTGGGTAAAGCACTGAGATTACTCCCAGGAAATCCTGGGCTCAGCCTCTTAGAGCTAAGTAAACCTGCTTTCAGATCCCATCTCCACTCCTATTAGCTATGAGGCAGTGGTCTGTCAGTCAGGATTCTGTGGGCTGTCAGTGACAGAAACGCAGCTCAAAAAGAATGGACTGTATTGTGTTAACAGATGTCTAGGGGATCCTACTTCAGTTACACTGAATCTAGTTACTCTCCATGAGCTTCCTAGCTCTGCTTTCTTCTAAACTGGTGTCCCGGGCCAGGTCCTCTCCATATGCCCTTGGCAGCTCTAGCCTCATACTATTCTCAGTGCAGAAGAAAAGAAAGTGTTGCTTGCCTGAAAGTCACAGCAAATGCCATGCCTAGGGATAACCTCAGGTCATGCACTAAAAGTGATCATGTTAGAGAATGCACTGATTAGCCTGGCCTGTGGCAGAGCTATGGACTGAACTGTATCCCCTCAAAATTCATAGGTTGAAGTCCTAACCCTCAATGTAGCCGTATTTGGAAACAGGGTAAAATGGTAGTTAGGTAGTTAGGGTAAAATGAGGTCATAAAAATGAGCCCTAATCCAATGGATCAGTATCCTTACAAGAATAGTTAGATCTCTCCTCCTGCCCATTTCAAGGGAAGGCCCTGTGAGGACACGTGGAGAAAGTGACTGTCTGCAGGCCAGGACGGGAGCCTTAACCAGAAGCCTGACTTTGCTGGACCTTGATCTTGGACTTCCAGTCTCCAGAACTGTGAGAAAATAAATTTCTGTTGTTTAAACTACCCAGTCTGTGGTATTTGTTATATACCCAGCCCCAGCTGACTAAGACAGTTGGATAACCCAGCCCTTGAACCAGGAGGTGAGGTGAGCCTTGCCCAAACCATGGCGGCTGTGGGTGGGGTGTCCCCCAAGGAAAGTTGGGGTGCTGTGCTAGAGAAGGGGGGGATGTTTCAGCATGGGAAAGCAACAGGTGGCCACCACATTTGGATAAATCCCCTAATCTCACTTTGCTTTAATTTTCCCATCTATAAGATGGGGGTAAATGAGGGTGACGACTTGTTTCCTAGTAGATATGGCAGCATGCTATCATCAACCATACAGAAAAGGGCAACACTCCATCAGAGGTTAGCAAACATACTATGTCAACATTGTAGGCTTGTGGGCCATGCAATCTCTGCTACAACTAGTAGGGTTGGCCGTTGTAGTTCCAAAGCAGCTATATTCATTTTCTGGGCCTGCTGTGACAAAGTACCACAAACTGGGTGGCTTAGAACAACAGGAATTTATTCACTCACAGTTCTTGATGGCAAAAGGGCTGTACTCCCTGTGAAGCCTTCAGGGGAGAATCCTTCCTTATCTCATCCACCTTCTGGTGACTCCAGGTGTTCTTTGGCTTGTGGCTGCATCACATTAACCTCTGCCTCCAGCTTCACATGGCCTTCTTCTCTATGTCTACCTTCTTTTCTTTGTCTTCTAAGGAAACCTGCCTCCACCTAGGTAATCCCTATGATCTCATCTAGAGATCTTTAAGTTAATTATGTCTGTAATTATGTCTTTTTCCAACTAAGGTCACATAAACAGGTTCTAAGAGGTGTGAACATATATTTTTGTGTGTGTGTTGGGGGCGGGGGGTATAGTAGAAATAGCTCAGTTTCCCTTCCTGTATCTCATTTACTACTCACAACAGGGCACTTCACTTCTCACCCTTTTAGTCACTAAATGTGCCTTCCCCCACCCCAACCCCACAACAAGCAATTCTCTGTAACACCAGCTCAGTGTCCTATAATTTAACTTGATTTTGATGTCATCCACAAGACTGCTCCCTCCCCACTTCAGATGCCAACCACCAAGTAGTAGGGCCCCAGATTACCCACAACCTCTCTCTGACTTGGCTACAGATCAGAAGCTCCCACACCCCTTTTCTCAAGATCAATTAATTTTCTAGAGTGGCTCAAAGAACTTATGGAAACACTTAATGTTTACCAGTGTATTCAAGGACATGGTAAGGGATACAGATCAACAGACAATTGAAGATACACAGAGGGCAAGGTCTGGAAAGGTCCCTAGCACAGGAGCTTCTGTCCCCAAGGAGTTGGGGTGTGTCACCCTTTTGATGTACAGTTGTGTTCACCAACCAGGAATCTCTCTAAACCCCCTACTACTGGAGTTTTGTGGAGGCTTCCTCACACAGGCATGCTCACTTATTAATTCCATTTCTTTCTGGAGGGGTGGGGGAGGTGGAGATGGAAATCCCAAGCTTCTAATCATTGCTTGGTCTTCTGGTAACCAGCCGCCACCCAGGAGCCCACCCAAAAGATGCTCCTAGTGCTCTTATCTTTAGGAAATGACAAGGATTTTAGAGCTCGGGGCCAGGAACCGGGGCTGGAGAGCAATCTATGTATGTTTTATTATCTCACAGGGGCCTCTTTTCACCCCACTGCACAGAGTAAATGATGTGTTACTGTTATTGTTTTTCCTGCCTGTGACTAGTTTCCTTAGCTCACTTCCTCCAAAGAGCTCAAGGCACAGGCCTCATAACCTTGCACTTGGAAAATCAGTCTGTGTCAGAGCAAATACAAATGCACTTATTCATTAGTTTACTACCCCCTTTTGTGGGTTCTTACCGTGTGCCAAGAAGAGGGGGACCTGAAGGAAAACAGGGTGCTCCAAGCTGATAGATTAAAACATTGCACAATGCAGGTGGGTTCAGAAAACTGCCACTATTGTGTAGACTTATAAAAAACAATCCTCACCTGAAGATATGTTTATTGATTTTAGAGAAAAGGGAAGGAAAAAGGGAGAGAGAGGAGAGAGAGAAGTAGATATGAGAGAGAACCTACCTGTGATTAAACCTACAACCCAGGTATGTGCCCTGATTGGAAACTGAATCCACAACCTTTTGGGTGTACAGATTGATGTTCTAATCAACTGAGCCAACTGGCTAGGGCGTTTTATAGTTTTTTTGATAATTATTTCATTTAAAATATCCTTTAATGTTTAATACCTGACAAAGGCCACTCCTGCTTTTGTTTAACAGCTTAGCAAATATATACACCCAGCCCTCCCAACATTTCTGATATCCCAGAGGTGTGTCCACGGAGGAAGAACGACAACACAATGCGGATGAGAGGAAAAGAGAAAGAGGTGACTTGTCTCCCAAGCAGGTCTGAGGAAAGCTCACGGGAGAGGACCTATGTCCAGGCTTTGAAGGATGCGAGAAGAGAACACTGCACATCTATCTACATGTCATGAGCCTTATGGGCACAGCCCTTCCCATGCGTTATCTCCTGAAATGCTCCGAAAAAGCCCAGTGAGTTGGGTGCCGCTATCAGTGCCATTTTAAACAGGGGAAAAGGTGGGGCTGAGAGAGGGTGAGTAACAAACTCAAAGTCACATAGCTGGCAAGCCTCCTTGAGAGCTGGGCTCTTATTCCTGGTGCTTCTTTCTCTTTCACACTGTAAAGCATTTTACTATATAGAAAGAAAGAATTCTGGGAAGGCAGGTTAATTTATGTTTGTATCTGTCTCCTTAACCAGCTGATGAGGTTTTGGAAGCGGTGACTTTGCCACAGTCACCTTGATATCAGAAGCACCAAACACCTTGCCTGGAACCAGAGGTTTGTTGAATGAGTTGAGTGAATGAATGAATAACTGAATAAATGAGTGAATGAATGAATTATATTTTTACCAGCAGAAATTCAAGGAAGCCATTCCAGGTAATGGAAACAAAATATGCAAACGCTCTAGGAGCACGTGACATTTGGGGGGAATGGGACATTGGTGGAAGGACGCAGAAGTTTGCAGTTTGTGAGAGGGTGCTGTGGCATTCCCTGGCCGTCCACTCCAGCCATCTTCCAGCACGCCTTCTGCAGCTGGGGCTAGCAAAGGAAGCATATTCCCACATTCTCTGGCACAGGGACAGGAGCTGCTCAAGACACCAGCTTTGCTAGTGCAGCTGGCAGCAGAGGTGGGTGGTTTTGAAACCCACAGCTGGGCCCTGATTCCACAGGCAGCTCCCTTGGTGGCCCAGTCTGCTGTGTAACTCAGGAATCCTTTCTAGAAGTTCCAGAGTCCTTTCCTGCAGCTTTTCAAACTATCTGTAATAAGTGATCTGTTGCTGTTTCTTAAACATCTCTTGTTGGTTCTACTAGGCACAACTATTACACAGCACATGCTGCATGCCACTCAAAACACCCACATGGGTGTATCCTTGATTCAGAGAGACGAGCCCACCAATCACACTTTTGTCAATGTCACAATGTTAAGTTGATGCAGATGTCTCTAAACACTCACTCTAAAGTGACTGGAGCAGGGCAGCCAGCAACAAGGAGGCCTGACACGCAAATTTGCCAATGATGCTGCCCAATACTGGCTGGTGACCAGGGACCCAAAGCTATCTACGCAAAAGTGAGGACAGCGGGGGAGTGAAACAGGGAAGGAGGGGGACTGCATACACTGCGGTGCCTCATGAAGCTGGCCACAGATTTGTGGCGGACCTAGTTGGTTCCCCAGTCTGAATGGGACACAGGAGGAGCAGGAGGAGCCAGGAGGAACAGAACTCAGAATTAAGCAGAAGGGAAGAAATCGGCAAAGGCTCTGAGAAAATAAAAACCATAGCAGGTCAGGGGAGGGGAGGAAGAAGCAAGGAGAACAAGTAGCTAATCCAAGAATGGGGGGTATCAAAGTTGATGTTTGGCAGCAAAGGCTGCTGTGTGCCTGGATGACAGTCTAGCTCTTCCCTTCTGAGTGGGCAGCTGCTGCCTCAGTTCCCGGGATCCTTCTAATAATCTCTGCGAAACTCAGGGGTGGTGGTGGCATGAGATAAGGGGCCTTTTAGCCTGGTTCCCTAGAAAATAACCCAAGGGGAGGGATGGCTTACGTATGTATGTGTTCTGGGGAGTGCAAAGCCAAAAAGCTGGAAAAGGGGACAGAGGGGACATGAAGCAGGGAAGGAAGGTGGATGCATCCAAGGTGGTGCATCTCTGAGCTGGACACAGCCCTGCGGCAAATGGAACTGGCTCCCCAGTCACCAAAGAGTCTCCAAAGATGGGGCACAGAGCCTCTTTATCTCTAAACAGTTGTGGAGAGAAAGGGTGGCCAATGCAATGGGTGGTTCCTTCCCATCTCATGTCCCTCACCTGTCAAAGTATGCTCACTGGCCATTAAATGTCTCCACTTCCTGGCTGTGTCTTCAGGATGATGGAAAAGCCAGAGTCTCTGTAGGTCTAGCTTGGTCTGTGCACATGCAGGCAGTCTCTCCCTCCTGGGTGGCTCCAGGTAATGGAAGTCGTTGGTGGCCGTGATGGCAGCTGGCTCTTTCCAGTTGTGCAGCTGGAGTGAGTTGTCTCTAAGGTTGATCAGGACGAGAAGCAAAGCAAGTGGAAAAGGCCAAATGGTTTGGGGTGGCCCATAAACTGGCTCTGGTACAGAATGCTCCCTGGGGGTGGGGTATCTGCCAAGTTGACTCTATAAGATGAATGGATCATTGCCAGACAAAGGAGACAAAGAAGGGCAAATGGAATCCTGGACAAATAAAAGAGCATGGTTTGGACTTTAGTAGGTCTTGAGTTTGAAGGGAGATATGTTGAGAGATGAGACTGGATATCTGGTCACAACCTGTGTGCTATGACGTCTGGTTAGTAGGTTCTTGGTTACCAGTAACATCAGACCCTACAAAATGAAAGTCTGGAGGTGAAGTCCCTCCAGGCTTGCTTAATTCAGTGGCTCGCCACCTCATAAGGTTTCTTCCACCTTTCTGCTCTACCATCTACAGATTAGCTCTTCTCCTGGCTACAAAATGGCTGCCATGGTTCCAAGCATCCTATCCAGACATACAAACATCCAACAGAAGATGAACCTAGCACCACATTGGTACTTTATAGAGGTGGCTGTCTCCTATGGATCTCAATTTTAGAGCAAGGAAACATTTCACAGAAATTCCTCAGCAAAACTTTCTGCATATTTCATGGCCTAGATTTATATCATTTCCAGGCCCAAACCAGTCACTGGTAAGAGGAATGGAGTTGCCCTGATTGGCTTATGTTAATGAGGACTTAACCTCTGAGCTAGGTCTTTAGTCACTTTTTTTGTTAGGAGTTGATACCTGGCCCTGGTTGGGTAGCTCAATTGGTCAGAGCGTTGTCCCACAATATATTAAGGCTGCAGGGTTGATCCCCAGTCAGGGCACAAGAATCAACCAATGAATGTATAAATATGTGGAATAACGAATCAATGTTTTTCCCCCACCCCTCCAAATCAATATATAAAAATAAAAGCGTTTATACCTGAATAAATTCAGGGTTCTCTTAATGAGAAAGAAGAACTAATACATTAATGGGTGTATTAATTAAAATGTAAGTTCTGCTGTTGTTACAGAAACACTTTATTTGTCCCTCATGAAACAGTCATGGTGTCAGGAACTCAGGCTCCTTCCATCTCCTTGTTCCACCAGTCCTAGCTGTTGTCCTGACATTTATGGTGCAAGATGGCATTCCAGCCCATGGGAAGGAGGGAAAGGACAAAGGAAGGACAGGACAGGGAAGTGTACATTCAACATCTGCGCATTACATTGGCCTGAACTTATATGGTATGATATTTAATATACCATGTGAAATATAGGTTTGGTCCTGGCTGGTGTGGCTCAGTCCACTGAGTGCCTGCCTACAAACCAAAGGGTCATGAGCTCGATTCCCAGTCAGGGCACATGCCTGGGTTGCTGGCCAGATCCCCAGAAGGGGGTTTCTCTCCCTCTTTCTTTCTCCTTTATCTCTCCAAAAATAAATAAATAAAGATGCTTATAAGAAACAAACCAAAACATACCCTTAAAAAATAGAAAGACAGAAAGAACGAAAGAAATATAATTCTAATCTTTGCCCCATTTCTGGCACAGAGCTCCTAAAACCCTGGGTTGGAAAGTGTCAGGGATGGAAAGTGTCAAGGTGTGTTCTGTTAGGTTAATAAGGTGACTTTTTTCACCAGCATCTGTGTATGGGTGCTGGTGCCAGGAGAACCAGTTGTATGATTAGAAGATTGAAACTTTAAATCCTTTCCATACCCCTACTTCCCATATCCAAGGAAGAGAAAAAGGGATGGGGATTTAGCTCAAACATGGCCAGTGATTAACCAATCACTGGAGATGGCATGGAAGCTCTGTGCCCTTCCTCTCTACATCCCCCTTGCATCTGCTGTTCCTGGGTTATATCTTTCTATAATAAACTGGTGATCTAGTAGGTAAAATGGTTCTAAGTTCTGTGAGCCACTCTAGCAAATTAATTGAATCCCAGGGAGGGTGTTCACTGACTGTCAGAAGCATTGGCATGTGAAGTGGTGTTGGGGCAGGGGGCAGTCTTGTGGGACTGAGCCCTTAACCTGTGGGATCTGACACTATTGCTAGATAGACAGTGCCAAAATTGAGCTGAATTGTAGGGCACCCAGCTGGTGTCCAAGAACTGCTTGGTGGCATGGGAAATTGCCCTTCCACACACTGCAATTGGTCCCAGACATGTACACGACCATGTGTAACAGTGAAGGAGGCTGAGAAATGTAGTTTTATCTTACAGCATGTATCCTGCTAAAAATGTGTATCATTACTATGGAAAAAAAAAAAAAGAATAAATATTGGGGGCCACTTGTCAGCCTTCACCAGAGCAGGCAACCAAGAGTGTCTATTCCATGGGCTGCTTTGGATCAGTTCAATCCCAACTGTGATTCATTATTTGTATGATTACTAATTAAATGTTTTTATTTCTAAATATACTGTCAGCTTTTCTTGTCAAAAGGACTGTATCTGTCCTGTACACACTCAATTACTAATTGTTGAATGACTGACTGAAAGATGAATGAATGATTCTTATTTCTTAAGTCAGTAAAGTAGCCCTATGTTGATAAAGAACTGTTCACTAGAGAATGTCCTTCCCTGGCCTGTGTTTCCAAAGTCACTCACTATTTATATGAGAGTCATGAATAATGAAACCAACATCAGTCAAAGGGAAGCTTTGGTCTGTCAGAGATGAAGAGCCAAGAGAGAGTCAATGAGTCTGTAATGCAATTTCTCTGCAATAAAATAGTGCTATATTAAATTCAAGGCCGTGAGATTTACACTATAAATCCAAGACAATTAGAGAGTAAGAACCCAATTCCCCACCTGCTCCAATTCTTCTAGTTTGAGTCATTTTATGGACATAGATTTCCCACTGGCATTGTCTGGTGATGTCAAGATGAGAATTTTGACAGTCATTTAATTTCTGGTTGGAGGACCAATGGGGCCAAGAGACTCAGCACTGAGTGGAACATAAAATCACTGAGTTCAAAAAGCCACTGTCTGAAAAGTTAGTGAGTCAGACATGAGGCCCTTTCTTCCCTGCCTCCCACTAGAGCGTAGAGTCAGCATGTCCTGAGGTTTACTGTTCTGCAGGCGATGTCCTAATTAAATACTTTACATGGTTTTCACTCATTCTGCCCTCACCACACAGAACTACTTTATGAGAGGGGTTCTATTTTTATCTGCATTTTGTAGATGAGGAAACTGAGGTATAGGCAGGATACATACTTTGCTCAGGTCAAATAGCCAGAAAGCGGTGAACCGAGACTGGAACCTGTGTCTCCCATGCTGGTGCCTTTAATGGCCCCACACACTGCCTTGAGTCCGCAGTTTCCAGACAGGCATAGATAATGTGAAATCAAAAGGATTTATGGGTAGAGAGAGGGATAGATTTAAGTGGATAGACAAATGATATAGCCAGTGAAGTTTACTGTTAATGGTACAATCTCAGTGGTTGACACATGGGTGTTCTCTGTACAATTCTTTTGATTTCCGTTAGCCCCCCCAAAAAATTTAATGTAATGATGAGAGAAAAAAATACATCTGAAAATCTGTTAAGACATTGGCAGTTTGGAAACTGATCATTTTGTCTCTCATTGGCCATCACAGTCAGGTTTTTCTCCAACACTAAAATCAAAGTTCCATCAGTTGAGTACCCGATGAAGAAATTGGTTTGCGTTTATGGGCCAAGTTATATGAATAACACATATCTTTAAGTGCTCAGCATGGTGAGTGTGCCTTTGTAAGACATGGACAATGGGGGAAAACGAGATCAGCTCTTTATAAGAACAGTCATTTAAGTCAATCAATACTGTCCACATGATTTAAAGTATTCTCTCCCACACCTGAAAGCATGTTTGTTTAGCAAAATTCCAACAATTTAAATTTGCACGTGATTCAGTTCTAATACAGTCATTTAAAAAATCCTTTAAGAGTATCCCCTTCTACTCTGTTCAATGTTAGAATAACCATTTTTTTCCTAAGGAGAAATTGATAGTGATGACAATCATGGCAAGTTGGTTTCTTTCCTTTAATACTATTTTAGCAAAATGAAAAGCTGGTGATCCTAGGTCAGCCTCCCAAACCATTTCATCTACTAATTGCATGTGGGCAGGGCTTTGTCTGTCTGCTGTGTGCCCTGTTATCTTCCCAGTGCCTGGCACAAGCAGCACTCCATAAATAAGTATTTGTTGAATTCATTTTACTGGCCTGTGAAATCTAAAGGGCTGGGGAGAAAGCCTGCACCCGGATGCGAGAAGCCATTACCAAACCCACAGATTGACAGATAAATGGATCTGCTCTAGGGCCTGGACCACACAGATGTCCTGTGATCATCTAAGGACACAGTCACCAAGGCGTTCCAACCAGCAAGAACAGAAATGCAGCCTGGCCAGGATGCCCCCAGTATAACTCAGACTCCACACATTTCACTTGGGACAACTTTCCCCCAGGAGGGGAAGTACTGCACTTTTATGTGCCTCAAAAGCCAAGAGGACTCTGTTTTGACATCAAAAAAGGATCACTTGGGATCTGTCTCTCTCTGAGACACCACAGCAGAAAGGAACCCCAGAACCCCTGCTGGGAAGCGTATTTCCCTGCACCCACTCTGGGTGGGTTTGATGGGAAATTCTGCCACTTATTCATGACACGTGGCTTCTTGGCACCTGAGAGCATCTGCAGACTCACAACTGTTCATGTTCCTGAACCCATGCTATGTGTGTCAGGCACTGTGCTTTCCATATGTGTTATCACTAAATGCTCACAGCCAACTTTTATGTAATACATGGATATTAATATTATCTTCCACTTTACAAATGAGGAAACGAAAATTCAGAGGGATCACAAAACATGCAAGGCCATCTAGCCAAGAGCAGATAAAACTAATAACTCCATTTGATTCCCACCCTAATGTCCTTACCATTACACCATGACAGCTCTTTGAATGAAGTGTCAAAGAGGCAGTGTTGTCCTTAGGACTATGCTGCAAATGAGAACTAGCATTGAGGCCATTAAGGCAAGCTCCCATAGAGTACAAGCATGGGCTAGACTACTCTAGAGGGTATCTCTTGTGTCTGCTTCCTTGGCATCCATCTGGCAATAGCACTCTAATTTTTCTCTTGGGAACTTCCTCTCCCCCAGTTCTTTGTTCAATTTGGGTGGCAGTGGCCACACCCTCAGCTCCAGGAGAAGATACTTGACCTAGTCAGGTCCACTGTGAGCACTGTATTTTCTTACTCACTATGTGACTGAGGGTGAGAAAGTGACCCAAGTTAACTGCATAAGTAGCAGTTAGTCTTTGCTGCATAACAAACATCCCAAACCTTAAAGGCTTAATTAACAAACATTTATTATTTTTCATAATTCTGTGGGTAAACAGGGTGGTTCTTCTGCTCTAGGCCAGTGCGGTTGACCTCAATGGTCTCTTGGTGGCTTGCCTGGAGCTAAATGGCCTGATAGCTTATTCCATGTCCAGGGTAGGAGGCTGGTTTGTCTAGGGACACGTGGAACAGCATGTTCCTGGTCAATGTAATTTCTCATTCTCCGGTAGGCTACTCCAGGCTGGTTGCTGTGGCAGCGGCATTCAAAGAAATCTAGAGCAAAGACTGAAAAGCAGATTGAAACTTAGGCTTGGAATTCCTATACTGTCATGTTTACTACATTCTATTGGTCAATACAAGCTATACAAATCTAGCCCATATTTAGGGAATGGTATAATAAACTTCATCTCTTGTTGGAAGGAGCTGTGAAGAATTTGAGGCCATTTGCAATTTACTCCAGAATCCATCTTGGGACTTTCACTAGAAAATTGAGAAAGACAAGTCCTTTTTCTGTCAGAGTTGCTGGTCCATTAGGCTGTAAGCCTGGAGAGGCTGGCAGGCATTTTGCCAACACAGGGGAAAGGCTTGTTGGAGAGGAAAGCACTCCCAAGGCTAGAGACAGACATTACTGATGGTTTCATTTGAGCTCTTGGATCCAGCCATACCTATGTTTTGAGGTTGGAGTCTCTCCTCTAAAGATTCAAAGTGGGAGAAAGGAGGGTTTCCTTCCTTCTCAATACCTTCCTCAGACTCCCAAAGCATCCCAAAGCCCAACTCTTAAATGGTGGTAAGAGCTGTCCTCCAAAACTGGATGCTATTTTAGTCTAATAGAATATCACAGATTGAGAGGCTTATAAACATCACAAATTTCTCTTTCACAGTTCTGGAGACTAGGAAGTACAAGGTTAAGACACCACCAAATTTGGGGTCTGGTAACAGTCCACTTTCTGGTTCATGCACAGCCATCTTTTCACCGTGTCCTCACACGACAGAGGGGAAAGGAAGCTCTCTAGGGTCCCTTTTATAAGGACACAAATCCATCTGTGAGGGCTCCAGCTTCATGATTTAATCACTTCTCAAAGGCTCCATCTAATATCATCACAATGCAGGTCTGTTTTCAACATATAAATTTGGAGTTACACAGACATTTACTTTAGTATATAAATTTAGGGGTACACATTCGACTTGAATTCCATTTGAGCTCCTGACTTATCTTTTATTATCCTTCTACTGAAATAAATTATTTCCATGGGGATAGGAGTAAGGGACAGGTTGGTAAAGAAGATAGCCACAGTGTCTGCTTTGATTTCAACAGGCACGGGATTTTTCAGAAAAGATGCCAGGAATACATTAACATACTAAGTTAATGATGAGCAGGGATGTGCAGAATCTGGTGCCTGGTTTTGAATATCGGTCACATGTCTGGCAGTATCTGTCTCTCTATGGCATCCAAATCTCTACCATTTATATTTTTCCTATTAGGGTCAAACAGAGAAGCCCCATCCCTTGTATTTAAAGATGCCTATTTCCCTTCAACATGGTCCTTAGAAACAACTTCCAAAAATGCTCAGCTAGAAAAAGGCAGTCATGAATTCCAGCCCTGGAAAAAATCCACTAGGTATATGGAGTTTCTGGAACACAGCACAATGCTGTATCTTCTAGGGAGTTTAAGAAATGATTTCAGCCCTGGCTGGTGGCTCAGTGGATAGGCTACAGCCTGCAAACCCAAAGGTCGCTGGTTCGATTCCCCAGTCAGGGCACATAACAAGGTTACAAGCCAGGTCTCCAGCCAGGTCCGTGGCTGGAGGCATGTGAAAGACAACCACACATTCTCTCCCTCTCTCCTCCCTTCTCTAAAAATAATAAATAAAATCTTAAGAAAAAAAAGAAATTATTTCATATGAAGGTGTCTTTTACTACATGGGCCTTTCCCCATCTTCCTGACTTTGGAACCTCCCCTATCCCATCCCCACACTGGGAAGGACATGGAACAGGAACAACTCATTCACATTCTCTGAAACCTGCCACTCTCATTCTTTGTCATGTCTTAGTCAACTGCAGCTTCGAAGACTCTTACTTCGTGATGCTCTTCATTGGACCCCTTGCGCCCATCACAAATATAGATGTGATTTCTAAGACTCCAAAGCCAGCATCTCCAATAAACTCCTCGCTCCAAAACTCCTGAGCAGCCTTCCCACCTGTCTCCCTGGTCTCAGCCTGGCGGAGCTGGAGGGTGGCGTGAGAGGAGCCCCTCTGCTCGCTGTCATACTGTCTGGTCCTCTGGGCCAGATCAGGCTGCCCAGAACCTAAGTAGCATCTTATCTGTCCCTTGGTGCTCTGGACAAAATGCTGAGTTTCCTTTATGTACCTTTCACCTGGACACAGAAGCCCTTCACTTTTCCTTTGTTAAAGGCACACTGTGAGGAAAGAAGTGAATTTGGCTTTTTATAGCCCTCTCCAAAGGTCAGGCTTTCTTCTGCTGCTGAAAATGGCCCACAACACACTGTGTACATAAAAGGGATAGATTATCAGCCTTACCTTTACCTCAGGGCTTGCTGAGCACATGACCTACCTCCCTTTTCTTCCGCAAAGCCACCTGGAGCTCAATTTGATGTGTTTTATTCTGACCCTGCATGAGGGATGCTTCCAACACCCTCATTCTGTAGCAGGCCTTGAATAATACTTCTTTCACCTGGGATGGCCAACCTGGACCAACCTGAACCATCCTGGTATGAAGCAGGGTCTCAATTTGCATGAGTTAAAACACAAGATCCAACCTAGGCACAGCTTGCTGTAACCACAGTAAGAGACCAAGAACCAGGCACCTATGTGTATTCAGAGTTATTTTAACAGAACAATCAGTCCTCACTGTGTGGCTTTTGTTCACCTGACAGGTGCCCATGTAGATTATCGATGACTCCCTCAACATTCACTGATTCAATATATACTTATTGACCATCTACTCTACCATACTGTTTTAGGTGCTTGGAATATACTCTGAACAAAACAAAGATCTCAGCTCTCACTGGGCTGGTGCTGTGCCACAGAATTTATTGTCCAAACCCAGACACACTTGAGAGGGATACTGCCATGGATAATTTAGTCAGACAACAGGCACACACTAGAACAATCCTGGGCAAACCACAGGAGAGGGGTGAATTCTATCAGTCCAAGAATTCACCTGGTAGAAGTAATTACTTCTAGAGCAAAAAGATCATGTACTTTGGAGTTAAGTAGTACTGGATTGGAGTCTCAGCCCAGTGACTTACTGAGTGTCATCAACTATCCTTTCTTTTTGATTTTCAAGTTTCCTGACAGTATGGATTACATGAAGTAACACATGGAAAGATATAGCCCATACCTGGAACATAAGACATAAGACAGTTATGTTTTCATTTAATGATATTGATAGGTTCTACAACTTTAAGTGAAATAATATACAATAAAACCAATTTTAGCAGAGACTAATTGACATAAATAAGAGTTAAGTTTCTATAGCATTTTATCAATGTTATATAATGAAACAATGTTGAAAGCCCTGGCTGGTAGCACAGTGGATAATGGATAAGGCGCTGGCCTGTGAACCCAAAAGGTCGCTGGTCTGATTCCCCAGTCAGGGCACATAACTAGGTTGCAAGCCAGGTCTCCAGCCAGGTAAGTTGCTGGAGGCAGGTGAAAGGCAACTGTACATTGTCATCTCTCATCTTCTCTCTCTCTCTCTCTCCCTCCCAAATCTCTAAAAACAATAAAATCTTAAAAAAAAAAAAAAAGGTTTTGAACAAAATGACATTATTCAAGGACCTGCTGTAAAGGATTAACCACCATTGGTTTCTCATCCCACAACTCAATGCCAATACCCACTCCCACCCCCCACCCCCCACCCACACATTTAATGGATTTGGAAGCCACTCTTTAGTATCTAAAGCAATCTACCTGGATTTGCAAGAAATTTAGATTGGTCAAATAGCTATAGGAAGATTCCCAATGAGGGATAAAGAGAATAAGAGAAAATTATAATCATTACTATACTTACTGAGTTTACTATAAATGCTAAGTAGTTTTTATATTCATTTTGTTTCTTAACCCTACAATCTCTATGAAGTCATGTTTTTTCAACCCATTTATTTTTAGAGAGCTGGGGAAGGAGAAAGAGAAGGGGAGAAACAATAATGTGAGAGGAAAAACATCCATCGGTTGCCTATCAAATGCACCCTGACAGGGGACCTAACTCTGAACCCAAACATGTGCCCTGACCGGGAATCAACTGGCAATCTTGTTTTGCAAGACAAAGCCCAATCAACTGAGCCACACCAGTCGGAGCTCCACTAATTTTAAAAATAATGAGTACTGCCTAGCTCAGGGGGTCGGCAACTGTTTTTTGGAAGGGCCAATAGTAAATAAAGTTTTGCAGGCCAAGAGCATTCTGTTCCAATTTTAGAACATTATCCTGAAAAGAAACCTTGAACTCCTTAGCTATCAGCCTCCAACACCCCCATTTCCCCAGCCCTAGGCAATTACTAATCTACTTTCTGTTTCTATAGACTTACCTATTTAGGACATTTCATGTAAACAGAATCATATACTATGTGGTCCTTTGTGGACTGGCTTCTTCCACTTACCATAATGTTTTCAGGTTCATCTATGACAACCCAGGTACACTAATTTTGCAAGAGGGTAAACTAAGGCACAGAGAGGTAACACCTGGTAAATGGCAAGAATTCACATCCAGGTGCTTTAGACCGTTATATCACACTGCCTCTCTTCACCAGAAAGCCTTCTTCACCCAGGAGCTCATCCATCATCAGGGGAAGTGCTATAGTAACGCTCCCATCTTCCCTGATCCAGTCCATCCTGAACCCACTGTCCCTCAAGTTCTGTCTGCATCACAACCTCCCGGGCCCAGGAGACATGAGGGCTTTTTACTTGCCCAACATCTGTTCTCCCTTTCTCCTGGTGAGGGGACTTCGGCTCCTTTGTGGGATCCATCTCTAGCCCACTCTGGGCCTATTTGGCTCGAGTAGATTTGTACCCCTGACACCAGCTTCAAAGCAACCATGTGACTAGTCCTGGCCAGGGAGAGCACCACAATTCCCCAGGCCACAGTGACTGGTCAGGAATCAGGAATGTGCCGTGACTGCAGAAAAACGAGACTAGAGGTAGCAAAGGGCATGCTCTGTGGATTCTGGGGATGCAGTTTTCTCTCTCTTCTGCAAAAGTTAGAGGAAGAGACCCTCACCCATTTTGTGCATGGAGAGGTATTAGGACGTGATGGATTGCGAGCCCAATTTCAGCACAGTGAAAAGGCAGAAATAGGAGACAGAAAAGAGAAGCCAGTGTTTGGTTTGAGCTCCTGGATCAAACCATAGCTGAAAAAATTGATCTCTGGGTTTTTCATTTAGCAGCACTAATACTTCTTATTTAGAAATAAAGGTGAGGTGTTTTGTGTCTCTTATAAATGATATAACGGAAAAATTCAGGTTCTAAAATTCTTCTGTTGTACAGCACTTAGAATAATATGGTCTCTTTAAGCAGCTAAATAAAAAGATAATCTTATAATGCCTATGTTGACTTCAGACACATACATGTATACAGAGCATCAGCAAGTGAGTGTGACAAATGGTATCTCCATGCAATGTTTTATTGTTTCAAATAAAGCCACTTGGAAGTTAAGCATGGAAAATCCCACACAGAGGCTGACCCCCCACCACCCATGCCTCATTAGAACAGGGAGCATTGTTGTCACCATTGTTTCCACCTGATGAAGACAACCTGGTCTAGGATATGCTTCCAGCTGTCATGGCACCAAATGGGCTAAAGAAAATCAGAACAAGAAATCACATCTTAGCAGAAAATAGGGCAAGAAAAGTAAGACAGGATGAAAATCCTGATTCAGCCAAGAAAGTAGGGTATAAAGTAGAGAAAGCATCAATTTGGGGGCAGATTTAAAATAAAGCCCTTGTGGAGCCCTGGCTGGTGCGACTCAGGATGGAGCACTGGCCTGCGAACCAAAGGATCACCAGTCAAGGTGCATGCCTGGGTTGCAGACCAGGCTCACCATTGGGGGTGTGCAAGAAGCAACCACACATTGATGTTTCTCTCCCTCTTTTTCTCCCTCCCTTCCTCCCTCTCTAAAAATAAGTAAATAGCCCTGGCTGGTGGCCAGCCTGCAAACTCAAAGATTGCTGGTTCAATCCCCCCAGTTAGGGCACATAACCAGGTTGCAAGCCAGGTCTTCAGCCAGGTCCGCAGCTGGAGGCAGGTGAAAGGCAACCATACATTGATGTTTCTCTCCCTATCTACCTCTCTTCCTTTCCCACTCTCTAAAAATAACAAATTATATCTATAAATAAATCAATTTAATTAAATAAAGACCTTGTGGAATTAAACCATGAATTCTTTTTTTTTTTTTTTTTTTTAAAGATTTTATTTCATTATTTTTAGAAAGAGGGGAAGGGAGAGAGGCAGAGAGGGAGAGAATCAATGTATGGTTGCGTTTCACCTGCCTCCAGCCACAGACCTGACTGGAGACCTGGTCTGCAACCTGGTTATGTGCCCTGGCTGGGGAATCGAACCTGCGACCTTTGGGTTCACAGGCCGGCACCCTAACCACTGTGCTTCCAGCCAGGGCTAAAACCATGAATTCTTAACCAGGGTACACATCAAGGCCTTGTGTAAGTTTTTTAAACTACTGGGTTGGCCAAAAATCTGTTACATTTTTTTTCCGTAAAATGAAAGACACATTTTTCATTTTCACCATTAACTATTGATTTGAATATTTTGAGTACATTGACTATCTCCTGCTATTGGCTTCTGGTGTGTAGAGGCCAGGGGTGCTGCTAAATATCTTCTAATGTGTAAGACTGCCCCACAGCAAAGAATTATTTGGCCAAAATGTCAATAGTATCAAGAAACTTCACAAACCAATTCTGACCTTCAGTCACAGCACCGCCTCCATATGCTGCCCAAATCTTTTTTTGCATCAGATGCATTTTTACTTTTCTTGAAATAATAAAGCAAAACATGCCAAACATACTGTTTATTTTCTTCCCTCATCAATATTAAAATGGCTGCAAAAATTTCACCAATTTTGATAATTTGTTAAAAATGCATGCTGATATGACAGCTATCATAATACAACCTAACAAAAATGTTTCAAATAAAGCTTAAAGCAACTAAGCACTTACTAGAGCCATGGTACAGAGAAAACACTAATTGAACTTTTTGGCCAACCCAATATATCCATCCCTTAGGCCAACCCTATAGTGGCTGATTCAGTGAGACTAGGGGTAGGAGAAGCAACAGCAACAGGAAAATTTTTTGATCTCAAGAATTTTAGTCTAATATGCACACCTAATTAAGAATTCCAAAATTAAGGCCCTGGCTGGTATGGCTCAGTGGATTGAGCACCAACCTGCGAATCCAAGGATCACTGGTTCAATTCCCCAGCCAGGGCACATAACCAGGTTGCAAGCCAGGTCTCCAGCCAGGTCCGTGGCTGGAGACAGGTGAAAGGCAACCATACATTGATTCTCTCTCCCTCTCTGCCTCTCTCCCTTCCCCTCCCTCTAAAAATAATATCTTTTTTAAGAAATTAAAAAAAAAAAGGATTCTAAAATTAAAAATCAGAAGAGTCTATATAACTAGAAATATAAGGGAGATTATTTTTTCAAGATTTTACTCATTATTTTTAGATAGTGGGGAAAGGAGAGAGGCAGAGAGGGAGAGAGACATCAATGAATGGTTGCCTTTTTCACCTGCCTCCAGCTATGGACCTGGCTGGAGACCTGGCTTACAACCTCATTATATGCCCTGGCTGGGGAATCAAACCTGCGACCTTGGGTTTGCAGGCCAGCACCTTATCCACTGAGCCACCAGCCAGGGCTAATCGAGATTTTTAAAAAAGGAACAAGGTATAACAATGGAAAGTCCTCAAAAACAAAACACCATAGCAGCTAAAAAGAAAAGGCATTTTGAAAGAAGAGTTGAGACATGGTTATGAATGAAATGTTCATCAGGCTTATGTTGGGTTTGCAGTGCACATGGGTAAGACAGCTGAAGGACACTTATAAGTTGGACCCTCCTTCCCCACTTCATACTTTCATCTGGAGTTTCTAGGTGTGTTCATGTTGAGATCAGGTAGATGGCTGTTTATCCTTACTGTTTCAATTGATTTTGTTCCACTCTATGAGCCCACATGGTTTGTTTTTAGCTTCGGTTTGTTTATCAAATGTTGGCCTACTACTCTCCAGGCACTGGGGACAGACAGCCCTTGACTTTGAGCCCACTGCCAGGTTGGAAAAATGGTAGGAAAACAGGTAACCACCATGCAATGATAAAATGCAACACCAAGGAAGCCAGAATACACAGGGGTAGGAGAGAGGGCGTAGGTTGATTTCACCTGAGAAATGGGAGGTTTGAAACAGCAACTTTCATCAGAAGGGCAGAGCATGTGGATCCAAAGAAGGTGTGGGGAGCAAGGTGAGTGCACGGAGCAGTGCCAACTAATGACTATGCAGTTGGTACAGCAGGAAGATGCCCCTCCCTAATAAGGATGTTCAAGTCAGCAGCCCAGCAGAACATAACAGCCAGGTGAGCCAGCCCTTCGCATCCTGTAGTGTGCAAATGTGACCTTCCACTCCCATCTAACAGCAAAGATCAGGAGGTGGGATTATTATGGCTGGATTATCACAATGCTTAGCAAATGCCTGTCCATGCTCCCCAGACATTGTTCCTATGACATTCTGGAAATGACTAGCAGGGTTGGCAGGGACTCCCAGACTCAGGATTCCTGGGTTAGGGTGCCCTCTGGTGGCCGCAGGTAGGTACCAGGAAGCCCTCAGACCTTCCTTGCCCTTGGCCTGCCCACCAGCAGTTATTTCCTTGGGAACCAGGATCAAAGAACCCTTCTTGTTCAGTCACAGCCCTGCAGGGCTGCCATTTCAGGAATCAGGGGGAAGCACATCCCCAGAGGCAAGAAGGGCCTTTTGAATCTTTGAAAACATTTAACATGAAAGTGCTTTTGTGTTCTGGGCGGGCCAGGAAAAATGTGGTTTTGAGGAAAGGTTTCTTTTGTTCCCCTTGGTTGGGAAAGGTCATGTTTTCTTCTCCACAAATCACCTAAATCCAGGGGTCTTAAGGAGGACTTTTAGGAATTTTATGGGATGAGGGTCCCATTTTTTATCTTATTCTCAAAGAGGTATGTAATCTCCTAAAGCGTTAAAAACAGTGAGGGGTCCCTCTTCCTGCTCTTCCAAAAACTATGTTCAAGGGACACCCCCTTGAAGTATTAGAGGTCCCAAAGTCTATTATTAATAACCCAAATATCCACTGACAGAAGAGAGGAAGTAAACAGAGGCTGGATGGGCTAGTGATTAAGTTCAAGCCTCTCCCATCACCTAAAAGACTCTGTAAATGGGGGGCTGAGGAGAGTGCATGTTCTATAGGGTGGTCTTGAGAGTTCAAGGGTTAAAGCAGTTAAAACAGTACTTTGCAGGTAAGGCATTGGCCTGGTACAGTGGCTCAGTTGTAAAATAGAAGAACTGCAGCCAATTAAGAGTGAGGTCTATCTATCTGTACTGATTTAGAAAGATGGCCAAGTAGGTCACTGAACGAAAAACACAAACTAGGTCACGATGTACAGTATCATTCCATTTGGGTAATAATACAAAGTCAAATGTGTACATACATGGATAAAAGTTATTAAAAAAAAAAAGTCTGGAAATGTACACAATGAATTTTTAATGATGGTTTTACTTCTAGAAGTAAAGGGATGCTTTCTTTTCTATTGTACTTATATTGTTTGATTTTGAGGCAAGCGTTAGTTTTGGGGGAAAAAAAGAAAAAACGTACTGTCTTACGTGGCAGATTGCTAAGGCAAATGATAGTCTCCTGTTAGTCAACAAGCAGTCAACAAGGAGATTTACCTATCACTGCACATACCCTTTAGCATGTTGGGGTATTTTATAATGTGCATATATTCATTATTTATTACCAAAAAAGTTTTATTTGTACAACAGGGCAAGTTAACGTATTTCATCTAAGAAAAATTTGCTGAGTGTCAGACACTGTGTTCAGCTATGATGATACAGACAAAACTAAGACGGTCTCTGCCTTCCAGTTCACAGTCTAGTTCAGTGCTTCTCAAACCTGATTGCGCTTCCAAATCACCTGCAAGTGTTGCATACTGGTTATCCATTGTTGTATAGCAGATCAGCCCAAAACGTTGCAGCTGAAAATAAGCATTTATCGTCCAGCACAGTTGCTGACAGCCAGGAATTCAGGGCTGATCTGCTTGGTGATCCTGGCTCTGGGTCTCTCATGAGTCATCTGAAGGCTTGACTGGGGCTGATGGATTCACTTCCAAGATGTTGCATAAACTTGGCTGTAGGCAGGGGGGCCTCAGTTCGTGGCCATGTGACCCTCTCCACAGAGTAACTGCCTAAGTGTCCTCATCCCATGGCTGCTGGCTTCCCCAGAGAGTGTGATTCTGGAGAGGAAGGTGGAAGCTGCAATGGCTTATATGACCTACAAGCCGTGAAGTATATTCCATCATTTCCACTACGTTCTGTTTGTTAGAAGCAAGTCACTAAGGATAGCCCACACTCAGGCCAAGGAGAATTAGGTTCCACTGAACAGAGGAGTATTGAGGAATTTGTGTACGTTCTTTAAAGCCACTGTATCTTGTTAAAAATGCATATTCTGATTTAATGCGTCTGGGGAGGTACCCGAAGTTCTGCATTTCTAACATGCTCACAGTTGACACCACTTCTGTTGGTCCATGGAACCACACTTTCAGGAGAGAGGGAATCACATATGCAAAGAACAATAGTTCAAATCACATCCTTGGAACTATACTGCTTGCAAGAATAATATCCTTTGTTACACTGACATCATCTTTGTATGGTATCCAATTTTAAAATCACATTTTCCCTGAAAGGTCAGAGCAATAAAGTAAGGGAAAGACAAGATTAGCTTGTTAATACACAAAGACAAGCTGTAATGAGATAAAATACAATCAGAGGGGGATTTAAAAAAAATCTCCTATCTTGTTTTGGAAGCTCTCAGAAGCATAAAATATCAGCCATCAATCCTGAAAGGCATACTAAACAAGCAGCAACAAATCTGGGCTTTCAATAGGGATTGTACCAAGTGCCTTGATATGCCTAAGATTCCTGACTGCAATGCTTACAAAATTAGCTTTGATACAGGGGGACAGCAAATACCACCAGCATCTCAAAAATCAAGGCATCTATATGTTCTGTTTGCTTGAAGGATGGTACATTGAAGGAAATTTCGCCATTTAGCAGCTTTGATTGAAACTTGCTTTCAGGTACCACATGAAACTATAAATCCTGTATTATTTAATTGCTATGATTCACATGCCATAAAATCATCACTTTAAAATTCTTGAATCAGAGGTTTTCATTGTATGCACAAGGTTGTGCAACTATTACCACCATTTAATTCTAGAACATTCACGACCCCTCAAAAGAAACCCTGTATCCATTAGTAGTTATTTCCCAAATCCTTGCAGCCTTAGACAACCATGTCCATTTTCTGTCTCAATGGATTTGCCTAGTCTAGTCATTTCATATAAATGGAATCATGTAATACATGGCCTTTTTGTGTCTGGCTTCCTTTACTTAGCATAATTTTTAAGTTATTATTTGTGATAAAATATACATAATTAAATTTACAATTTTAACCATTTTTACATGTCGAGTTCAGTGACATTAAGGACACTGTTGTGTCCTTATCCATATCTAGACTTATTTTCATCTTTCCATACTGAAACTTTTTATTCAAGCATCATGTACTCAATTCATCAATGTTATAGAATATATCATCAGCACTTCCTTTTTAAAATTAATATTCCATTATATAGATATACCACATTTTGGTTATCCATTCATTAATTGATAAAACATTTGGGTTGTTTCCACTTTTTGGCTATTATGAATAATGTTTCTATGAATATTTGTGTACAAGTATTTGTTTGAACATATGTCTTCATTCCTTTTGGGATTATACATAGGAGAGGAGTTACTGGATTGTAGGGTTAATTCCATGTTTAACTGTCTGGGGAACCCCCAGGTTGTTTTCCAAAGGGGCTGCAACATTTTACATTCCTACGAGCAATGTACAAAGATTCCAATTTCTCGCATCCTCAGCAACATTTTTAAAAAATGTATCATCTTTTTGATTATAGCCATTCTAGTGGTGTGATGTTCTCTAATGACTAATAATATTGAGTATCTTTTAAAATGTTTATTGGCCATTTGCAACACAGGCAGGTGCCCTGACCAGGAATCAGGCTGGCAACCTTTTGCTTGTGGGACAATGCCCAGCCCACTGAGCTATACCAGTCAGGCCTGAATTGTAACAATTCATTACTAGTCTAGATATAAATCCCTTACAAAATACATGATTTGCAAATATTTTCTATTTTGTGGGTATCTTTGCACATTTTTTTTTTTTAAGATTTTATTTATTATTTCCAGAGAGAGGGAGGAAGGGAGAGAGGGGAGAAACATCAATGTATGGTTGCCCTTCACCTGCCTCCAGCCACAGACCTGACTGGAGACCTGGCTTGCAACCTGGTTATGTGCCCAGGCTGGGGAATCGAACCAGCGACCTTTGGGTTCGCAGGCCGGTGCCTTATCCATTGTGCTACCAGCCAGGCACATTCTTAATAATGTTCTTTAAAGCACCAAAGTTTTCATTTTGACGAAGTTCAATTTACGTATTTTTAAAAAAAATTTATGCTATGTGCTTTTGGTGTCACATCTAAGAAAATGCTGCCTAATCCTAGGTCACATAGATTTATTCCTATGGTTTCTTCTAAGAGCTCAAGTTTTAGCCGTTAGATTTTTGGTTTGAGTTAATTTTTGTACATTCTGTATTATAGAGGTCTAAACTCTTTCTTTTACGTGTGGATATCCAGCTTATATTTTTTGTTTGTTTTGTTTTTAATCAGCAAAAAAGCATAAATGGCCTTCCTTTGGTTTCCTGGTAACATCTCCTTCCTTCCTTTCCTTTCCCTTCCTTCTTCCACCTGCTCCATCCACCAAGCTGGAATGTTTTGAGTTTTATAGCAAAATACTTTGTACAGACCAGGGGCCATGGGGCCTAGCCCAGCTGGGTAGCATCCTTTCAATAAGTCTCTATGGAATTTTGCTGAGAGGCACTCAGGAGTAGTTTTCAATTCCACTGAAAACTGAAAATGTGAAAATGTGAAAATGACTTCTCATGTGAGTGTTATTTCTTCATTCATTCCCATCAAGAATGACTTATTGAATACCTATTATACACCAGTAATTAAAACAGGATTCCTGTTCTCAAGAGCTTACATTTTTGCAGGAAGAAATAGACAAGCATAACAAGTACATTATATAATATGCTAGATGGTGGTAAGTGCTATGGCAGGCAGAGTGCAGAGCAGAGCAAAGAGGGGGCACACAGTGGCGTCAACTTTGAAATTCTGAAAAAGGTGGTCAGGGTGGGGCTTCTTTTTAAAAGGTAACATTTAAGCAAAACTTGAGGAATTGGTAAGAAATTTCACCACATAGATATGTGGGAAAGAGCATTTCAGGCAAAGGGACAGCCACTGCGGAGACCACATGGCAGGAGCGTGCCTGGGCATGCAGAAGCAGGAAAAGAGGTCACAGAGGGCCAGATGACGTAGTGTCTTCCTAAACCATTTTAGGGACTTCTGAGAGAACTGGGGAAAGCCAATGTGGGATTCTGGGCTTAGCGGTAACGTGGCCTGGCTTATGGTTCAAAGGATCACTTTCCACTCGCTGGGTTGAGAATGAATTGTGGGAGAACGGAGAACAATGTAAGGCAAGAAGAACAGTTAGTAGGCTTCTAAAATAATCCAGGTGAGAGATGAGGGTAGCTGGGCCCTGAGTGGAAGGCAATGAAAAGGATTTGGTAGAGTCCACAGGATGGCCTGATCAACTAGATGGGAGTATAATAGTATAACAGAGGCAAATGCCAAAGGTGACTCCAGAGGTTTTGGCCCGAGAACCACAAATAGGGAAGTGCCATTAAGTATCATTGGGAAAGCCACTGCGGAAGCAGGACTCAAAATAAGGGGAGGTGAGTTCATCTTGGGAAGACGGAGCCTGAGATTCTCTTCAACTTCCAAGTGGAGAAGTCAGATAGGAAGTGGGCTACTTGAAAATAAGAAATTTGGGGTGGGGATACACACACATGTGTACGAATGAGATACCAAGAAAAAGATGATAAACAGAGGACCAAGGACCTCAGCCTAGGACTCCTCCCATCTAAAGAGCCTAAGGAGAGGAAGAACAGCTTAGGAGGCCATTTGCATAGCAGTTTCACAGCTGTGTAAGAACATCTTGATCCTTCCCTCACCTTCTCTTCATTCCTTCTTGTCTTCCTTCCTTTAAGTACCTACAATGTATCAGGGACTGGAAAAGACTGTTTGCCCTCGTAGTCTTATATAGGAAAGACATAAAATGCACATTTATAAAATAATGTAGACATGAGGCAGTCATTGTGTAGGAACTTGGATTTCCAGTTTGTTAACCAACTCCACTAAATAAACTATGCTATAGACGTCTGTTTGTGACCTAGCACTAAAGAGCTGGGAATCTCAAATTGTCTTTGACTTTTCTCTCCCATGTTTAATTTACTGCAAATTACTATGGGAAGACCTGACTTACTTAAATAAATTAAACTCACTCTTGGGTTAGGAAGAGAGCAGCTGACTAATCCAAACTATACTGCTGTCCACTGTCTTTCAAAATTGGACCTCTTGGAGGCAAGTCATGCCCCATCATTCAGTGCTGAATAAACCCAGGATGCTGGTGGAAGGCAAAGCTTCAGTGATGTAATTCTTCACCACACAAGCTTCGGGTCTAGGCCAGGGGTCCCCTAGTCCTGACTCCCAGAATTACCTAAGAGCTCTGGAAATTATTCAGATCCTAGGCCCCACTCTAATCCAGAATTTTTGGTTTATTATCTGAACAATTTTAAAAAGTTCCTTAGGACAGTCTAATGTGCAGCCAGGAATAAGAATCACTAACCTAGGTTTTTCATAAATTAATTAAAAATTTGCAAATCATAAAAGATTTCAACACAGTATGAGAAGTTTGGTCCATTCTTTTGGTAACAGACCTAAAGAAAATTATTATGGTCCAACCTCACAAATAATCCACAGCTTAGTATATACTCTAATGCAAGTAACTGACCTCAATCCACAATTCAAAATAGAAACTGACAGCCTTCCACTTATCTGATGAATTTCAGTCTTACGCTGTCAAACTCAAACACCTTTCCATTTTTCACCAGTAAACTTTTTTCATTAGATTCCTATTACTTTCTTAATGATTCATTTATGATGTTTTAGAAAAGACAGCTATAGACCAAACCATCACCAACTCTGTTTGCTGTAATTTGAATGCACCTGGTAAAAGGTCAGCCTTACAGCAAACACAGGGAAAAAAAAAAATCAAAACTGGAGTTTTATTAATTCAAAAAACCAAAAAACACAAAAAAATTGTTGCAGTTTATTAACAAAATCCACGTTAACAATAACATAACCATGAAACTAGCATAAATTGGCCTGTTCTGTTTCTAACGAAATAGTAAGTTGTTTTTCAGAGACAGCAGAATAAGACAGACCATAGGACAATACACTGAACAATTTACCCCAGAACAACCTTTCAAAGTCACTGGGTCAAAATCCACTGTGGATGATACACAAATCCCAAACGCCAAATTCAAAACATTCAATGTATAAAAAGCTTTTGACTCCCAAGCACCTGCACACTAGGCTCTCATTATGTTGAATCAATGTAACTATAAATACACACAACTTCCCCTGCCTCCTCCTTTAAATGTAGCCCAAAAACCCTCAGCAGGAAGACAGATTTGAGCCTTGCCCCACCCTGTCTCAATGGTGGTGGACCTCACAATTAAAGCTTTTTTCTTTCTCGAAAGATGATGTACCTAGTATTGGCTTCTATGCATGTGGGGCAGTACGCCCTTGCTCAGTAACAAGTGTACGTTTCCATTTCTGCCAATGGCACTTCCTAACTTACTATCATCTTTATAAACAGAGTAAAGTATACATACCTTAAAATCTTTCTGATAAATATATCGCCACACTGCATCCGGTCTGGATAACCCTCTTCAAAATGGCATATGCTGGAGCCTGTTAAAGACAATAAGAAGCAAACAAAAGAAACACATTCTACGTTCATGTTTAGTGGTGAGATACAGGCCTGGCAGGGTTGAGACCTCTTTGGATAATAAATAGGATCTAAGAAACAATTTATTTTAATTTGGGGGCAAAAAAACCTATTCAAAAGACTACAATGCCTCTGCTATTGCCAAAGCATTGAGTCATCTGGTTTCTCACTGGAAAGGGAAAAAGAGCTGCTACGGAAAAGGGTAAAGGAGGAAGCAAAAAACAAGATTCCCAACTGGGAGCTTGCTCTTTGTCAAAGCAGTGTATTTATTGATTTCTTTCCTTTGGCTGTCACTGTGAAATCTGTCTTCTGGGAACAGAAACCTTCCCACCCCTCAAACGTCCACATAAGGTGTCCAAAGCACCACAAACAAATAGTAAAGGTAGGTCCTCACCAGTTCTGCATCGTGTTGAAGGCCTATGTCATGGTGCTCAAGCTCTTCGTCCCTAAATTTCTTTATCACCTGGTTAAACAAAAAGAAATCAAGCAAGTCAACATCCTAACTCTCCTGGTTTGTCTTATTTTGGAGGCTAAAGACTTATATTAGCTCTGATAGGGGTAAGTAAACTTCTCCTATTGGCAATTATTACTTAAAACATTGTAGGATCCCTATCACATCTACTCAGCTTTGCAGACATGCAGCTATAGACATGTAAACAAATGGGTGTAGCTGAGTCCCAACAAACCTGTATTTATAGCAACAGGGTGTCAATCACAAGTCACAGTTTATCTACCTGATTAAGGCTTTTAAAAAAAACAGGCCTCTATCTATCCCTTTATTTGCAGTAGAAAATTATCTGATATCTTGTAGTTCATTTATTTAATCTGAAGGGTTCATGCTAACAGTCCTAGCTCAGGATCTACCACAAATTTGGAAATGGAGAGAATACAGGCCAGGCTCAGAAGACCTGGGTTCCTGACCACTGCCCAAGCATGTGACCAGGACACACAGCTTCAGCTCTGTGCCTTAATTTGTATGCCTTTGAAATGAGGTGTTGACCTAGATTTCTAAGGTCCCATCATTCCCTACTATTCTATTTTCCATCTTCTTACCAAATTCAGATCTGCCCCTTTCCCCCTTACCAGCCCCTTTTCAGAGTGCAGTGCAATACCTGAAGCAGCTCATTGTATTTTTCAGGATCCTCCTCCATCAACGTCCTGATCTGGTTGTTGTAGTGATGCGCTATGGACTCTTCCACAGCCACTGTGCAGGCCATCGCTCCCTCTCTCCCAAGCAGGGCAGTTCCCGCACCTGGCATTGCCAAATCCAGAGTAGGAAAGGATGAGACTGATAGCAAAGGTAATGGAGGACATGTCTGGTCAGGGCTTGTCAGCCTTGGCGCTACAAACTCTGGGGCTGGATAATCCCTTGTTGTGGAGGCTGCCCTGTGTATTGCAGGATGTTTAGCAGGATCCCTGGACTCTTATCCACCAGATGCTGATAGCATCCCCAGGTGTGACACCAAAAATGCCTCTAGATATTACCAACTGTCTTTAAGAACAACTCTACCCTGCCGGAAACCAGTGGTAACGGGTTACAGTGTTAAACCTTGAATAAGGTAGTAAGATCACTTTTCAGTGATCTCCCCAACTTGATTATGGTAAAGAGAAAGTTGTCAGTTGGGGTGAGTGTGTCTTTGATTTTTCTACACTACTTACTTTTCTCCCTTTTAAGAGTGAGCAGATATCAGGTTTAGAACCTTTGTCAGGAAACATTATCTGGCTATAATTGGTCTAGCTTTGTTTGTTGTATCTATTTTTACTGTACTTTATATATATAAAAATACAGATTTTAAGATTCTATTTTAAATAAATTTAAACAAAAAGTCAGACACTAAGGCTGCAGGAAGACACAGCAAGACTTGTGAAGTGGTACCTAAAGGATATGACCATCCCAGACCCCTCAGCTCCCACAGCCCTTCTGGACAACACACACCCAGTGCAAACCCCACCACATTCCAGAAGGGCATCAGAATCGTTGGCCGGACCCTGAACGCAACCATCAATTCATTGAACTTTTTCAAGTGGTCCTTTTCTTGATCCCACATTTTCTGGAAAAACGTAACAATAAAGACACGTAAGCATTCTATACAGGCCACCACCCACTGTATCCCAAGGACGCTACATGCCCTATTCACAAACCACAGTTCTGGCAGAACTGCCTCAAACCCACAAAGTGCCTATTCTCATACCCATGAGAAATGTGAGGTTTAGCTCATTTCAAAACTGGGAAGGTAGAAGGTAGAATGTTAGCTATCATGTAATTTCCTTCCATAGTGCTAGCATATAAATATTATTTACATCAAAGGAGAAAGAGAGAATGATAACAGCTAATAGCCCTGCTTGGTGTGGCTCAGTGGATTTACTGCTAGCCTGTGAAACAAAGGGTCGCCGGTTTGATTCCCAATTAGGCCACATTCCTGGGTTGCAGGACAGGTCCCAAGCTGGAGGTGGGGAAAGGAGGGGGTATGAGAAGCAGAGAAGCAGCTACACATTGATGTTTCTCTCCCCCTCTTTCTCCGTCCCTTCCCCTCTTTTTAAAAATAAAATCTTAAAAAAAAAAACAACACACAGGACTTCCTAAGTGCCAAGTGCTATCAAATAGTTTTATGTAAGCAACTTACTTAAGTTGCATAACTGCTTTATGAAGGACAAACTGTTATCCCCATAATACAGATGAAGAAAGTGAGGCACAGAGGTTAACTAACTTGCCTGAGCACTCAGAAAAGGCAATTTAACTTGTGCTGAGTGTGTTACATGCCAAGCATGGATCACCTACTCTATACCAGTTCATTTATTTCTCACCAAAACCCAGTGAGGTAGGTATAATCAGCCCATTTTGCAGATGTGGAAACGACCCAGAGGTTATGTCACTTCTCTGAGGTCACAGAAGTGAGAGGTGGGAGACAGTTGGAATGTGAAACTGGGTCTGTGTGATTACAAAGCCCAGGTCTCTTTCTCTACTTCTCAGTATAAAATATCTTCACTGGTCTCCAGTAAAGACAGGAGACAACTGGTACTTTTACCTAATGTGATTCTTAACCTCATTTTCATTATCATCCTCCCCCATCATGAAAATTTAATTCTACAGATATACTGCTTATCTGTTTATGTACTATGTTGCTATATACATTAAAAAAATAACATGTAGGCCCTGGCTGGTGGCACAATGGATAGGCACCAGCCTGTGAACCCAAAGATCACTGGTTCGATTCCCTAGTTGAGGCAAATAACCAGGTTGTGGGCCAGGTCTCCAGCCAGATCCATGGCTGGAGGCAGGTGAAAGGCAGCCATACGTTGATGTTTCTCTTCCTTTCTTCCTCCCTTCCTGCCTTTCTCTCTAAAAATAATGAATAATATATATATGCTTTTCACTCCTCCCTTCCCAATAGCCAATTTTGATTGCCTGGGGATAAAGAGTACATCCCCTAAAAATAATGACCAAATGTGATTTATTACTTGAAGGTGTTTGGGTCCCCACCCTCCTAAGCCCTTGTTTAGTAGGCCAGGCTGAAAAGAGATAAAGTGGCACCCACCTGAATGACTGGCCCAACACTAGTGCGACCCAGGATGGCCATCTGTCCTGCATAGATACGGTTTGCTCCAAATTCACCAGCATGATCCACCCGGATAATTCGATCCACAGCTGCCCGATTGATACTGTCTAAAGTTATTCCTGAGCTGCAAAATCTGACACTGGTTATTCTTCCATAAGCTGCAATGCAAGTGTTTATTCATCATCACTCTCAAGTAAAATTGAGATGTTTCCTTTTACAAACAGAAGCAACGGGCACCTTACCTTAGAACAAAGGTTAAGAAATGGGTTCCCTGCAGGCTGATGCGCCCTTAAGTATAGTTTATCCTGCAGTGTTTTTTTGTTTTGTTTTGTTTTTTAATTAGTTACCTATACATAAAACAGAAGGTTTAAGCTAAATACTATACCTGGATTTCTGATTTCACTTTAAGCATATGAAGATGCAAAAATTCTGAGCCTGTCTTCTCCCCAGACAGTTAATGTGGCAGCTGGCTCTAGATCTAGGCATGCTTTTCCAGTTGGTCTGTCCCTCCTGTCCTGCTTCATTCCCAATCCTGGCTGCACAGAACCTTCTAGAGAGCTCTCGAAACCAAGAATGTTCCTTCCCAATTGACTTCTGCCAGGGAGGCACTGATTTTTAAAAAGTTCTATGCACAAATCTTCTCTACAACCAAGGTTGGAAACCATAAAATTCTCTTAAAACACCTGCATCCATGGGTATCTTATTTTGAAAAATAAGCTTTAGAACTTAGGTTTCATCTCATTATGGTACATAACCAATTCAACTGAATTAATCTTGACTTCAAAATATGTCGGCCCTGGCTGGTGGCACAGTGGATAAGGCACTGGCCTGCAAACCCAAAGGTCATTGGTTTGATTCCTAGCCAGGGTATATAACCAGGTTGCAAGCCAGGTCTCCAGCCAGGTCCATAGATGGAGGCAGGTAAACGGCAACCATACATTGATGTCTCGCTCTCTGCCTCTCTCCTTTCCCCTCTCTATAAAAATAGTAAATAAAATTAAAAAAAAAATTTTTTTAATGTGTATTCTTCAGGACAGACTAAATTTTGTTTTTAAAAACCTGCTAATAATAACACCTGGATTGAATTATCTGAGCCTTGTATGAAGGCATGTCAAAAGGTTTTTCCCTTAAAGGGTTTTGTAATGTATTTACCCCATTTTGAGATATGGACATGAAACTTAGAGACTGTTTAGTTTGTAATGTGAACTTTGATCTGTATTGGTATCATCTTGAGGTGTGTTCCAGGGATTATGTATGACAACTACATCTTCAATAGATACTTTTCATTTAGGCTAACTTCAAACCCCAGGAAATATGTGGAAATTTTCATTTTGGGTACATCTGTAGTTTTTTCATTAAAAAGGCTTGAGTGCTGCCAAGTGAAATAAGTTGGTCGGTGAAAAATAAATACCGTATGATCTCACTTAAAAGGAATCTAATGAAAAAATTAGTGAGGAAAATAGAATCAGAGAACAGACTGACAGCTATAAATGGGAGGGGTAAAGTGAGGACTGATTGAAAGAAGGTGAAGAAGTCAAAGAACATACATGAAGGACCCATGGACATGGACAATGGTGTGGGGTTTGACTATGGAAGTGGGTGGGGGGGCAAAAGGAGAAAAATGGGACATTTGTAATATCACAAACAATAAAACATCAAAAAGAAAAAGGAGAAGAAAAAAGAAGTCTCTCCCTTTCTCCCTTCCCTTCTAAAAATAATAAATAAATAAATATTTTAGAAAAAGGAATGCTAAAGACCTGGCTGGTGGCACTGTGGATTCACTTTGTGGCCTGCGATTCCCAATCAGGGCACATAACCAGGTTGCGAGCTAGGTCTCCAGCCAGGTCTGTGGCTGGAGGCAGGTGAAAGGTAACCATACATTGATGTCTCTCTCCCTTCTCTGCCTCCCTCCCCACTCTTCTCTCTAAAAATAAAATCTTAAAAAAAAAAAAGGCTTGAGTGCTTTGCACATGAGGTGATGGGGTAGGCCTGGTGGGATATGGGGTCATTCTGCATTTGCACTTTTTGGTCACATGCAGTTTAAAAAGTGCCTCACTTTAAATACAGAACCTGGACCTGGAGGTGTGAAGTACCGTGACTCAGCTTTGACCTACTCCTCCAGACAACCTGCTCCATCTCACTAAGCATATTTGACTCAAGAAACTGGATTGCAGTTCCTGGACTCCAAGTTCTGCCAAGTGTAATGTACCACTCAGTTCTGTGCCTTCAGATAATGGGTCACTGTCATCTGTGGCCATGTTTTTATATGGAAAATAAGTTGAGACATTTGACAAAGTCAAGTTAGCCTCTTGCAAGTGTCTGCCTCCTAGTCCAAGGTCTGGTGCTTCCATCAATTTGACTTCCTTGCAGAGAGATGGGGCCCAAGAATTGAAATGGCAAATGGTAAGTTGGCCCTATTTCTTGAAATAATCTTGTTTGTTCTTTTGCCACTTCCACCCCAAAACATGTCGATGGGAAAGAACTTTAAAGACAACCCAGTACTCATTAAAAAAAAATAAATAAAAATTACTGAAAAATAGCAAGGGGATGAGTACATTGGAGAGTACAAACACGTATTATTAAAAAAAATACTATACTGTTCCCCAGCACTATTCCACCTTTCCAGACTTGGGCACCTAATAATGATTTGGGGTAGGAGGGAATGTGGAGGATTGAGTATCATAGTATTTGCCATTTCTATCTTTTCACAACCTCTTATTGGAGGACTACAGAAAAGGCACAGCTAGAGCCAGAAAATATGTGCCCTATCTCAAATGCTAACTTCGGACAAATCAAAATTACCATCCTATACATATAAAATTGGTTAATAACCAGGTTGTTTCCTTTTTAAGGGAAAACATAATAATAAAACCTTTCCTATTATGTTATCATTAAGATAAAAATAAGATATAGGAAGCAAGGTAACTTTATAAATGAAAAAAGTGAATCATTGTTATGTTTGTTGGCTCAATAAAGCATTAGTATCAGTTTTGCCTGTCTTCTGACACACTTAAAAAAAAATAAACTTGAGGGCTAGTGCTAGAAGCTCTCAAATCTATCATTTTATATTTGTTTTCTCCAAAGTGTGAAACGTAACAATGATGTTACCTGTAAGATTTTAAGTGGTACATGGGAAGATCTTACGTGGCTTATGAACATATATTAAATAACACCAATGTAGTAAGTGTTATTCTTTTAAATTCTCATTCAATCCTTCTGATTTAATCAAGGAGACTAATCTGTTAAGAGCTGACAGATCTTGAACATATCTTTTTGTTTTTACTAGAAACAAAACGATAGCCATAGAATCAAGCTTTGGTAGACAACAGTTTCTAACACAACTTTGTAACACTTTGTTTACGGCGTATTGATTTTTAGGGCAGGCAATAGTGGTCTTCTGTCCACGCAAGGAGTTAGCTTTCCTGAACTTGTTCAATTTTAAAATGGAACACGGTTATAGAAAAAAACATTTAATAATCAAAAGTACACACAAGCGGTATTGCTGTAAGGCAAAAAATCCTGAAGGTGGTACAGGAACGATCTGAGAAAACGACCTCACAATTTTCTGAGGCACCGCAGATGAGCCCAGCAAAGAAGAAACCAGGACCCAGACCCAGGTCTCTCTACTCCAAATTCTACGTTCCTTCCACTACCATGGTATTATCAAGCTTTCTAATGTATACGACTCATCCCAACGACCTGTTAAACAGCGACTCAGTAGCTCTCAGTGGAGGAAACTGAGAATCTGCATTTCTAATAAAGCTGACCCGGCGGCAGCAGATGTGGTCGCGTGACTACACTTTCCCCAGCAACACCCTCCGCGAAGGAGACGAAGACAGCCTTGGGGCATTTTCAAGTCGCCCCCGGTCCTCAGCCAGAACTCCGACCGCACCTGCGGTGGCGTGAAGGCGTAAGTGTGCAATTCTCCAGCACGCGTGCACACTGAGCGGCCGCCCCAAAGCCTCCGCGGAAAACCAAACTCTTCTCGCCCCGCATTCCCTCTGCGAACCACAGGCCCCACCAAACCCTCAGCGCCCCAGTGTTCAAGCCTCAGTTACACCCCGTCGCAGCCCTGTGACGTATTAAACGTCTCCCCCGTGACCTCTCCGGCCCAAACCCCAGGTGGAATTTCCCTGCGCAGGACCGCGGCCGCGCTCCCCTCTTACCTGCGAGGAGCCGCGGGGCGCCGAGGCGCAGCCGCGACAGAGAGCACGGCGCCATCACCGGGAGTGGCTCACCGGCGCGACAACGAAGCAACGACTCCGTTGAACGACGCGGGCCAAACGTGCCCTTGGCGCCGACTGATGACGTTAGCAGACGTAAGGAAGACGCTGCCCCTATTTGCGTCGGTTAAAACGCCCCTTGGCCCTCGCTTCTATTCCATTGGTTGAAAGAAAAAAAAAAAAAGTCAAACGAGAAGACTCTATTGGGTGTGATCACTGTATAGCACTTAGAAGTTAGTGGCCAAGGAGGCTTGGGTTGCCATGGAAGTGGGAATACGAAATTGTTCTTTCAAAGACCACTCCACAGTGTAGATCTTCTAAAATCTGTATTGTTTTTAGTTCAAGTCAGCCGGCCTGCAATATTATGTTCGTTTCAAGTGTACAACCCAGCGATTAGACATTTATATAACTTACAAAGCGATCACAGGAAAATCTAGTACCCGCCTGACACCATATGTACTTATTACAATATTATTGACCCTATTCCCTATGCTTTATAGTCCCCACCATTACTCTGTAACTACAAATTTGTACTCCTAAATCTTCACTCTTTTCACCCTCAGGCTCCTTCCCAGCTCCTACAGAATTGAGTTCTCACCTGGGAAAGAGAAATAAGTGGATTAATTTTTAGCGTAATTATAGCATTTTCTGCTTTACCAACATGGAAAAGGGGTTTTCTCTTTTTATTCTACATCCACTTCAAAACAGTAGAAATTACAGCCTAAAATTAAATTCATCATATAGCTAATAGTGTTATCGCTAGGTATTAGGGCTGACAGATTACTTAAAATTTCTTTAGTCTTTTTTCTCAATTTTAAGTTTTCTGCAGAGAAAACGTATTATTTTTTTGTGTTCACTCTACTGTTGGTTGCACTTATATAGATGCACATTAGTTTCTTAAGGGATGGTGTAGGGAGAGGAGATTTAGTTAACATATACCATACTTCTAAAGGTGCATACCCAGCCCTGTCTGGTGTGGCTCAGTGGATTGAGTGCCAGCCTGTGAAACAGTGTTGCCAGTTTGATTCCCAATCAGGTCACATGCCTGGGTTGTGGGCCAGGTCCCCAGTTGGGGACTTGTGAGAGGCAAGCACAGTTTGATGTTTCTCTCCCTTTTTCTCTATCCCTTCTCCTCTTTCAAAAAATAAATAAAATCTTTATAAGGAGTAAGACAGAGAAAAATACTTATTTAAAACAAGAAATAGGCCCTGGCTGGTGGCTCAGTGGATAGGCACCAGCCTGCGAACCCAAAGGTTGCTGGTTTGATTCCCAGCCAGGGCACATAACAAGGTTGCAAGCCAGGTCTCCAGCCAGGTCTAGAGTTGGAGGCAGGTGAAAGGCAACCATACATTGATGTTTCTCTCCCTCACTGCCTCTCTCCCTTTCCCTCTCTCTGGAAATAATAAATAAAATCTTTTAGTAAATAAAAACTCTGATCTTCTAAAAAAATAAAATAGCATATCCAACGCGTTAATGTAGACTCATCAGTTGTAACAAATAATACCAGTCTGGTAGGGGATCTCCTTAATAACAGGAGAGGCTATGCCTTTGAGGTGTAGTGAGTATATGAGAAATCTTTGTACCCTTCTCTCAGTTGTACTATGTCACACAGCACCCTACCCAAAGAAAGCTTTTGGAGACCAGGTGACAGGGAAGGAAGGATTTAATAGTGAACAAGGGAGAGAAGAGGGAAGCAGGGAAAGTGAGGGGAGAGGGAAGTTGCCTACCGTGGAGTCACAGCTACTGGGGGATGGAGCTGTAGACTGCTGTCTGTTGGGGGTTTTATACCTGTGCCTTGCGTGGTGGTTTGTGGTTCATACAGGTTAGCTGAGGTATGTGGTTTAGCTGCCAGGCATTTGTTTGTTTCACCTGCCTGCAAAGTCTGCAAAGTCTGCAAAGTCTGCAAAGTCTGCAGTCTGCAAAGCCTAGACTTTTACAACTGCAACCCTCTGGATGCAGTGACCCCACCAGCTAGTGGTGGTGGTGTTCTACCCTGTGCAGATGATTGACCTTACACTATGGATCTAAAACTACTCTAAGAAATTAAGTCTTTGGGGGAAAAAATTGTTGAAAACATTTTTAAAAATGTTTAGAATGTTTTAAAATGTTATTAAAATGGATATCCAGCCCTGGCTGGTGTGGCCCAGTTGATGGAAGCATCACCCTGTGCACTGAAAGGTCGAGAGTTTGGTTTCTAGTCAGGGCACATACCTAGGTTGCTAATTTGGTTCCCCACTGAGGTACCTCCAGGAGGCAACCTATCAATGTTTCTCTCTCACATAGACTTCTCTCTCTCTCTCTCCTCTTTCAATACATGTATCCTCAGATGAGGATTTTCAATAAATAAATAAAATAATGCATATTCACTAATATAACAACCCTACTTTGAGGACTCTACAGAATGGAAATTATTCTTTGAATGTGTAATATGTGAGAGCAAAAATATCAAAGATGCATATCTGGAAGGATATATAATAAAACATTTAATATTGGTAACTTCTGAGGGTTGTATTATGAAAAGGAGCTTTCAGTCTGTACTGTACATCCTTAGATTATTTATTTATATATATATAAATATACATATATTAGGTAGGATAGGTAGTAAACTAAGGCAAGGAGGAGGAGGGAGACATGTCTTACCATTGCCTCAGCAGTTCTGAGCCTGGTCTCATAGACTGCCAGGTGTTTCAAACATCACGAGCAGGGATAACAGCAGGAGGAGGAGAGTTCTTGAGGCTCTGCACTGGGAAAAGTAGCCTCAGTAGCAATTTACTAAGACGAAGAGTCTCTTACTAGTTAAGAAAGCCTTTGTAGCTGTACATCATTCCCAAGGTTGAGAAGGGGGAAAAGAAGGGGAACCTAAAAGCTGACTAAGGTATACAACCCCTGAACTCCAACAATACATGCAAGCAGATTAGCTGAGGGCCAATTTGTAGCCTTGGCTCAAGCTTCTAGAAAAAAGTTACTAACAATTTTATCTCCTTTATACATGGGGCATTCAGCTACCTGGGTGCCTGCTTGCAGCTTTGCACTCATCTGTGTTTCATAAATAAACTCACTGATTTCCACTATATGTGTTTTGTGTTTAGATTGAACTAATCTCTTATGAGTGAGACAAGAATGAAGGAACAAGCTCAGGGCAGGTGGGGCCCCCCGAGTTTGCACTCTCAGGAGGGTGATGTATACCTCCTGAGAGTATAAATCTGGCTCTCAAAAGCCTTCAGTGTTCTGAAAGTTGCTGTACTCCCACTTCTAGGTCTCTGTCTCTAAGAACAAAAAATTGTTGACAAAGGTTTATGGATGTTCCAGTTATTTATTAACAGGAAAATTTGGAAAGAAAATGTTATGCAGCAAGGGAATGTTAAAAAAATTCATTTGTATGTTAATATTATGTAGCCCATTGAAATGTTTATAAAGAACTTCTGATAACAGAAGAAAACATTTATATTAAGTGAAAGAGAAATTAGAATAGCAACATTTTTCTCTTCTCTTCTTCCTTTCCTCCCTCTGTACTTTCCATTTATGATTTTTCCTTTTTTTCCTCTGTAGCTTTCAATGTTCTCTGCATTTCTATAATAAATATTTTTATGAGAAACCAAAATTTCAAAAGGGCATATTTCCCCCTATTCAATCTTCAAATGTAAATGATTATATGTCTTATTTCTCTAAAGGTAAGGGAACTTTATCTCAGAAAGGTAAAGATACCAGTAAAAAAATCACAGTTCAGCAATAGCTAAGCCGTTCCATATCCCAAGCTTATTCCATGCATTGGAAAGAAAATGCACCAAGTGGAATTCACTAATAAAGCCATGCTTATATAAAGAAGACCTATTCAGAAGCTCTATCTGATAGTGCAATGCTGACCTACAAAAATTCCTCTCTTCTCCAATACTTACACAAGAGGTTAGCTGCAATCAGATATGTAGCTGCAGGAATTTAGTTTGCTAATATAAGAGTTAATTTCAACAAAAGACTTGCCTAATCAGATTTTTTTCTTTTCCTGAATGAGAATATTTTGCCATTGCAAGAATGTGCAAGGTTTCCTCCATAAAGAACAAGCACCTACAGCAGAACGGGGCAGTACAAATAAATAGAGAAATACTCCCAGAACTGAAAACTAAGTATCCTGCAGAGAGCAAACCCTTGGAAGTAATCATTTGTTAGAATAAGGGTCTCAAGATCTTGGCAGTTCTTACTAAATGCATTCCTTGTTCAACATTAAAATGTAGCCCAGTATTTTGCGGATGCAGCCGTAAACAGGATAAGCTTGAAAGGAACTCAATGGATAAATGTAGCCAACTGCAAAGAAGAAATCAACATGTATCCCTGACAAGCTGGGCGTCCTCCTGAAAAGCAAAAAAGCAAACATCCCTGGTTTATTTCCAAGTCAGGGCCCATGCCTGGGTTTCAGGTTTGGTCCCTGGTCCAGTATGAATGATGGCTGTTTCTCTCCCTCACCTTCTCTCTCCCTTCCCCTCTCTCCAAAAATGAGTAAATAATTTTTAAAAAAGGAAAAGAAATAAATGTGTAACTAACCAAACAGTTTTATATATAAGGAATAGCTAAGTCTCCCTTCAGGGAGACAGAGCTTCCAATGTAAATCTAATGTCTCCTTTACTTGCTACAAGTAAAACTGCCTTGTGACAACCAGCATGTGTTGCCCTGGCAACCAGGGCAACAGTGGCATGACTCAGCAGAAAGAAACATACAGGGTATGCATGGGACTAGGGAGGTGATTGGATGGAGGACATAAGCACATCAGCTACTTCTGCTGCGCTTGGGGATTCTGGGAGCTGTTTTTGAAAAGCAGGGTATGTGGAAATGCCATGCTTTTTGCTTTCCCCTCCCCTCGCTGGTTTGTTAGGTCCCTGGGCCTGAGGTCCTTGGACACTGCAAGGCCTGGGAAAGTTCCCAGTGCCCCTCCCCCAGTATTCTAGTGCCTGCGTGGCCCAGAAGTACAGCTGGTGCTGGGCTGGTAGGGCCGAAGGGGAAGAGGCCCAGGCCAGTGGGACCTAGAAGTCACGTGGCCAAGGCAGCCAGGCCTCGCAAGAACCTCCATGGCATGGTGCTGGCGAGTGGAGCCAGCGCTGGCAGGCCTGCTAGACCAGGAGCACAGCTGCACCGGGAAGCCAATGCTGAAGAGATGGGGAGCAAGTGCTGTACTGGCAGGCAGAAGCCAAGCAAGGAGCAATGTGCTATGAACGGGACTTCAGCAAGTGTACACAGGCTCCAAAGCAGGTCTGGGGCAGATTATGACCCAAAGCATGTGGTGGCAGTTGTGTTTTCCCAAGGAGGGAACTTTTAAATGGGAAAAGGAATTATAGGTGCAGCCTAGGTGCTCTGGCCTGGCAGAGGGTGGTAGGGTTATTTTATTTTGTATAATGTAGAAGGAATTGGCTTTGAAGCAGGAACCTGCCTTTATTTCAAATTGTGTGGTTGTTAAATAAAAGATTTTTCTTCTTTTCCACCAAACTCTGTCTCCGAAGTTTTGCCTATTTGGCAGTAACCACCCCACTGGGTGGTTTGGTAACATGATCACTTGATTATTGACAAGAAACCTCTGTAAATTCAAATATATACAATAACACTGAAAAACTTTCAAGATTGTTTAATCAGGTTTTCATGCACATTTGTTATTGAGAGCTGCACTTGAGCAATTATATAGATATCACTTAAAGTTATTAAAGTTATCAAAATAGATGTAAACATTCAAGTAAGAAGTATACAAATTAGCAGCATTTAAAACAAATATATGAGAATATTTCAGTATCAAAAGAAAACCACTTTCATCTCTCACAATGACAGAAGCATAGAGAAAACAGGACTATGAGAAGCACAGTGAAGACAAAAACATTACACATACTATAAATACTCTAAGCAGAAATGCTCTGAATTGGTATTTTTTTAAAAAGTGAAAGTGAAATGAACATTTGTTTACTCAAAATTCCACGATACTAGTCATTAGATGTAGGACATCATAAATCTTAAGACAGAAAAAGCTTGAAAAGCTCATTGATGTCCCAGGTACCAAAATATCCCATGTTAATGCTATCATTGTGGAAAGAAAGTATAAATGGTCTGGAAAAGGGACAAGTAAGTATACAGTAATATATAAGCTATAGCAAGCTTGATTTACTTCTCAAAGCAGTCTTCTATCTCTCATGAGGGGTGAAAGAGTGGAAAATATTCCTAAGAGCAGTAACTTTCAAACCTGCACCCAACATTAAATTCCAGGCTACCCCCAGGAAAGGGTCAGAGTCAGTGAAAGGATGGCGACCTCAAATGGTCCATTATAAAACTCAAGTACTTTGAAAATGACCTGAAGATATAAAAATGAAACATAACATTAAACAATAACTTAGGTTAAAAAGTTCGGACCTATCAAAATTTCAGAAAGCTTATGACGAGGTATTTATTGCATATAGTTTTTACTATAATAGAAAACTTAAGAGAGGTACTCTGTCTGTTTTGTGACATAAAGACACTTGTGTTTAAAAATGTAAGCACAAGAAAACCAACAACAGCCCTTAACAATTTGGATATGTGTATTTAAGAACCCAATATTCAGTCTAATTGGTATGCTTGCACAGGCTGCTCTGATTAACAGGCGGAGCTGCAAGCTATATCCCTAAAACACTTAAGCACATAAATCTGCAACTCCAATAAATACTCAACAGTCTTTCCCAGCCTGGCCCTGACATGTGTAGTGTCTTTTAGAAATAGAGACCTCAGTGCGGGAAGGGAAATGGTTCTTAGAAGACAAACTTCATCTACTTAATGTTAATGGCACTTGGCCCTCCGCCAAGTCTCCGAACGCAGGACTGGAAGAGAGGTGAAGACTTGTGGCTATCCTGCCCCTTAAAGGCAGCTTTCCCCTGAGTAATAAGGCTGTAGCTAAGAAATGACTGCCATCCTGCAGCAATACTCCTCAGAAGGCTTAATCAAGGCCATTCAGAGACTCTAAACTCTTGCACAGGAACGGCTTTTCTTACATAACACATTGCTAAAATTACATAGCCATTCTCTCCATGTTTCCACCGTCTGACCCCAAAACCATGATTCGAGGCTTTCTCTTCATTCAAACATGGAGGGGGTTCACAGAGAGGCCACCACTTGTTAAGGGACGCTTCTCAGCCTAAACCCCTGGAACCTGGGTTAAAAGAACTACCCAGCCTAGACTAGACTAGATGACTACATTGAACTTTAAAGACAAAACAAATGAACTCCATCTTTGGTGTAAATGCTAAAATGGCATTTGTAAGTTAGTTTTCTGGTACGCACTGAGTTGACTGGCCAATAGGCCAAGACTTGGTTTTGGACCTGCTTTTCTAAATCACTAAAGTCCTAAGTAAGAGCTGGGTCATGTAAGCATGGCCACTGCAGCTGCATATATGGAGCTGTCCTCAGGAAAGGCTCTAACTCCAAACATATATATATATATATATATCTATATATAGATATATAGATATATATATATATAAAATTTCACTTAAAACCCAGGTGGACTTAATAGGCTCAGCAGATTGCTAAATCAGCTTATAAGTAATGTGCAGCAACATCTTCACCATTAGTCTAGTCAGTTCCTCATATCCCTCTGGGCTTCTGTTAGTTTCTGGATTAGGTAACGCTTGTCACGACTTTCCTGAAAAAAGAAATAGGTTCAAGGGTACACTCAATATGCTTGTAAACAAATACTACTTCAATCTAACAAATTACTTATCAGACACGAGGCTGAGGTTCCTAAACACTGGGCTACTGTAACGGCCTCCAGATGGGTCTGCCTCACTCTTGCCCCCACCGTCCCCTTTGTTCTCAGAGCAGCCAATAACCTTTTTAAAATGTGTATCAGACTACTTCACACCCTCCAATGGCTTCCCATCACTCAGAATTACACACTTCTGACTAGAGTTGAAGGGCTATGCTGGGACCCTGGCTGCAATTCTAGCATCAACGGCTTCTCCAGCCGCGTCACCTTTTCTCCTGGCCCCCAGGGGTACCCAGCTCAACCCTCACTGTAGCCTCCGCCTGTTAGTCTCATCCCCCAACCCTCCCCTAACCAGCTCCTTCTCATCATTCAAGTCTCAACTACAATGTCAGTCACCTCCTGAAAGAGGCCTTCAGCGGCCTCCATCTACAGCAGCAAATGGCCCACTCGTCTCTCTACCTTGTTGTATTATCCTCACAGTAGTTATTTTTATCACATTTTTTTTTTGTTTAACTACTTATCAATCTTGTTTTCCTTCTTCCCCACTGTATCCCTGCACAGTATGAGGCACAGATAATGCTTGATATATTGGGTTGGTCAAAAAGTTCATTTCGTTTTTTCCGTACAATGGCTCTAGTAGTGCTTAGCTATCTTTAATTTTATATGAAACAATTTTGTTCTATTGTATTGTGATAGCTGTTATATCAGCATGCATTAAAAAAGAAAAGTTATCAAAATTGGTGAGTTTTTGTGCAGCATTTTAATATTGAAGATGGAAGGATATATGCAACATTTTGGTGTATTATGCCTTACTATTTTAAGAAAGGTGAAAATGCAACTGAAACACACAAGAAAAGCTTTGTACAGTGTATGGAGGTACTGCGACTGATCAGATGTGTCAAAAGTGGTTTGCGAGGTTTCTTTATACGATTAACATTTTGGCCAAATAATTCTTTGCTGTGGGGCTGTCTTATGCACTGGAAGATGTTTAGCAGCACTCCTGGCCTCTACCCACTGGAAGCTAATAGCTGGAGATAGCCAACATACCCAAAATATCCAAATCAATAGTTATTGGTGAAAATATTTTCTGGAAAAACTAAACGGACTTTTTGGCCAACCCAATATGTGTTGAAAAATGAATGAGTCATTGAACGAAGTTGGAGGAGGCCTGGCCTGAAGGCAGAGTTTTGGGAGGATAGTGGTGAGAGGTTATAGCATTCCTGGGAGGAGGGCCATTTTCTGTTAAGTGTCCTGGGTAAATGTCCCCAGCCATGAGTTTCTGGATCGGTATGATTCCTTACCAGGGACAGCTGTTCTCGGAGTTGGACGACCACCCGCTTGTGTGCTCCAGCCAGGGCAATGAAATAAAACATGATGAGGCTGCAATGCAAGGTGGACAGGTCACTAGGTAGTCTGTACCACTAGAATAACAATGCAACAGGTTTTGCCTGTAACAGTTTTCTTGCTAGAAAAAGAAAAGAAAAAACCTACACCTCTTCCAAGCAGAGGGAATCAGAAACAGATGAATCTCTCTGGCCTCAGTTTTTTCATCTGTAAAATGGGGATAATACAGTTAAAGCCAGTGATACCGAGCCTAAGATAATACAATTTTGAATAAAAGCAAATGGCCATTGGTTCCTGTTTTTTTGTGCAGCCCTAAATCTCAAATGGAGGGTAACTGAAGTTATTATTTTTGAGGAGTTGGGCAAGTAGAGTGGAGGAAAAGCAGGGAAGCTCATTTAAGTCTCCCAGACAGGGCTGAGGAAATGAGCGCCACTGGATCATTGATTTCAACAGTACTCTTCTAGAAGTCCCCATGGCCAAGGCTACCGAAGCCAGATTGGTAACCAGCACCATATGGTGCCAGCCAAACCACAGTGGGCATTAACAAATTGGGATGGGGCAACTGGATCCCAAGATCCTAGGAATTCCAGGGCAGTTGGCTGCACCACTCTCCTAGGTCATTTTATTAATCTCATCAAAGGGGTCCTGCCTTTAACAAATGAATTTTTTGACCCACTTCTTGCATTATGAGGTTTTTTTTTTTACTAAAATATTGTCTACATCATAGAGTAATTGTGACAATTCTGTGAATAAATCCATGTAAGCTACAATCAAGTCCAGTTATTTGTGGCAGTTACATTCTGTAACATGTCCAGGAACACTAAAGTAGTGGATTCTGAACCAATGTCTAGGGGAAATACAGGCCTAGGTTCCCATCAGTGGTCACAACATGTTTTTCCACTGCTCAATAACTTGTCCTATGTTTCTTGTTTATTGAGAAGGGCTATCAACACATAACCTTGTTTCTGTTTAAAGACATCTTCTTTAATATTCATTAACATTGAATCTGATAGTCAGTGGCACTGTAACTGCTGACTGAATGGAGCTCATCTAATGCGCATTTTCTCTGTAAAGCCCATCACAGCCTTTTTGTACTTAGGAACACTAGACATTATTTCAGCACTAAACTCAGGGCTACTTCAAACATTAAATTTCCAACCAAAAGCATAAAATGAGGGAATCATGGCACTAAATACAGATTGCAAAAGGGACTCTTGCTTACGGCACGAGAACTGAAACAAGATCATAGTATACTTATGGACTTGTTCAACCTCAGCGGGAAAGGCACATGCTATGGTCTGAATATTCGTGTTCCCCTTAGATTCATATGTTGGAATGCTAACGCCCTACGTGACAGTGTTAGGAGGTGGGGCATCTGGGAGGTGATTATGTCAGGAGGGTGGAGCCTTCACATCTGGATTAGCGCCCTGATGAAAGGGACTCTAGAGAGCACCCTGCCCCCTTCTGACCTGTGAGGACACAGTGAGAAGTTTGTAAGCTGGAAGAGTGTCATGCAACCGTCTGGCATCCTGACCCTGGAGTTTCAGGCTCCAGAACTGTGAGAAATAAATTTCTGTTGTTTATAAGCTGTCTAATATGTGACATTTTGTTATAGCACCTTGAACAAACTAAGACAGTGCATGTCAGGAGACTCAAAATTTTCCCTACTTTGTGTGTGTCCACAAATGACCTTTGAAAACTGCTGCGAGTACTGATTTTGAGATTTCAAAAATCTGTTAATGACAGTACAGGGAATGGAATCTGTGAATAATGAAGATCCACTGTAATTAGAATAATGCCTAGCACATAGTAAGCCCTCAATACACACTTTTTATTAGAATTACTTTAATGCTCAATATGAATCACAGTGTAGCAAAGACCCTTGTCACCCATGTATATAACACCTGTCATTTACTTTAATGGCCAGGTCCTCTACTAAGCACTTTACATGTGTTACCATATGTCCTGCTTCTCATAACCCCTATCAGGTTATCCCCATTTTCCAGGTAAGAAAATGGAGGCTCCAAAAGTATGTATATGTGATGACCCAAGGCCACACAGTTTATAAGTGGTAGTGCCAAGGCTCAAGTTTATGCTCTTTTTTTCCTACTCAACAATCAGTTTCTTCTTCTGTTTTTTTAATCCTTGCCTGAGGATATACTGATTTTTATTTTTTAAAGAGAGGGGGGAAGGAAAGAGAAAGAAACATCATTTTGTGAATAATCAGTAATAATAGTAATAGGCAACATTTATTGGCTTTTTATAAGTCAGGCATTGGGCTGAGTGCCTTATACGTGGGATCTTATTGAACCAGCTCAATGATCCTCTGAAAGAATTACTATTATTATGCCCATTTTAGAGATGAGAAAGTGAGGCCCAGAGAAGCTCAGTAACATCTAACACAGGGGTGTCAAACTCATTTTCATAAGGGGCCACATCAGCCTCATGGTTGCCTTCAAAGGGCCTAATGTAATTTAGGGCTGTATAAATGTAATGACTCCTTAACAGTTAAGCAAAACAAGGTGCCAGGTCAAAGATGCCAGTCAGATAAAACAAGGCGTAGGGCTCCCATATCCCAGCAGAGAGAAGCCCACGTGCCTCAGTGGGAAACACTCACAGGGGTCCAGGTGGTTCTCACTCACCAGATGATCATGAAGAAAGGTACTGCAAAGGCCTCTGATGTGATGCCGTGGACCAGGGACTGCAGGGAGCCGGGGAAGGTGCTCACGGTCTTGGGAACCACCTCCCAGGTGGTGTTGAAGTTGGTGAATGGCCCACAAGCTTTCGAGGAAGAGATGCTGCCAGGACATGCAGAACAGGGGCTCAGGAGAGGTGTGCTCCGAGGCTGAGCGCTCCTCCTCTACACGCCCACAAAGCTTTGCTAAACAGTAACCCGTGAGGAACTGCCTGACCTCATGGCCTTCTGGAATATTCTGGTCATAAATACTTACCCTGACATTTCATCAAATCTCAAATCTCTAGACCTGGCTTCCAATTTACAGGAATTTCAGACTGAACCAAGTTAAATGACACCATGAGAAAAGAATCAGGCAACCCCAGAATGTAGGGATTCTAGGCTCCAGTCTCTTATTTAGAAATAAGGAAACTGGCCTAGGCTCTTCCAAAAATCTAAGATTAAAAGAGACTAAAATGCACAACCAAGAGCAATGGTTAAAACTTGAAAGGTTCTCATATTAAAGTTCTGAAAGCTATTCGGGGACAAATAGAGAAATTTGAAAATGGCAGGAATATGTTAGTATTAATTTTCTTAGGCATGACAATGTTACTGTGTCCTTATTTTTAGGATCTACATGCTCTCACATATTTTGGGATGAACATCATGATGCCCACAACTTAACTTCAAATGCTTGATCAAACGTAGCAAAATGGGACATCCAGTTGAAGGGTGTATGAGTTTTCATTGTAGCTATTTTTTCAACTTTTTCATAAATTTGAAATTTTTCAAAGTACAAAGTAGAGAAAAAAATACATGATGGAAAAAATTAAATTAAGACCTATGAAGAATTGCTAACATTCACATTACAAAGTTCTATGTAGAAGGTTTTCCATTACAACCTTATTTTTACATATAAAAATACATTTCTGAAAACAACCTAAGTGTTTAAGGAAATGGACAATTTATGATCCATTCAGGCCACGGAATGCTAAGGAACCACTGAGACACAGACAGACATAGAAATGACTGTCTCCTAGGCAGACACTAAGCATGTAATTGGGAAATGGGAATGGAAAATGAATTTCCATCATATACACTTTTATTCTTTATAGATTTGTGCCATGTGAATATATTTTTATATTTAAAAAATCAAAGCTAAAAGATATTTCAAAAGAATGAGAGGTCTACATGCATTGGCACGGATACTGGCACAATATAAAATAAAGGGAAAAAATAAGCTATGACACAGAATTATAGCATGATTCCATTTGTATTTTTTAAGTAAATACCTTATTCATAATGAACTTCTGAAAGTATTCATAAGGCCCTGGCTGGGGCACAGTGGATAAGGCGCCAGCCTGCGAACCCAAATGTCCCTGGTTCAATTCCCCAGCCAGGGCACATAACCAGGTTGCAAGCCAGGTCTCCAGCTACGTCTGTAGCTGGAGGCAGGTGAAAGGCAACCATACATTGATGTCTCTTTCCCTCACTGCCTCTCTCCCTTCCCCCTCTCTAAAAATAATAAAAACAAACAAAAAAACTTTAAAAAATTAAATAAAAATAAAAGTATTCATAAAATGTTAACAGTGGTTACCTTTGCAGACTAACAGGTGAAGATAATGAGTAATCTTTTTCCTTTAATTTACATTCTACTGTACTCAATTTTTACATATAATATATATAACTATAAAAATAAAACAATAAAAATATATATTCAAGTTAGCTAAAAAATAAAATGTGAGAAATGGATTCAAAGTTTAAGGATTTTAATTTAAAGATGAAGAAAAAATAATTCCATGACTGTGTAAGTCATCAGACTATAGTCCCTGGGCCAAATCTAGCCCACCAACTGTTGTTTGTTTGTTTTTTAATAAATAAGAGTTTTATTGGAATACAGTCAAGTTCATTAGTTTATATATTATCTTCAGTGGTTTATAGACACCATATGGCTTACAAAGCTTAAATTATTTAATCTCTTGCCCTGTATGGGAAAGGTTTGCCGGCCTCTGGTATAAATGAGAATACACCTAGGAAGTGGCATCACGCGGCTTGAAACCTCAACTTCTGATCCTTAGTCCTGAGCATTTCTGCTCTTTCCAAATTCCACACCAGACTTGACATTTCGATATTCTGTGTTAAATGTCTTTATACCCCTAGCATCTAGCACAGTGCTTGGCTTGCAGAAGGTGTTAAATAAATGTTCACTAAGAGCGAACCCTTAACCAAAGTGTCAGGAACATGGGTGACTTCCTGCTTCTTTCTATTTTTTCCTAAACACCCAAATTTTCAACAATGACCATGTATTATTTTCATAATCAGAAATAATCCAAAAAGGGATTATCCTTAGAAGAGAATTCTCAGGAAAAGGGAGCTGGATAGGAGAGACCCAACTGACACTCTCAAAAGTAATGGCCGCCCAGCGAGCCCCAGTTCCGGAAAAGGACCAAAATATTCCAGCAACCAGAGGGAGCTCCCCAAACAAGAGTGGCCCTGATTAGTCTAGGAACAACTTCCTGACTGGACCACTGTTGGGGGTGCAATGTGAGGAAAACCCATTGAGGATGCAGTGGGCCCTTTAACATAAAAGAAGACCACGTCAAGAAGCAGGGAAATGTTTTAGAAAACAAAGTGGTACTTACTGAGCCATGCTGATTGTCAGTGGTATTATTGCCAAACACAGGCCAATTAACAACACCAACAGGAAGAAGAAATTAGAATTGGATGCTCTGAACTGTCTCGGGGAGGGTCTGCAGGTATAAAGAAGACTTATCTAAGGAAAGAGAAAGAAAGGAAAAGTTAAGGGTACAGCTTCCTTGAAGATAAATGAGCACAGCACATTGATGAATTATAGTGGGGATGTAAACTGGTCTAACCTTTCTGGAGGGCAGTCAGCAATATAGATTAAAATGAAAAATATTTAATCCGGACCTCAACATGGGGCCAATATACATGTATATGGATGTTTACTGCTACAGGTATAGGTAACAGGGAATAACTGAAATGGAAGCAACCAAAATAGCTATGGGTAGGGGTGGTCCTTAAAGGTTAAATCTCATCCACACAATAGAATACTATGTAAAGAAAAGAGAGCAAGCTTTACATGCTATATGATGCTGTGAAATGTAAAAGGTAGATTTAGCATTCTGTCCTGTATGATCTCATTTAAGTTTTTTAAAAAATAGAGGACAGGCCCTGGCTGATGTGGTTCAGTGGAATGAGTCCTGATTCGATTCCCAGTCAGGGCATAGGCCTGGGTTGAGGACCGGGTCCCTGATTGGGGGTGCATGAGAGGCAACCACACATTAATGTTTTCTCCCCCTCTTTCTCCCTCCCTTCCTCTCCCTCTGAAAAGAAATAAAATTAAAAAAAAAAAAAAAAAATAGCCCTGGCTGGTAGCACAGTGGGTAAGGTGCCGGCCTGTGAACCCAAAGGTCGCAGGTTCGATTCCCCAGCCAGGGCACATAACAAGGTTGCAAGCCAGGTCTCCAGTCAGGTCTGTGGCTGGAGACAGGTGAAATGCAACCGTACATTGATGTCTTTCTCCCTCACTGTCTCTCTCCCTTCCCCTTTCTAAAAATAATGAAATAAAATCTTTTAAAAAATAAATAAATAAAAATAAAAATAAAAAATAGAGGACATACAGGTGGCCCAGAGACATATGAAAAAATGCTCAACTAATCCACAGAGAGATACAAATTAAAACCACAATGAGATATCCCCTCACACCTGCCAGAATGGTTACCATCAATAAATCAACAAACAAGTAGCTGGCGAGGATGCAGAGAAAAGGGAACCCTAGTGCGCATCTGGTAAGAATGCAGGCTGGTGCAGTCATGGTGGAAAACAGTATGGAAGTTCCTCAAAAATTTAAAAATGGAACTGTATTTTGACCCAGCAATTCCACTTGTGGGTATATATCCTAAGCATCTTGAAACACCAATTTAAAAGAATACATGCACCCCTGTGTTCATAGCAGCACTATTCACAAGAGCCAGTTCTGGAAACAGCCAACAGCTGTGGTTACATGATGCAATACTATGTCGCAGTAAAAAAAGGTAAATTTTACCTTTTGGGAAAGCATGGATAGACCTGGAGACTATTATGTTAAGTGAAATAAGACAGAGAAAGACAAATAATACCATATGATCTTAATTATATGTGGATGCTAATCAACAACAACAACAACAACAAAAACTAATGAACTAAATAGAAATAGAGGCATAGATACATGAAACAGTGGGGGAAAGGAAAGGAAGGCTGGATAAAAGAAGGGGAAGGGATTTGCCAAAGGACATATAGGCATGACCCAAGGACAGGGACAACAGTGTGGGGACTGCCTGGGGTAGGGAGCTGGGTAGAGGTGGGTAAAGGAGGGAAAGTGGGGACAACTATAATAGCATAAACAATAAAATACAATTTTTTAAATATTCTTTATAGGGATCTAAATATATATTAAATGGATCTACAGGGCTCTATAAAAAATTAAGAGATATTTTACTTGAATTTTTGTAAGCATATTTATTTTTCCTATATTCAAGAATAAATATTTCCATTGAGGGAAAGAAGGCTTGGAGGAAATACCAAGTGGGGAGGGGGAGGAATAACAGGCATAATGTTTCTCCTTGGTATTTTTAAATGCGGTACTACTGGAGTAGACATCGAGCTCTTCTGACTTCATTAGCAACCAGACATCTTGCGAGCAAATGGCACTGAGGACCAAGGACATTTGGTGTCTTGCCTGGGGGCAGCCAGTCAGTCTGGGCTGGAGTGAGGGTCAGAACTTAGCCCAGTGCCCATGACCCAGCCCATATTCCCACACTGTCTTTATTGTGCTGCACACTGGGAATCCACTGGCCAACTAATATTTTCCGGAAAGGGAAAAAGTTCAGAGCAAACTTTTTCTCCTCCATTTCTCCTTTGGTGACTTCAGCCACCATTTCATTTGAAATTTCCAAATGAAAACATCAGAACATTCCACAAAGGCCAAAACGTCCAGGGAGAAAGTTTGGTCCAACGCCAGGTGCTGCTTACCAGATTAAGTGGCTCTTGCATGAGATAAACCTGGATTCAATCCCAGTAGTCATTTACAAGCTGTGTGATCATGGACCAGTTACGTAACCTCTCTGAGCCTCCGCTTCCTAAGTGTTCATCAGAGTAGGGGCACACAGGGCCTATAGTAGTATTATTATCATATGCTATTATTATTGTCATTATTATTAATACTATTATTATTTCCATTTCTGAATCCTCAGATCTTGGCATAAGAGGTAATCAATAGATATTGGGCTTGCTGGCAGAGGGTACCTCTGGAAGAAGGGATGAGAATTACTGTATACATGTCTGTATTGTTTAAGCATTTAAAATTAAGCTTATATTGTCTCTATAATAAAGAAAAAGAAGGTTGGTTAATAAGCCCAAATATGTTAGTCATCTGCAAGGCCACCTCACCCATTGAGCACTTAGTTCAGGCACAATGCCTCGGGCCTATGAGCTGTTCAAGGACCTACACAAATCATTGAAACCTGGCTCCAAAATCCAAACAGAAAATCATAAAATTTAAATCAACAACCATTTGTTAAACATTACCAAAATACACCACTATGCACTGATCAATCAATTGCAACTCAACTCTCTGAAGTTACATGTAAAAATAACATTTAAATCACAGGAGCGGTCCTGGCTGGTGGCACAGTGGATAAGGAGCTGGCCTGTGAACTGGGGGGTCACTGGTTCAATTCCCAGTTGGAGCACATGGCCAGGCTGCAAGCCAGGTCTCCAGCCAGGTCTGTGGCTGGAGGCAGGTGAAAGGCAACCATGCATTGATATTTCACTCTCTCTTTGCCTCCCTCCCTTCCCTTCTCTCTAAAAATAATAAATAAAATATTTAAAATAAATAAATAAATCACAGGAACAAAATAATGCTTAATAAAACTCTCAAAATTATAAAAATATGAAAGCATTTTTTCAGAATAAAAATATGTAACAAGTAAGGGGTGTAACTTTGATACATCTGCCAGAATGTGGGTGAACTCCAAACATGTGTGCCGAATACCACACAAGGCCAAGAGTGGTACAGGGCATCAGCCCATCATCCCCACCTCTCCTTACCTCTTTCACATAAAAGATGATGATGAATTTCAAGGTTGCAATGGCAGGGAGAAGGGGTGAGAAAAAGGCTCCAATCCAGCAGATGGTCTGCCCATAAACGATGCCCAGAACATTATCCGGAATGGCAAATTCTTGCTGCCCCCAGCACTGTATCAACTTCCAAGAGGAGCAGTATGTCACCAGGAGCCTGGGAACAAATGGGACAATTTCTCACTTGGACCACCAGCATCTGCCAAGGTCACAGAACCATGTTCAAAATCAGGACTGTTTCCACAAAGGTCTCTTATGGAAACTCATTATTCACAAGTCTAGAAGATTTAAAAGATAGTGAATTCTGAAATATTTAAGACTAGGGTCTGAGTCTCAGATCTAAAGTATAATTGACCAGCCAAATAAATTTAGACAAAGCTTATTTTTCTCATCTGGAATATGGGGGGATTATAACACAATTTAGTTCACAAGGTTAACATGACAATAAACAACATGGGCAGTAACCATGCTCTGGCTTGCCACTCAGTCCACAAAGTCATGTGCATCCACACAGAAAATGGCTTATGAGGACCCTACCATCTAGCATGCTGGATCCTACAAGCTTCCTACAGACACCCTAGGATGAAGGGCCTGAGATAAACACACACCACTTTTCATGCATTGCCATGTAGTAGCAAAAATACTGGAAACAACTTAAATGCTCATCAGAAGGACCTTGATTGACAAATTATAAAGTCACAAATTATAAAGTGGAGTATTATACAGTCCTTAAAATAATTGAGGAAAATCCATGTGTCCTCCCATTGAAAGTTCATGATATTCTGTGTGTATGGGAGATAAAAAACAAGTTGCAACAGAGGGGAGCAAAAAGGGGATGGATGTAATACAACAACAATAAAATTAAAAAAAAAAAAAAATCAAGTTGCAGACCAATATAGATGCATTGTGATCCCATTTGAGGGGAAGAAATGAACACGTCCAATAAGACTGTATCTCTATTTACACATATATTTATGCAAATATTATTTTTATTTATTTTAATTTTAAAATATTTTATTTATTATTTTTAGAGAGAAAGGGAGAGAGGCAGAAAGGGAGAGAGACATCAATGTATGGTTGCCTTTCACCTGCCTCCAGCTACAGACTTGGCTGGAAACCTGGTTATGTGCCCTGGCTGGGAACTGAACCAGTGACCTTTGGGTTCACAGGCTGGTGCCTTATCCACTGTGCCACCAGCCAGGGCTATTTTCAAGGACTGCTGAATCTTCCCCAAAGCATTAACCATGGCCATCTTTGGGGAGCAGGGTGGGATTGAGAAGAAAAGGGACACAGTAAACAAACGAGAACTCTCACTATTCACCAGGCTTCTGTATTTGTCTAAATAGTTTAAAATTTTCAATAAGCACATATTCATATTATATTTATATAACTTTTAAAGGAAAGTTTATTTTTTAATGTTTAATTTTAGGGCATACTGGACCTCTGACATACTTACAGAATTTGTACATCTGGGTAAAAAAGTCATTAAGTGAACAGTGTTTCACTTAAGGCTCAAGGAAATGCTGTGCGTAATAAAAAAAAATGACAGCATAGTAATGGTAATCATAACGGTGATAGTCAATGTTTTTCTGAGTTTTGAAGCATGGAGTGTTGTTCTTAGTACTTTATTTACATTCCATTTAATACTCATAATGGTGCTGTGAGGTGAGCAGCCACTGTTTCCATTCCAACAGGTGGGAAACTAAGCACAGAACTTCAATTACCTGCCCAGGGTCACCTGACTAGCAAGTAGCAGTGCTGGGGCATGAACCCAGATGGGGAAATGAGGCCTGTACTCGTGGCAGGGAGTCATCTCCACAGAAACTTCATGGAAAGCAGTGCCATTTCCACTCCTCACACTGCCTTTTGGGGACACCTAATAGAGTAATGGGTTGATGGCCTGGAGCTGTTTGAAGGTCACCAGATGGTTGTCAGTGGTTTCCAGGGACTGTGAAATAATCCAGTGCTTTATGGAGAGCAGCTGTGAGAGGATCCTCCAGTTGGGGGAGGGTTGGGAGGAGTAGGAGAGATAAGGGGGTACCCCCTGCAACTTACTTTCTAGGAAAATCCACAAAAAGTGTCACTGCCAAGATAATGATGAGGTCGAATATCATCAGCTTGTACATTTCCTGCCCCACTTGGGTCTCCCAGCACTGAAACCAAAGACAGGGAGACACAATGAAACCCAACTCAGGACAGAGAAAGCCAAGTGTTCAGACTCCTCCCAACATCCGTCCTGCCTCTAGATCCTGCTGCCTCTCAAGGTCATCAACTGATGCTCCTCTGCATTCCAGCACAAACTTTGGTTTTCTAGCCCTTAGAAGCATCTGGTGTGCCAGACTCTGCCAAACACCGAGAAAGTGAATCAACTAGGATCCAAACCCACGGCTTCAAGGCTGTTCTTAAGACTGTTACTCAGAAATGGCTCACTCAGCAGAACGCTCCCATTCCCCCAGCCTCACCGGGTATAGCTTCTGGTTGTAGCCACAGAGCTCACAAGAGTAGTTATCACAGGATGTAATCTTGGAACCCAGGGTGAACACCAGCACACAGATGGTGGCCAGCCGCATGAAGACGCACCTGCAGGAAGAGGAGGAGGAGACAGGAAGAGAAGATGAGGTTCTGCGGCAGGCTGGGCCCTTGGAACTAAGGCTAGGGACTGGAGAAGCCGCTTTTCTTAGAAGCAAACTCATAAATGGGTCGAGTTTCTGTTTGGGATGATCAAGTTTTGGTAAAGGGTGGCGATGACAGTGGCTCAACACTAGGAAGGTACTAATGCCACTGAGTTGTACACTTTAAAATAGAAAACTTTATGCTTACCATCTTTTAAATGGCAGGGGGGGAAAAGGATAAGAAAGCTAGGAACTCCTGAATATGATATTGTAGCCACATTACAGAACGTTCCACATTTCGGAAAACAACTAATTGAACCTCCTAAGTATCAGCTTTGAGAGATGTCTGATACACTGAGAAGTGAGCAAAGCACCTTGCAGGGTCTCATAAACTTAGATACGAGTTTATTCTTAAAGAAAATGTGTGGATGATGGATGGCGTGAGCTACATGACCCATGCAGATGAGGACTGCTGGGGGAAGCTGGATTCAAGAAAGAAAAGCAGAGAGAATGCTGTTTTTTAAAAAAGGTGCTTTCCTATTATTTGGTTTGTAATTTAAAAAAATGAAAACATTAAAAAGCGGGTGGTAGAAAAGAGCAAGTTCCACACCATCGATGGGCTCACTCTTCTCATTACTCGGTGTGCTGCCTGATACTATGTACCTCCTGGGCCAAGGAGAACTCAGCATGACTGAGAAAGTTTCTATAACTAAAAATTATAATATAGTATAATATAATGTCAAAGTTTGGACACACACTTTACCACAACTGTGGGTACAGAAAACCAAAATACACCATGAAAAAACAATGAACAAAATGCAGACTAGGGGACATTCTACCAGACAAGTACCCCAATTTCTCTCACAAATCAAGGGCATAACACATGGGGAGGGAGAATTCTCTAAAGAATAAAAGAGGCATACAACTCTGTAATACCTCATCTGTATTTTGTACTGTGTGTTCCCCACCCTAAGTCAAATGCCCTTCCTTCACCATCTATCCCTTGTCTACCTCCCCGCACCCTCTTTTCCCACCAGTAACCACCCTGCTATTGTCTGTGTCCTGGTTTGAGCAAACCAATCATACAAAGCCACCAGCAATTCCATCAGGGAACTGACTTAATTTTATTAGGGGTCATGATAATTATATTTTAAATAAACATCCTTGTCACTCAGAGATTGACTGAAGTGTTTACAGGTGAAATGACATGCTGCCTGAGATTAGCTTAAAACAATCCAGCAACAGTGGGGGGATAGAGGAAACAAAACCAACAGAATGTTGGTCATGGAAACTAACTGATAGGCACATGGGGCTTCATGATACTATTCGTTCTCTTTGAAAATTTCCCAAATAAAAGTATTTAAAAATTTTTAAAAAAAGATGTAAATGTAGTCTGAGGCATTTGGGAAGCAGCAAAAATGCTCCTTTCACGCAGTCCACACCTGGTGGTGTTCAGCTCATTTCTGTTAACTCCCTGCCTCCTGCTCTACAGCTGTCATTAAAAAAGAAAGAAAGAAAGAAAGAAACTGAGTATTTATTTTCAATGAGAAGAGATATTACAACAATTTACGAAAGTCAACTGGAGCACACACAGGAGGTGACCCGGCCACATTTTCTCGGCACTCACTACTCCAACAAACCCCTCGGGTTCCTCCTGCAAGGACTTGTCACTCTCCACCGGAGGTCCACACCTGGGGTTAGTGTGGGGTGTTAATGCCTCTGGGAGCCAGCCACCCTCAGGAGGTAGAGGCAAAATACCTGGTTTGGTGGCAAAGGGCTAAGGTATTTACCCAACAAACTCTCCGAGTTACCCAGTAGGACTGAACCCGTTGTCAACAGCAGCAACTTACCCAATAGCACCCCCCTTAACAGCTGCCTTCCCTTCTCTCACTCCCTTACCCACCTTGTCATTTCTAACATTTTCAGAGCAACACCTCCCCCTAAGGCCCCACCCTACACCCTCGGATGTTAATATGCTAGTACATGAACCAAAAATACAATACTAATGAGTAGACTCTTAAGTCAAAGAGATTACACTGCATGTGCAAACTCTGATTCATTCATGGGAGCTGTCTGAACGTTGAAGGGGATTCTTGGCTTAGCAGGAAAATGGGCCACAATTGATTAACAATGTCCAAAACAGGCAGGAGAGCGTGCAAGTGGGATCTGCCTGGCATGTCTAGACATTACCTAAGGATCGTCAGCCGGATCTCAAAGCCTGGGGAATAATCCTCGTAGTGGATGATCCTGGCAAAGATCACGGGGGTGATAAAATTGGCCAGTGTGATCACAATAGAAGGCAGGTACAAGATCAAGAGGTTCTCTCCAAAAACCATCTTGTCAATTTCCTATGGAGATAACAAAACTAGTCAAACGTATAATAAGGAAAACTGCCTTACAATTAAGTTGATCTTAAAAGAACTCCACTATACATGTTAGGCTGTATACTTTCAATTCACACAGTGTTATATGTCAATTACATTTCAATAAAACTAAAAAAACCCTCAACTATATACATTTATTAGCACACAAACAAAACATATATGCCATCCAACAAGGCCCTTAAACATAAGTCATTACTTTCCTTGGTTGTTCAAATAGAGGAAATGTGATCTAGCACCAGACTAGAAGAAAAATGAGCTCTATTGGATTCACTTAGGTAAAATAATTTCAAATTCCATGTTTCTGCATCACTGGGCAATGTATTTGTCGAGGTTGCAATAATGACTTAGAACAGCCATCCTCTCCTCCCTTAACAATAATAGACATCTATATGGCTATCTAGTATAAAACTAAATTTCCCAGCCTCCTTTGTAACTAGGTACAGCCATCGGACTGAATTCTGGTCAAAAGGATGTAAGTGGAACTTTTAAGTGCAACTTCCAGGTCATAACCCTGAAGGGAAGGGGTTTGCTCTCGCCATCTCCTTCCCATTGGCTATATGGGTAAGCTTTTAAAATATATTTTTTAATTAATTTTTTCGAGAGAGAAGAAGGAAAGGCAAATGAGAGTAAGAGCAACACCAATATGTGGCTGCCTCTTGTACACCCTCAGCTGGGGACCTGGCCCACAACCTAGGCATGTGCCCTGACCAGGAATCAAACTGTCGATCCTTTGGTTTGCAGGCCAGTGTCACACTGAGCCACACCAGTCAGGGCTATAGGTAAGCTTTCAAGTACCATAGAAAAGAGGGACACACCCTAAGAATGACAGAGGCACAGGATGGTTTTATGAAGCACAGCTGAGTTTCTCAAACCAGTTATTTTAGGTAAACTGAGGCCTCCATTAGTAAGTGGAGGAATTGGGAATTAAAAGTGGATTTCAATATTGCGGATTCCAGAGAGTGTACTCTATCTTGGATGCTTTTTATTTCTATTAAAAGTGGAAATTGGTCGCCTCTGACTTCTGGTTTTCTGTCATGTCAGCCAAATTTATATCCACGTATGTAAAAAAGAAAAGATGACAGTATCTGCTTCAGAGGTTTGCAAGGCTATTAGCATAATGTCCAACCAGAGTAAACATTAAATTGACTTTGAAGGAGCCCTTACTTTTTTCATGTGTTCTTGCGAGAATATAGTTGCTTTATAGATTGCATAAAAGCATGCTGCTAAAACAGCCAGAACAATACAGTTCAAAAACAGTCTCAAAGAGTAAATCCGTATTGTTTCTTCAGAGGTCCTTTCTGCTATTTTCTGTCGTATTCTTTCTTCCTCCAGATCTGCCTAAGGAGCATAAGAAGTCATTTGTGAGCAGAGGGGGTGAAGGGAAGCCCAACTAGTTTTCATGTCTACCAAAGGCCAAAGTCAAGGTAGAACCTCCTGTCTAAAATTGCAATTAGACTTTGCAGTAAATGTGAAAACAGAACTATTAACCTATTTGTGACATTATATGTTGCATATATTATTTCTTGAAGTGCTATATAAGGTGGGTGTTTCTTTTTTAACTCAATATTGTCTCTGCTTTTAATAGGAGGATTCAATCTGTTCATATTTAGTGCAACCAATAATTCATCTGAATTGATTTCTTTCATCTTATTTTATTAATTTTTGGTATTAATTGTCCCCTCTTTTGGGTTTGATTAGGTTTGATCACGATGCTATTTATTTCTACTTTTCTCCTTATTAACTTACATATTATCTTCTACTTTTTCATATCCACGCCTCTCCAACTTATCATCGTAACTACCCACCCTTAGTCCTATTTCTCCAGGTATAAGTGATGTTTATGATGGGTTCTCACAAAGTGGAAAGATAAGGGTAGCGGGGGTGGGGGAGAGAGGAACACACTACTTGCTCCCACTCACTGCTGTGTCTCCACTTCCCTTCCTAGCCCCAGTTCACCAACTCCATGCATGGGTCTATGCTAAGGCAATCAACCCCAGGAAGCTGTTTTCCACAAAAAGCTATTGAAAACAACAAAGGGGAACTTGTTAAGCCCTGGACACAGCCTGCCCGCCCCCGCCCCACACACACCTCCCAGCTTTGCTGCAAACCCTCCCCACAAGGCACAACCTTGCTGGCAAGGAAGCCCAGAGAGAAAATCCAGCAGCACTCACCCGTAGCTCATACCGCAGGCTGCTGTGCTTCAGGTTTGCCATGCTGCTGTTGGTGATGCAGAAGTCCCAGCCAGCAAAGATCTTGTTGCAGTAACTCTGGAAGTGCTCCTCACTTCGGATCAGGTTGATTTTGAACCCTTCTACTGACCTGACCCCAAAAATGATTATGATTCTTTTAAGAACAACAACAAAATACAGGCCCACTGGCTTTGTCTAGAATAAACAAATTATGTGTGGCTGCATTTTCCACCCATTTTGACATGGTCAAGTTTTGGATCATCCTAAATATATATGGTAGCTAATCAGGTATCTCACAATTGAAAATTATCTCCTTCCATCCATCTAATGGCTCTTTTCACAGCTGGAATAAAATCCAAACTCTTTAACACAGCCAAGAGGTTCTACATGATCCTTCATGATACCATCTTTCTTCCCATAGCAGTCACTCTGCTGATACTACACTGGCTATTTTTCCTTTTCATAAACACACAAACCTCTGCTCCTGCCTCAGGGCCTTTGTACTTGCAGTTCCTGTAACCTTCCCCTAGCACAGTTCTTCCTCTGCCTCTCCCTATGGCTGCCTCATTCCCATCTTTTAGGTTTCAGCTCAAATAACGCCCCCATGGATCCCCCCTTCCCCATCTAAAGTTTAACACTCACTTCAAGTTAGTTTTTTTTCATTTCCTTCACAGCAATAAACTAACTCTGCAATTATCTTACTTACATGTTTACTGCTTATAATCCCTGACCCTGACTAAAATTTAAATTCCTTAAAGGCAGATACACTGGCTGCCTCGCCACCTTTATATCTAGAATGTCTGGACCATAATATGGCCACTATCCAATTGATGGAAAAATGAATAAATGAATGACTTAAATAGTAAATTAACCTCATGTTCAGTGACCACCTTTCACATGCAACTCTTGCACACTTCATACTTGTTATTCATTCATATGCTTTTATGGAAAAAGCATCCTGGTACTTGATGATATGAATACATCAAATGCTACACATTGTAGATAAAATGGGGTGTCTTTAGGATTTGCCAGTGAGTTGTGAAGACAATAAAATGTGGAAGGAATTATAGAGATCACTCTACCAAAGGTTCACAGCATAGAATTTATGTCAAAATGATCTGGGTACTTTTCCAAAATGCAGATGCCCAGGTAGGTCCATACCCTAAGGTTTTCAATCAGTAGGTCTCCTGTGGGGTCCAGATATGTATTATTTTACAAAGCTTCATGAGGTCCCACCCCCAGGAGAAAACCTCTGATTCAGACCCAACCTACATTTAACAGATGAGAAAGCTAAGACCCAGGGAAAAGAACATCATTGTCCTAGGATCAGTGATTTAGTGGCAGAATTGGGGCCAATTTGCTGCTGATTTTCATTTAATAAAGTTTACCAGGCATCAGGCCCAGTGCTAAGTTCATTACCTGTTCTGTTTTAGTGACTCCTTCATACATGAAAAAATTAGTTTAAAGAGGCGAAGTGACCTTCAAACTTCAGTCTCGGGACCTCTTTGGCACTCTGGCACCTCCTCCTCCAGGGGTGGACCTTTCCCCATTACATCGCACCCAATCCTCCCCCCAGTTTTCTCCAGGAGCAATGAAGGCCCAGCGGAGAGGAGCCCGAACATGATCTAGAGATGAAGTTACTTGTTTGGCTAATGAAGCTTCTTTTTTCTTCAGGGCCCCTTCCAAGGCCCTGGGAGCACCTCTAGCACTATGTTCATCTGCTCCTGTTGTTCTTATATTTTATAATTTAAAAAAGCTATTTCATAGTTTCAGTTTTAAAGAGGGCTCCTCCAAATTGTCTGCCATGACAGAGCAGCAAAGCCAGGACCAGAGTCGGCTGACATTTCTTTCCCAAGCATCGCAGGCTGACTCCTCAAGATGAGTCTCTGTTCCTTCCTGCCCACGCACTGCCCGTGCGAGTGCGGAATGGACACACACCAGGTCACTTGCATGTTACCGCTTCTGACTCAGGACATGAGTGCCCAGCTGGTCCCCATGGAGAGCAAACTCAGACCCCTACATCTTGGTCCCTTCTACTCCTGAGATGTGGAGTTTCATAACCCCCCTGGCTTTTAGCACTGCCCATGGGCTCACATGACAATGAAGTGGGTAAGAGAGGTGCCCATTACGATCCTGTCTGCCAAGAGACAGAGCAGAGAAAGAAAACTGTTCATCAAATATGGGTGGTTCCCCTTCCATAGTACAGTCTTACTGCTGGGAAGGGGTAGCCAGCCAGGGATAACAATTCCCAGCCTCCTTCAATTGGCTGTGGTCATGTGGCTAAGCTGCAATCAACGAAATGTGAGTGATGTGTATCACTTTATGCCTAGCTAATAAACACCTTCCACAGGATACTCCTCCATGGTCACTCTCCCAGCTCTCAAGAGGAACTTCAAAGCTGCACACTAAAGGTGGCTGAATTTTGGCCCACTTGAGTTCCACAATGACTGAGAAGACGTCTACCACACTAACCTGTGCCCCACGCAGAGCTTTATGTATGACTGATAAAACTTCTGCCCTGGCTGACATGGCTCAGTGGCTTCAGCATCAGCCAGTGAATCAAAAGATTGCTAGTTCGATTCCCAGCCAGGATACATGCCTGGGTTGTTGGCCAGGTCTCCAGGGGGGTGCGCATGAGAAGCAACTGATCAATGTATCTCTTGCATGTTTCTCTCTCTCTCTTTCTCACTTCCTTCCCATCTCTCTAAAAGTAAATAAATAAAATCTTTAAAAAGACAAAGAAGCCCTGGCTGGTGGCACAGTGGATAAGTCACCAGCCTGCGAACCCAAGGATCGCTGGTTCGTTTCCTTGCCAGGGCACATGGCCAGGTTGCAGGCTAGGCCTCCAGCCAGGTCCGTAACTAGAGGAGGGTGAAAGGCAACCATACATTGATGTCTCTCTCCCTCCCTGCCTCTCTCCCTTCCCCTCTCTCTGGAAATAATAAATAAAATATTTTAAAAATAAATAAATAAAAAGACAAAGAATATACAACTTCTGTTGTATTTGGGTCATTGTACTTTTTTTGGAAATTGTTATTAATTAAAATAATTTATATTTCTAGCTTTTCTTTTCTTGAGAATTGATACCCCTGCTAAACCACTTGTCTACTGGGAAAATGCATGTTCTCATGTGACCCTAACCAACCAGTCAGGGTTGGGTACCTAAATGAAGCAGAGCCAACCAATCTCTTCAAAGGATTTTTGAACCTGTGACCCAGAAAGTCCACATAAGGAAGCCATCACCAGGAGAATCAGAGATGACAGAGCTCTTGCTTTTGGATATTTCAAAGCCATATCTTTATCCTTTGTCCTTCCTGTAATTAAGAGTCTCCTCCCTTCCTTGGTTCTCTGAACCACTCAATTCCCCTTTGCTCCTTTGCTATTCAAAATCCCAGACAGACCTGGTTAATATACACACCAGATCAATGATAAGGTTGAGGGAATGGCACTGGCAAATGTGCAAAATAATGACTGAGTAAAGATCTCTGGGCCCTGGCTGGTGGCGCGGTGGATAAGGTGCCAGCCTGAGAACTCAAAGGTCACTGGTTCAATTCCCAGCCAGGGCACATAACCAGGTTGCAAGCAAGGTCTCCAGCCAAGTCCATACCTGGAGGCAGGTGAAAGGAAACCATACATTGATGTCTCTCTCCCTCTCTGCCTCTCTCCCATCCCCTCTCTCTAAAAATAATAAAATCTTTAGAAAGAGAGAGAGAAAATAATAATAAAGATCTCTGGGCTGCTTCTCTAGCTCCAGAATCCTGCCTCCACTGCCTCCAGGTTTCCATAGTCTCAAATAAAAACAACAAAACACTCACAGATCTTTCCCCTACAAAGCCCACCCGGCAGGACTCTATTCATCCTTGGGGCATTGACTTCCAGAGTCCATGGCCTCTGATAAACTCCAGCCAGCAAGATGATTCAAGGAGAAAGCAATGATAAGAACATTTACCTTTTCACTATCCAAAGAAGGCTCAGGGCCAGGTAGGCAATTGTGCTTAACAAATAAGCCAGAGGCAGATCATAGGTGAAATTCTGAAATTTCACCCCATCAATGGTGTAATGTCCATAAAAGAGGCAGGTCTCTTCCAAGAAACCCTGAAAAAAAAGTCACAGGCATGAGGTCAGACTGGTTCAAGTTCACTTCAAGGAACCAGGAGACCAGTCTCTGCCTTAAGAACTCACATTCCAGGGTCATCATTGTTTCTCCCTGAATCCCCAGATGCTAGAACAATCCCACAGGTATAATGGGTGCTTAGTGTTTAGGAAATAAAGCAAGCATGGATAAAACCTGAGCATTAAAAATACACAGGTCTATGATTCAAAAATAAAATTAAGAAAACAATTCCATGTGCAGTAACAGCAAAAACAAATAAATAAATAAAATAACAGACTTAGGAATAGATTTAACAATTAAAATGTAAATCTTACATTCTTTTTTATTAATTGATTTTGGAGGAAGAGGGAGAGGGGGGAGGGAGGAAGAAAGAGAGAGAGAGACAGAGAGAGAGACAGAGACAGAGAGAGAGATTAATTTGTTGTTCTACATATTTAAGCATTCATTGGTTGTTTCCTGTATGTGCCCTGACCAGGGATCAAACCCACAACCTTGTTCTATAGGAACAACACTCCAACCAACTGAGCTACCTGGCCAGCTAAATTCACAGAAAAACGTCCCATGTCAATTGGTCAGGAAATCCATGGCAATATACTCGCCAAACCGATCTACAGATTTAACATATCCCTACCAAGATCCCATTTATGGTCTTTTGTAGAAAGTGACAAACTAATCCTCAAGTACATAATGGAATTAAAAGGGACACAGAATAGCCAGAAAAATATTGGAAAAAAAAGAAAAAAGTTGGAGGACTCATGCATCTCATTTCAAATTTGCTGCAAAACAACAATAATCAAAACTGAGAGATAGTAACATAAGAATAGACACATATGGACTCTTTTAAGAGGGTCTGACATTTCAAGAAGTGGAGAACTTCTTTACTTTTCTAAAGAATATTAATGACGTGGACACTGCATTGAGCTTTTACCATATGGCTGGGGCATCTCTTGATAAAGCCCACAGGCCCAGAATACAACCAGACAGCCCAAATAAAGGACACACCAAGAACAGCAAGTGGAGAAAATCTGGGAGACGGCAACATTGAACTCCACAAATCTCCTATCACAGAAGGGTGCTCAACTAAGGCAAGGAAGCAAAGCAGTTTAACCCAAGGAAAGAACAAAAATAAATAAATAAAGAGCAAGCAAGAACAGATGCCCAAAATGGGGAAAAAAAGAATAAGTCCATCACCAAAAGGAAAGGAAGAATCCCCAGAAAGAACACAAAATGAAACAGAGGCACCTGGAATATCAGATCAGGAATTCAAAAGAATGATGATAGAGAAGCTCAGTGAGCTCAGCCACATCAAAGAAAAGTGTAAACAACTCCAGGAGAACTACAAAGAACTCCAGGGGAATTACAAAGAACTCCAGGGAAGTTACAAGGAACTTACTGAGAACTACAACAGCATGAAAAAGGACATGGAAACTATCATTAAGTGCCAGGAGGAAATGAAGAATACAATTTCTGAATTGAAGAATACAGTAGAAGGAATCAACAGTAGGCTAGAGGAAGCAGAGGACCGGATCAGCGAGTTGGAGGATAATGTAGACAAATACTCCAAGACAGTACAAGAGAATCAAAAAAGGCTGAACAAGACTGAAGAGGGGTTAAGAGAGCTGCAGGACAACATG
>PVIW01000392.1:348457-528084 GCA_004026585.1 Noctilio leporinus | reverse complement strand
TTTAATACTAGTTGCTGTTATTATTACCATTATAAGTAATAGCTATCATTTACTGAATAGTTTCTTTATTCCAGGCATCGGTCTAAGCATTTTATACTCATATATGTTAAATGAATTAACCTTAGGAGACTGGTGTGCAGATGAGAAGGGTGACGCTGGAGAGGTTAAGTAACTTGCCCAAAGCCACACTCTCAGCAAATGATAGAGCCAGATTATTTTCTCGCAGAGTTTCTGGTTCTGGGCTCATGCATTATTACCTTATGCTGACCTGGACAAGAACTCTGGGTTGATCATCAGGCTGTTATTGATTTGCATCAACAATTGACCTCAGTTCCTCAACCTGTGCACATCTCAGTGTGACAACTACTATATCAACCAACATTCATGTCAGAACAACACTCATTTGTCCACTGCTACCATCAACTGACTCCCTATTCAAGATTTTAACAGCAATCGATGAAAGCATTTTGTAAGGCTCAATTGGCGATATGAAATTTGGTATTGTTGTTTATAATCGTATTGTATATGCTTTTATTTTTTGTGCTACACTTTTTATATCAATAACATTTATAATAAACTTTGTCTATCTATGTACCTATATATCTATCATCCATCTATTTATAATTTATCCAGAGATCCATCTGTTAAACATTTATCAGCACACCACTGCTGAGGTATTTTCCCCCTGAAAACTGACAGGAGAAAAAAATAATAATCTCATATAAGAAAAATCGAAGGGTCTTCATAGACTTAATTTTGATGCAGAAGGTCTTCTGAGCTGATGAAGACTGAATACACACTTGAATGAATGCTACTTTGCTCCTTTATAAAACAAAATGTACTTTATTCAAGGAGCTCAAAGATTTTAGCAACAATAGCTCATCGAAACAGCCTCATGTTGGATAATAACGTTGGAATCTTTGTTCCTGTTTCTCCCTGAAGCAGAAGACCTGAGGTTGGCATCTCCTAAATTCTGCCTCATTCATTGCAATTAGCAATAGCAGCCTCCTTGCTGATCCTCAAATGTACCAACCACACACTCCTATCTCAGAGCTCTGCATTGCTATGTCTTCTACCTGGAATAGTTTATCCCTGATATTTGCATGACACCCTTATTCACTTAAATATCACCTCCCTGACTACCCAATCTAAAACATTACTACCTCTTCCACTCTTCCCTTTCTGTTACCTTGTTTTATTTCCCTTCATCCTACCTATTACTACCTGTAGTGTATATTTATTTATTGGCTAACCCATCTTATGGGTTAATATATAAGTTCCATAAGGGCAGAGATTTCTATCTACTTTTTTCACCCCAGAACCTCAAACAGCACTTGGCACAGAGCAGGTGCTCAATAAATTTTGTCATAAGAATAAATGTATGCGTGTGGCTTAGAGTTTTCTTTTGTCTCAATGCCTCTGAATCCCCTGCAGCTTTTGCTGCACAACTATGGGCCAGAACCACATGGAGGTGTGTGAGATTGACTATTATCTCCAAGTAGCCAGTGCCCTACCTGGCTGTTGAATCTGTGTCCCCAAGAGATGAGGCCCTGCTTTGCTGAAGGTTTACCACCAGGTGAAACCCATTGGTTGTGAGGCTTTCATGCTGGTGCATCTCATTATCCAAGCGTGTCCCTATTCCATTGATTGTTGACAATTAAGTGCTATCTGCCATCTATAACCTGCTGCTTTTGTTTAACTTTCCAGAAGGTGATGCCTCATGGCTTTGCTTTTGAATTTCACTTCTTTGACTTAGAGAAGATGAAGGAGCAGAAACAATAAAGACTGTTTAGAATTTAATATTCCCGATTGTTTGACCCAATAAATAGATAAATAAAAATTGTGGGGGGTATTCAACTTTGGGTCAAGATGGAGGTGTAGGTAGACATGCTTTACCTCCTTGTGCAATCAAAGAGAGAATTACAACTATATCTCAAAGCAAATAACATCCAGAACTATTAGAAAATTGAGCTGTATGGAAGTTCAACAACCAAAGATTTAAAGAAGCCACATTCATCCAGACGGGTAGGAAGGGTGGCGTTGCAGAGATGGGCATAAAGGTGCAGAGACACGGTGTGGCACAGAGATGTTGTGGTGGCAGAATAGGCCGTCCCACATTCACATGTGGTGGATACAGATCAGGAGAAATAACTTGGGAGCTAGTGATCCCAGCCCCTGACCAGACCACATAGCCCAGGGTTCCAGCATCAAAAAGATAAGCCCCCATAACTTCTGGCTGTAAAAACCGGTGGGGGTTGGGGCAGCAGGAGAAACTGCTGGATTTTCAGGAACATCCATTTAAAGGGCTCGCACAAACTTAGAACACACATAAACCTACCCACTCTGGAATTCACCACCAGGGCTGGAAGGGTTCCAGCCACATACAGGAAGTGGGTGAAGTGATTGGAAGCAGGGTGAGTGCCAGGCAAACCTCCGGAAGCCAGGCAGCAGCAGCAGCCCCTCACCAAACCCTACCCCACAACAGATCCACAAAGCGGTGAAGTGGGATGCCCTACCCTGCCAATTACCGAAGGCTCTGCCCCCACACTATTTACAGGAGCCTTTTTAAAGACATGGAGTCAGCGCAACTCTATCAAACACACAGAAATAAACACAGGGAGGCTGCTAAGTTGAGGAGACAAAGAAATATGGCCCGAATGAAAGAACAGAACAAGACTCAAGAACTAAATAAAATGGAGATAACCAACCTATCAGATGCATAGTTCAAAACATTGGTGATCAGGATGCTCAAAGAGCTCATTGAGAATGGCAATAACATAAGGGAGGAAATGAAGGTTACATTAAGTGACATAAAGAAAAATCTATAGGGAGCCAACAGTAGAGGATGAAGCCAAGAATCAAATCAAGGATTTGGAACACAAGGAAGGAAAGAGCACTCAATCAGAACAGTAGGAGAAAAAAGAATTAAAAAAAAAAAGAAAAGAAAAGAGAATAGGCTTAGGAACTTCTGGGGTTTCTTTAAATGTACCAACATCTGAATCATAGGGGTGACAGAAAAAGAGGAAGAGCAAGAAATTAAAAACTTCTGTGAGAAATAATGAAAGAAAATGTCCTTAATTTGGTGAAGGAAAGAGACATACAAGTCCAAGAAGCACAGAGAGTCCTAAACAAGTTGGACCCAAAGAGGACACATCATAATTAAAATGCCAAAGGTTAAAGGTAAAGAAAGAATCTTAAAAGCTGCAAGAGAAAAGCAGAGCATTACCTACAAAGAAGTCCCCATAAGACTGTCAGCTGATTTTTCAAAAAAAAAAAAAAGAAAGAAAGAAAAGAAAAATCTATACAGGCAAGAAGTATTCAAAGGGCTGGAAAGCAAGGACCTACAGCTTAGATCTATACAGCAAAGTTATCATGTAGAATGGAAGGGCAGATAAAATATTTCCCAGATAAGGTAAAACTAAAGGAGTTTATCACTACCAAGCCATTATTACATGGTATGTTAAAGGGACTTATTTAAGAAAAAGAAGATTAAAACTATAAACATTGAGAAAGCCTTGCTGGTGACACAGTGAATAAGGTGCCGGCCTGTGAGCCCAAAGGTCACTGATTCGATTCCCAGCCCGGGCACATAACCAGGTTGAAGGCCAGGTCTCCAGCCAGGTCCGTAGCTGGAGGCAGGTGAAAGGCAACCATACATTGCTGTCTCTCTCCCTGGCTGCCTCTCTCCCTTCCCCTCTCTCTGAAAATAATAAAATCTTTTTTTAAAAAAAACAACTATAAACATGAAAGGGCAAAAAATTCACAACTATCAACAACTGAATCTAAAAACAAACAAACAAACAAATAAAACAAGCAAATAAGCAGAACAGTAACAGAATCTCGATGTGGAGATACCCTGGAGGGTTATCAGTTGGGAGGAGGAAAAGGGAGAAGGGGGGAAAAGGTACAGAAATTAAGAAGCATAATTGATAGGTACAAAATAGACAGAGGGTGTCAAGAATAGTATAGAAAATTGAGAGACCAAAGAACTTATATGCACAACTTTTGGCCATGAACAAAGGTGGAGGGATAGCTGGAAGGATTGGGGTACTGGGCAGAGGGGAGCAAAGGGAGAAAACTGGACAACTGTCATAGCATAATCAATAAAATATATTTTTAAAAGTGGGGGAAGAAATAAAAGGGGGCCCTGGCTGAACCCTCCTGCTATTAGTACCAATGGGTCTGGCTGACAGGAGCCCAATTGCTGCGGGGCCAGTGCACCTGTGAGGAGTTAATGAGCAGCAGTAAGAGCAGCTGCTCCCACAAGGGCTCCTATTAGGACCCCACAGAGGCAACTCTCACCCTCACTCCTGGCCCATCCTAATAACAGATTAATCTTAACAAGCTGTATTTAGGGACACTCCATCTCTTTCTTAGGAATAAGAGGAATATATATAGGTGGGCTTCCCACTTGGTTTCCGTAGGGTTTTTAGATATAGAAACCATTGCTGAATATAACACTAAAAAGGCATACATAAAAATGAAGGCAGGGCCCTGGCTGGTGGCGCAGTGGATAAGGCACCGGCCTGCAAACCCAAAGGTCACTGGTTTGATTCCCAACCAGGGCACATAACCAGTTTGCAAGTCAGGTCTCCAGCCAGGTCCGTAGCTGGAGGCAGGTGAAAGGCAACCATACATTGATGCCTCTCTCCCTCTCTGCCTCTCTCTCTTCCCCTCTCTAAAAAAATAATAAATAAAATCTTTTTAAAAAAATTGAAGGCGGCAGTTGGTGTCTTCATTGGGTCACATTCCAAAGGAAGTCAGAATTAATCTATTGGAAAATATGAGGCTGTTACTGAGCATATTGTTTACCCCCCTCCTTTGCCAGTAGGGAGAATGAGAGCCACAGAGGGCCTCTCAAGGGACACTGGGAAGAGAATCATTTCTTGGGGCAGGAAGAAACCACTTGTCTGAGCGTCAGTGTGCTGTGGTTGCGTGACTATCAGAGGGCGGTGGAACCTGATTCTGGCTCTGCTGCTTCCTGATCATGTGGCCTTGGGCAAACTACTGAGGCTTCCTGCCTGCCATGTTCCTTATCTATAAGACGGGAGGGAACAAGGGTAGCATCTGCTGTCAGGGCTGCAGTCAAATCTAAATGGGTTAATACATGCAATGCATGCAGGGAAAAGTCTCAGCCAAGGCAGCCCTAAGCAAATGTTACGTTTTGTGGTTATTAGGGTCTATTTTTCTAGGCCCCCTCCCAATGTTCTGCTTCTAGGTACTGTCCTTCAATGTTGGGGTCAGCCTCAGACTGCACGCATGGGTAGAAGGCTGGTTAACGCCATTCATTGAGTCCCACAAAGTCCTCTGAGTCTGCGCTACATCCCAGGTGCTCTGCTAGGCAACAGCTGTGTCAGTGAAAGAAACACACCTGGTTCCTAAAGACCCGTTGGAAAGAGTCCCCCGTTGGGAGTCAGAAGACATGACTTTTGGAGGCAAGTCTCTCTCAGGCCAGCCAGGCCATCTCAGCAAGTTGCTTTGTGTCCCTGCATCTCTGTGATCTCCTCCATCAAAAGGGGAGGATAATCCCTACCCTGCCTTCTTCAGGATTCCAACAAGGCTCCAATGACATAAGTGCATGCAGGGGGCCTTTGACTGCAGGAAAATGATTCTGCTAAGGTGAGATGATAGTGAGGCTGGAGGACCACCCAGCACTTACTCCAGTGTGGACTGCATGTTAATAGTGCTGTGCGTGGGCAACAGACAAGGACAGAAGCAGACGTCAGGAGAGCCTGGGCTTAAGTCCCAGCTCCACCACTTACTAGCAATGTCCTCTCAAGCAGGTCACTTAACTAACACCAGCCATAACTCCGACACCTACCTTCTAGGACAGCCATAAGGAGAAGATGAAATAATGTATGTGAAGTGCTCACAGCAGTGCCTGATGTTAGTGACTCCTATCAGGGTTGACTCTGCTTAGATAAAGTCACCCTATTCCAGGGCCCAGCCCTTGTCAAGCCCCTGAGAAGATCCTGTTCACAGACACTGACGTGCAGGCAACTGATATGTGGATGAGCATTCCAACTCAGCCGTCTACCAGGGGGAATTGACCTCCCCTGAGAACTGCAAACTTATGTCCAGCCCATCCTTTCCTTGTAGGCAAACTCCCCAAGAAAACTGGAACCAACGTGTTGCCTGGTCAGCAGCTTCATGACAAGGGGGGCACTGAAGCAACTGCTCATGTCTGCAGGCACCACGTCAGATGGCCTGATGTGTCCATCTCGGTGACACCGGTCCCAGGGCCTGGGCAAAGCCATCCGTAGCCAGAGCCCTTTTTCTGCTCTGCAAACAAGGCCAAATTCCAATGGCCTGTCCTTCCTTTATTATGTTGCTCCCTGCTGAGTTACCTCTCTTAGTTCTGTATGTAAGTGCAGGCCCTTCATTTCACTTGCTCTTGGTCTGACTCTTCCTACTTCTGGCCTATGCATCCTCTGGCTTTTGGGGTACCTCTATCTACCTGATTCACCCCTTGGGTACCGATGCTGCTGGTTTAGCTATGTATAGCCTCCATATTGTTTGCCTCTGCACAGGGTACCTACTTTCCTGGAGACATGTTGTGACCTTGGTACTTCCTAATCTAGCCAATAGCTTAGCTTCAAGGTTCTAGAGGACAAGGCTATACTTATGGATACGCTTATCTAGAAACTGGTCCTTCAGCTCCGTTGTTTTTGAAGGGGACTCTGGGGACTGAGGGAGAGTTCATGAGGCAGGGGTCTATCTCTGTCTTATTCTCTGATGTTTTATGTCAGTTTCATTCACCAAAGGCCAGGATTCAACCCTATCTCTCAAATGAATAAAAGCCCCCTCTCAAGAATGCACCTTGACAATTTCAGAATCCATGTTTTTATTGGCTGTAGAGGGCAGCAAGCCTTGGTTTGGCACTGGATAAATTATTTCTGTCCATACTGGCTCATTCTCCCCACACTCTGGGTTTGCTCTTTGAGGCTGGGATTTTATTCTCACTTAGGCCCTTAGGGCCTCTTCCCTCACAGCCCTGCTCTCCTGGCCTCCCCTGTGAAAGAAAGCACCATTCTAATCTCATCAATTCTCAGCCCAAATCTGTAGATGGCTCTCCATTGCTTTTGCCATCCAGTACAGATTCTCAGCTAGGTAGTCAAGGACTTAGCCCTCCAGACTCAAGCTTCGTTCGCTCCCCACAAGGGTTCTTGGTTGCATTTCAATTACATTGTGCACCATTTTCCAGGCTTTCTTCTCCAACCTTTCTGTCTTCTTCTCTTTCTTCATGTTGTTCCCTCTGTTTGGGACAACTTCCCCAACAAAACGATGTCCAAGAAGAATCTTCAGAGTTGCAAGTGATTCCTCAAGTCTGCTGGAATCACCAAGAGCTTTTAAGACCCACCTTGAACATCATTTTATTTATAAAATCTCTATATAGATGAGGTCCCTTCCTCATGGTACCCTCTAGCATGTGCATCAGTACCCTTCCTTTGCTTTGCCCAACTTTTATAACCGTTTCTGAACCCTGTCATTCACTCCTACCTCTGTATGTGTGAAAGTTCGTTAAGGATAAGGACATGGTCCTAATTTTATGTCCTCATCAGGTCTGTGTACACGGTGTTCTCTCAGAAAATAACTGAATTGAACAACTGCTTAATCAAGTAGTGATCTTGTAAACATAGGCTCAAACTCTGTAGTTTATGATTCTTAATTCTAATTTCTTTCCGAGTTGCACAGACCTTAAAAAAAGAATGGTTTTTGTTGTCATCCATAAAAACCAACTTCAAGCATCGTTTGCTTAAGTTGCTGAACTGAAGAGCCAGCACCTCTCCGGTGGCTTTAAACACACCACAACTCTTGCTCTGTCTGAGCACCTGGAAACTCAAACTGCTGTTGCTGGCAAGTTAATGTCCCCCTGGCCATGGTCACATTGATCATTCAAATGGAAGTCACATGTGGTTTTCATTCAGATCTAGGGGGGACAAACATGAATTTCTCAGATCTGTCCAACTGATCCCTATTTAGAGAGAAAAGATAGAGATTGGGCCATTTGTTCAATTTGATGAGCTAACACACATTTTAGAGTACCTGTAGGGTTGTTAAAAGGAGTTCTTGGGTTATCACTTGAGGTTGCATTCTTGAACTTGTAAAACAAACAAAAACAAACCAGTTAATTAGCATGTCTTTATATCCTCCCATGCCTTTAGGTAAACCTATTTCCCCAACATGCTTTCAGGATGCTTTTGGGAAGGCTGTGTTCAAAGGATTTTTTTTTTTTTTTTTTTTTTTTTTTTTTTTTTTTTTTTTTTTTTTTTTGGTATAGCAAGGAGTCTGAGTCTCTTGACAATAACTTGAAAAAGAAAAGAAAAAAAAAAAAAGAATAAAATCTATTTTGCATCAGCCGAATGTCTCTAATTGGGTCTTGAAGACCAAACAATTCCCTTCAAGACAGCTGGGGCTTTGGGTAGCCCCAAACCAATTAACTCAAATTATATAATTTTACTCCCACTCCTACCCCCAAAGCTTGACTTGCTTATTTAGTAAAGAGGAGGATTAGTACAAGCACTAAGGACTCCATTCTTTCGCTGCCTGGTACAATATGCTAAACTCTGTGCTGGGCCTGTCTGGAGCACCCTGGCTGGGAAAAAAGAGGGGTAGGGACTTAAAGTCAAGTGATCTCCTCAGTATGTCTCCTCTTTCTTGGGATACAATACAGCATACACATGTTACTGGGTGACCAGCCAGCAGACAGCAGTTTGGCTTTGGAAAGGAGCAACTACTAACCCTCCTAAACCTCTGAAAATGTACAGGAGCTAATTGAGGCATTCCTCTTAGAAGGTGATCAAGGAAGGCCAGAGAAACTTGAATAATTATGGAAGAATCAGTATAGGAGTGTGTGTGTGTGTGTGTGTGCGCGCGCACACACATGTGTGTGTTTAGAGCTGTACTATAAATACATTTCATGTTTCTTCTCTTTCCAAATAGTTTGCTAAGGCTGGCTTTGTATTCAACAAATGATAAAGTTACATATTAATTCTGAAAACATATTTCCAAATAAAAAATAAAAAAGTGGAATAATGCTAACTGTAACATAAATAGGCTCAGTGACATAAATAGGCTTTGTTACAAAACTGCTTGAATTTTTCTTCTATTTTATATAAAGTACTGCACTTTGGGTACTACAAATTTATCAAACTTGTAACAAGATGCTAAACTTCTGGTTTGACTATTGTGAAACACAAATGAATTTAAAATCATTTTGTTTTAATAAGAGAGGGTAATTTCTACTATCTCAAAGCTGTTAGGATTCTTCAGGGAAGCCTTTCAGGTATTTTTTAGCCTTTGGACTCCTCACTTGTAAATGCTGACCTTCTATGCACCAAAAAGGCAAATAGCAGACTCCCTGAATGTGTCTTCTTTTTTTAAGGATGTAAAATATGACATTGAACTTACCCTAAAGGTATTTTCTCACACCTTCCTTTCTCAGAACACTGTCAGCTCCTTCAACTACTAGGATCAAACAGTTTCATGTAGCAGACTTCCCTGGTATTATGAGTCCTAGGATTTATCTTCCGCATGTGACACTTTGTTCATAGGTCTATCAAAAAGGACAATCTAATGAAATTAGAGTTCCCTGGGAAGCCACAGGTCCATTTCCTAAACTCTGCTAGATGAAATAGCATTTTACCTTCTGTATAGGATTTTCTGAGATCTTTGACAGAGACTCTATGATAATGCTTATTGGTTTTCTTTAGAAGTTATTTACCCTCATTGTAAGACTCAGAGCTGGAGTGGGAACTTTAGTCCATGGCACCTTTGACCTGGACCTAGGCCTCCTCTGTTTATGGCCTCTGTCTTTGGGGAGATGGGTTTTCAAATTGAGGGGCTATAGCCTAGAGAAGGTTTTCAGGTAACACCCAGAGTATAGATACTGATTTTAAAAACCAAAACCAAACCAAACCAAAACAAACAAACAAAAAAAAACCAATGAACTTTGAAGTTCAAATTCTAAGAGCACTGGAATTTTTTAAGTTCACTCCGTTATTTTAAAGATGAAGCCATGGCAGCCTGAGAAGGGAAGCGACCTGTTCAAAGTCACATGGTAACTTAGTGGTATAGCTTGACCAGCACTCCTGACACAGTGGGAGAGTGGCCCCTAAGGTTCAGTGTTGATCCCATTTTAATCATAAAACATTTCACTTATTTTTTAAAATTGTATAGATTGCTAAGAACCCTACGATTTGATTTAGAGGTTGTGGTTTCAGCCTGCTGCCCCTGGCTGGGCAGATTTGGCATCTGTGGTCTGGTCTCTCAGGTGGGAAGCAGACAGGTCCCTCTCCATTGGATATAAAAGCAAGAAGTGGACTCCCTTAGTAACATGACATCACTGCCTCTATCTCTAAGCCGTAGTTGATGCTTTGCTTTGAGGCGTCACCAAAATCAAGGCACTCTGGTTTATTTTGAAAGTATCTTAAAAAGGAAAATGTTTGACCACTCCTCTCCTGGCCCTGCCTCCATGCACTGTGTGTAATGATCCAGAGAGAATCAATTGGACACTGCATTTTAAAGATAAGGATTGGGATTTTACTTCTGGGTAACCTGGTGACCCCAATCAATCTCTGTCTTACAAACCCTCTGAAGATTTGATGCTCCAGTCTGCAATTAAGTCTCAGCTTCCAAGAATGGCAACAGATGTTGCAATCCAAACACCTTTTATTAACTATTTGTCTTTAGATGTGTATCAACAATCTCATGGCCCGCAGAAACAGTGGGCTGCTCGTTAAATGGAAAATCACACTCTTTCATCTTTAAGTTATTTTACTCTCTAATCTCTTTGAGAAGATAAAACAAGATATACCAAGAAGGTAGCTAACGATATTTCATTGCTTCAAAATTTTGCCCTTTCTGGAAGTAGTTGTCACCCACCCAGTGCAAATATTGGCATCAAGACATATAGCCCAATTATACAAAGCATTAGATAGTATTTGGGTTAAGGAGAAAACATAACTAAAGTGAAGATTTCAATGTTTGGTGTCTTTTTGCCACTATGACTTGCTGATGAGACAAAATGGGGGCAAAAGTAGGTTTGCAGTTGTTCTTATGGGAAATTACACGATAATTAATAAAAATACTACAAGAATAAACTCTGTGTTTTGTGTACTCACAACTGCTAACTTACTTTTGCCGTACCCTGCATTTCATTTACCAGGTTTTGGCCCTGTTTGAACCATGGTTTCAACATCATAAAGAGTTATCCTTGCCACCCACCTGCCTTGTAAGAGCACCCTGAGGATTATAAGAGACAGTAGAGTGATTCCAACACTAAGAATAAAATACAAGGTCAAAATATATATTTTAAAATTTTTTAAAATATTTTTTTATTTATTATTCTGAGAGAGAGGGGAAGGGAGAGAGGCAGAGAGGGAGAAAGACATCAGTGTATGGTTGTCTTTCATCTGCCTCCAGCTACAGAGCTGGCTGGAGACCTGGCTTGCAACCTGGTTATGTGCCCTGGCTGGGGAATCGAACCAGCAACCTTTGGGTTTGCAGGACGGCACCTTATCCACAAGGTCAAAATATTTTAAGCAGTACTCTGTGTAATCCTCTGCATTTGAAATTCATCAAGGCCTTGCTCTGTAATCGACTTCTTGCCTGGAGTTTACTGAGGTTATTCCATAGAGAGGAAAACACACTCTTGTGAAATCAAGTAGGCTTCCTCTCCCTGGATTTAACTCACTGACTAAATGGCTGGATTTCTCTTCCACAGGTAAGCAGAGTGGCCAGTCTTTTTCTCCAGGGGAAGGTGAATTCACAGGGAGGCTGATTGGAAGCTTCTCATCAGTAGAGACCCTTTCAAGGCATTTGCATTGCCATTTGTCTTTGTAAAATTTGCGAAAGCCAGATATTTTAACCATAATTAGTTAAGAATGTAATCGACACTTTGATCCCCCTCCATCATACCCCTCAGGGCTGTCCAGGGACATGAAAGTTGGTCCCAGAGCAATTGTGCACTCCAGCCAAGAGGACCTTGAGTTGGGGTTACCTTCATTTGGGCTTCATGGGATGTATTTATGTGATTTACTGTCTCCCTGTGTCATGACACTATTTCTAGCCCTTTTGATGTAAGGATGACTCCCAGGAATGTACCTCCACCATACCACCTGCTGGCATGACACAGCAGCAGACTAAAGGTCCCATCAAGAGTTAAAAGAAACACTAGAGGTCTCTGAGGAATGGAGGAGAAGCAAGCAAGGTTTGCTAGGTATGGAGCTAAAGGCCAGCCTGGGAGAAATGCTCTGACTCACCATGTGTATGCAATTGTAAATGGAGGATTCCATTTCAATGATGCCTGGTAAAAGTGAAGTCAGGATTGTACTTAATAAGGCCTTATTTATAATTATAAATGCACCATATGGCTTTCCTTTTAAAGTGAGACTTGCGTAAAATAGAATTCATCACAAGTCTGTATCTACGGACACAGACCTCTAGGGGTGCTACAAAACTCAAGCATACCTAGTGACAAATTTTGCATTTTTTACATTGCAACTTTCATGATAGTAAAATAAAACCAAACTCTAGTCAATCATGCCAGAGGATAGAGTAAATTATCTTTCTATCATCTCTATAGAACAAAATCATTGCCATAGGAAGAGTCAATCAAGAAATAGTAAATTAAAAATCTAGGTTAAAAATATTACAGATATAAATTATATATCATAAGCAGTTAATTACTAAAAATATGAAGTGGTCCTTAGGATTTTGAATGTTTATGGTATTTACTAATGTCCAAATAAATATCCATATTTGTACCTAGATTTTATATTCTTTTTCTCATGAAAGGCCTTCAAAGTTCTATTTGCTTTAGCCCCATGCATAACTTGGATCTGCCTAGGGGGTGGGTGTCAGACAGCAAAGCTTAATCTTTCATCAAAGATTACTTAGTTCAGAGGGACCTCAGAGCCTACTACATCTGTGCTCCCTGCTGTCCTCCCCCCACCTTCTTACATTTGATAAAATTAAGTCTTTGATGTAGAGCTCTCTGCCTGTGATCATACAGCCCACGGATGGCAGAAATTGAACACATCTATGCATTAGGAAGAGCGATGCTCGGACCTCTTGGTCGTAGAGTCAGCGGCAAAGGGACTGATGAGAAGCTGAGAGACCCAGGTTCCAGTCCTGACAGGAGAAAACTTGTGGCCCAGGGTGGAAGGAATGCTCTTGGGATCTCTGAGAAGGGAGCCTTCCCCAGGGCCGCTGTGCAGGGTGGTGGGGCTTGCACGCCTCATCCTGGCTCCTCTTCCACCCAGAAGTCACTGTGGGTCCTCAGCTGATTCTTGCCTCCTCTCTGAGCTGCAACTCCCTCCTCTGTTTAAAGAAGAAAAGTCTAGAGAGCTGAGTTGGGTAAACTCTCAAGTCCCTTCTAGTTCCAAGTTTATCTGTTTATCAAACAGCCTAATCTTTGCAAAGGCACTTGCAACTGCCGCAGCCTGGAGACAGTCTTTGCAAACTTTGCTGTCAGACTCAAGGCTTTTGGGGTTACGCAAAGGGCACCAAATACCCCTGCCATCAAGATAAGAGAAGAAACATGTCCGAAGAGCCTTTCTCCCTGGCAGTTCACGTGCACTGCAGCAGGCTCAGCTCTGAGCCCCCTGGGACTTGTCTGATTTAACCCTTATCTTGCTGTAGCATTTGGTGGGGCGGACAGGGAAGCAGTTAGACACTGTTGGTGGACTTCCCGGCAACAGCATAGGAGTGCTCAGACCTTTCTTTGACTGAAGCAGATGAGTTCGGTTTTAGTGCTCTCTGATGGGAAGCCTGGTGATTCTGTGGTGAAAAGCAAAGGGATTAAGTGCTTTTGATTTTGGATCAATCACGTATGCACTCCAGCCATCAGTTTCGTCATCTCAAAGGTTTTTGGTTCCCTTGAGGATATTTTAAAAATCTTAATTGCTGTCAAAAATCTGTCTTCGGATTTAATAATTCAACATTCTGATGATAAAACTTTTACTGAATCCTTTGCTTTCCCCCCGCCACGTTATGGAATGGCCTGATTTTTAAGAATTAGCTTAAAAATGATAGTTTATTCTAAGCGAAAAGCTTTTTTTCTGCTCACCTTATCTCTATTAAAGGCATCTTTACATTCTGAGGCAAATAGGGGTACTAGTGACCTTGCTAAGGGTCCCTCTTCCCAGTCTCTTTACCAACACCTCAGCACACACATCCTGAGCTCCTGGGTTTGCCTGACCTAACCCTCAGCACCTCATTACATTTCCAATGCATACTGTGTGTTCATATAATGTCCAACTAAGGATTCACAATGACCTAAGTGAGAGAGAGAGAGAGAACGACAACTCTGTAATCATTTGCTAATTTACTTTCTCATTTCCACATCCAGGGGGACGATCATTTGCAATGGGAAAAATGTAAAAATCTCAGGAAAACATACGCCACCAAGAGTTCAGGGGAAGGGGAGTACGTGGCCAGTGGCTTGTGATGTCATGATGGGCTAGCCAAGAAACATGAAGACGGATGGTTTTTATGAAAAAGGCTGAAGGAGGCAAGTTGGATGGGAATCAGCTCTTGAACTCAGATCGCTCCCATCCGGCTGGCCTTCTCCTGCCTCCTGCAGGACCAGCGCAGCACCCATCGCCCTTCACACTGTCATGTTTCCCCTGGAGGCCTCCTTGTGGAGCCCCCTACGACCTGAGGGGAGCATGGGTCTCCCCACAGCAGTGTTTACTTTCCTTCTCCATAGCTACTTGCCTCCTGGGCTTCTGAGCCTGAGGTCTGGGTGAGCGGCTTGCTGCCCGCATCCCCCAGCCCCCACAACCATGAAGCAGGGCCTCAGGGGGCAGGGGAATCTGCTATAGGAGGCAACTCTAAACACACCTTCCATTTCTTCCACTTACGACACGCTGTGTCCTCAACAGGATCACTCTCCACATGCCAGGTCAGGGGGTGGGGGGCTCCTTGAAATCCCCCCTCTTCGGCTGAGGCCCACAGAGGTGGGGGTGGGAGGCTGGCTGCCAGGAGTTGTGAGAAGCTGCAGTGGTGGAGGAGTAGCTTGAAGTAGTCTCATCCAAGCATCAACATGCAGCTTCTGTGTGACTGCCACCAAGTTCTTGTGACAAATATTTATTGAGGCCTCCTCAAGTATGCTCCACAGCATTAAGAGAAGAAAGAAATGTGGTTTTGTCCCAGGGCAGTTGAGGGCTACTGTGGTAGACACACATACTCACCTAGCACTCTGACAGTCCACAGTCGACAACCTCAGGTTCCTCCTCTGCAGGGCAACTGGAGGTTGGCTTGCCAGTGGCCCAGCACTTCCACACAGGTAGTGGGAGGGGGACAGAAAAGCAGAAGCCAATCTGAGGACATTGTAAAGCAAGTGCTGCTGCTTCTCTGTCCACAGACCAGCTCTTCTAGGGCACAGGATTCTTAGAGGAGCCTACCTTCTGGGCTTAGGCCTTACCTTCCAGGTCACCCCCACCCCCATGCACCTTCATGTGGCAGCCAGTGAGCACTAGCTCTGCCCTTCTTGCTGGCTTCTTTTCTCTTGAACCAAGACCAAAGTTGGGATCCTCTTGACTGCCTATTTCTTTTGCTTTGCATACCCCCTGATGATGTGATTTTTGGTTTTATATCTCCTATTCTCTCTGCATGAACCCCTACCCCGCTCCCCCTCCACAGAACCAACCTCTAGGACCCTAGCCCTCCCTCTCAGATACTCTGTGACCCTCTTCTTCAGGCCCCATAGGGCTTTCAGCAACCCAGCAAACTATCTTCTCCAGAAGCCCACCTTTACACGGACCAGGTTGGCTGGTGCTTCTTCAGGTCTGAACAGCCCCTACCTAGGGATGTTTTGGCCATGGTTTCAGGGCTTCAGGATAGCCTCAGGACATCCTTTGGTCATGGCAACATCCTCCTAACAGGCCTGTCCTTTAGGTTCACCATCCCTCATTTCAACAACGATAAAGATGGTTGATGACTAGGATTGCTTAGCCCAGAGAAGGAGATCTTTTGTGGATAGAAGAAGGTGACCAGATGGCTGAAGTGTTTCTGTGCAGTTAAGGGATTGGCCTTGTTCTCTAGGGTCATAGCAAGCCTCAGGGAACTAGGCCTGAGGGATAAAAGCATTGGGAGGCTGGGTCTGCCTCCATAGTAGGAACACATCCACATAGAACTCTCTAAAAATGGAAGGTGCTGCCTTATACCTCAGCAAGTAGTGAGTGAACTGAACTGGTTCAGCAGGCAATCAACCATTAGAGACTGGAAGAGTTTTAAAGGCCTTTTCTGACTCTGTTACCTATTGCAACATCATAAACCATCCCAAACTTAGTGGTTTAAGACAACAGTGATTTATTATTTCTCATGATTCTGTGGGTTGGCTACAACCAGCTGGGTGGTTCTGCTGATTTTGCCCCAAGTCACTTAAGTGATGGGGTCATTGGGCAGCTTGATTGGAAATGGACAATTTAGGATGCCTCACTCACACATCCAGAGGCTTGGTGCTGTCTGCCAGCTGGGCCTTCTCTCTACGTGATCTCTTACCACCAGTCACCTAGCCCAGGGTTTCTTACATGGTGTGGGGAGTGTTGCAAGGAAACAGGCGAAGTTGCAAGCCTAGGAAAGAGAGCACATACAATACCATTTCTGCTACATTCTATTAGTTAAAACAAGCTTGTCCCAGGGTTAAGAGATGAGGAAATAGACAACAAAATAGACGCCTGATGGGAGGAGTTGCAATGTAATTTGTGATCATATTTAATCTAATATACTTCTTGAATTGCTTCTGATTTTTTGATATTCTGGGTTATCCCATCAGATTCCCTTAGCCCCTGCTAAGAACCATGTGGTACATCTCATTACCTGTGAAGAAGGACTCTTTGGACATTGGTTGCCTACTAATATTCATCCCCCCACCTTTTGGGGGGTGCCTACTCCCTCCCGACACAGTTGCATGCTTTAGGGGAATATGACTTTGCACCAGCTCTGTTAGTAGGGCTGAGAAACTGATGGATCCTTGGCTGGCCTGGGAATACAAGCCTTGCTAATAATCTCATGCTTTACCCTGCCCACAGAGACTGGTCAGGAAGGCATGGAATCTAATGCAGGCCAATGAGGCATGACAGGAAATTTTCTAGGAACTTCTGGGAAAGACATTTCCTCATTCTTAAGAAAGAACTACTGGAAAGGATCGTTTCTCTTCTTCCATTGTGGATAGATGCAAGGCCTGGCACTACTGTTATTTTGTTACCAAACTGAGGATGAAACCATCACAGAAAGGACCAAAGCCAAGAAACCTACAGAGAAGGGGAGTGGAACACTGGGTCATGTGATGCCTGGTCCCTGGCCTCTACCTCCAGGCTTACTTCGGGTCCATGAGCCCATAGGTCCTCTTTACTGGGTAAGCCAGCTTGAATGGCATTTTCTGTTTCGTGCAGTTGGACATATCATAACTGACCTGGGACCTGAAATTGTTCCATGATAAATCTAGTCATCCTGTTGGTAGGTTACAAATCAGATGTTAACTTCTAAAGAGAACTACAGCAAATGCACCTTTGTTTTCCTTTCCTTTGTTATGTCAGAGTAGAACAAGAAATACCCTTGGACATTACCTCTTCCATCACCTCTCTCAGCAGGTAAGGACACAGAAAACCAGACATTTCAGTAGAAACAGAGTGTGACGGCCCAGCTGCTAGGTCAGCATGTTCACCGCCATGCTGCCTGTGTCTGTCTGCACCCCACAGGAGAGCAGCTACTCACACACCCTGAAACATAGGGACCACCATGATATTTTATTCTTTGTGAACCTCTAAACAACTACTATGGAAGTCAGTTGGCAGTTTCTCAAAAAAAATTAAACATGCACCTATCCTAGGACCCACCAATTCTACTCCTAGGCATTTACTTGAGAGGAGTGAAGTCAGAGCCATACAATGACTTCAACAGGAATGTTTATAGCAGTTTTCATTCATAAAGGCTAACAACTGGATACATCACAGATGTCCAACAACATGTGATTGAATAAGCAACAAATTATATATTTGTGGTACATCCATTTAATGGAATACTGCTCAGAAAGAAAAACAAGAGAGAATCTCAAAAGCACAGCACAGAAGAGGACTCATGCTTTGACTCTGTTTCTATAAAGTTAAAGAACAACAAATATGACCTACAGTGACAGAGATCAAATCAGTGGTTGCTCCATGTTGTGTGCATATGGGAAGGTATTGACTAGGAAGAAATGTGAGGGAAATTTCTGGGGCAGTAGAAATGTTCTGTGCCTTGACTGGGGAATGGGGCATTTGTCAAACTGATCAAGCACTTAAAACTGAGTATTTTGCTACATGTAAGGTATACCTAAATTTTTTAAAATGAATTTCTAACTATAGACAGGAAGGTACAATATTAACACTCCATCTGGTTGAGAAGAGGGTATGAGAGCCAAGGACTCTCTAGTCTAGGCTGCTAGACTGAGTTTGCAGGGTGTGTCCTGGAACCCAGAGCTTGGGAGAACCGCTGTCTACTTGTGCGTGTGCTATGAGCTGGTGTCGGCCGGCTTCCTGGGTTCTCTGCCAGGGCCTAGCTGTCAGGCTCGGCCCAACCACAGTTGCCGTAATATCAGGTTGTGAGAGCCATTTCTTCTGGGCCCTGCAACCACATCACAGGGGCCAGCCAGACCCTCTGGCCCGCTTCCCCTACCACTGACTGCCTCATGGAACCCACTGAAGACTTCCCTTCCCTCACCCTCAGATACCCTTCCAGAGCCTTCCTTGCCATCCCTTAAGATTCATTAGATAATAAACTCTGGTTTCCTGATTTTCCAGGACTGCTCCACTGGGCCATTGCAGCAATTCTTTCTTTAAAAAAAATTTTTTTTTGAAAGTACATTTTAATTTTCTTTATACTTTCTGGTAATAAATTGCCCAATCAAGGTCTCTCCAGATGCCAACATCTGGGACTAAACTGCAAGTCTGGATAATCTCCCAAAACAATGTTTTCTAAGAGCCAGAGAACTTTTTTGGTACACGTTATTTATCTGTTGAAATTGTGCCATGTTCTCTCATTGATTTCTCTACTGAAATATATCTTTCAATATGTCAGGTTCTACTCTGTTTAAGATAGGCCTACCATTGGCGGCAGGCCCAACGTTGCTCCGAGAATACAGAATCTGTTGTTTTGTTGTTCTCTCTTACTTTAATTTTTTAAAAAAAATCAATAAATTACAAGTAAAGCTTTCAGGCAAAACCATCGACGGGATAAATGAACTCAGCTTTTCCCTTATTATGATGCTTATATTTTCAGTGTAAAATGAAATCTCTAAGACCAGGCATATGGCACCCAGATGAACTGTGGTTGTCTGACTCTGGAACTAGAGGTGGTTTTAGATATTTCACACGTGCAATGTGTGTCCCCCAGCTGGGAACATGTGCCTGGGATGGGAAGGAGGCACAATCCCAAGCTTAAGTCCTATAATTGCAGAAACCTCCATCCCTTTTCTGTAGAATCAAGAAATAGGGGTGCCCAAGCACATACCTAGCCTGGAGTGTAAGGGAAAGCACCTGGCTGGGACAGGAGACCTGTTTCTGGTCCCAGTGTTATCGCTAACTCATAGATCAGTCAATTCCCTCCTCTCACACCTTCCACCAGCTTGGGCCTTCGACCAGATTCATTTGTTTCAGCCTCAATGTCTTTTGTAGGCCAGTTCAAGAGAGATAGGGTTTTGGTAAGGGAGAGGGGAGAAATATCCCAGGGAGTGGATTCCTGACCACCTCTTACTTCTACTTCAGCCAGGGCCAGCTCTCTTTGATTTGTTTTATATCTTGGGTTCCTATGCTGTTATTATTGCTGGGTAAAACAACAGCAATAACAAAAACAACCACCTCTTCTTGGGCCAGGCCTAGTATTTGGTAATTTACGGGGCTCCTTCTTGGCTGACATGCAAGGATTCTTCCGTCCATCTTGGAACTGAGCCATGGGAGATAACCCTCCCCTCAGAAGGGACTCCATCACCAACACTTGCAAGGCCAGTCATGGAAAAAGTGTGTGCTCTATGCATGTATTCACATTAAGTTCCTTTCATCCTTCCTCCCTCCCTCCCTTCCTTCCTTCCTTCCTTCTTTCCCTTTCTTCCTCTTCCCTCTCCTTCCTTCTTCCCAAACACTTCCTGATTTTTTTTGCCTGCATGCTATAGCCCTTCCTGTGACAACAAATGTGTTTCACAGTGAATTGGGAAGGTGACCATGCCTAGCTTTCTGTCTAGACACAATTTCAGCATGCAGATGGGCTTGGCTCTGCCTCAGATCCTCACACAAGCCCACCAGGGCCCATCTGTGGCTTCATAAATCTATAGGGAGCCAGACACGACTGCCCACTGGAGGGTTTTCAAGCCTCTCTGACTGCCAGCCCTTTGAAATGGCCTGAATCAGCCCAACTTGGGCGCCTTTAGAAGAGACTGGGAGAAATGTGTGTTTAAAAACACAGCACAACCCCACCACAAAACAAATGTTGAACACAAGGTGTATTCCATGGATAAACAGCTCTCGTGGTGCTTGACTGAGCATCCGGTTCCCATCTTGTTCTGCCATTCTGCCATTCTGCCAGAAGCACCCCTTCCTGATACGTTCTGCTGAAGCTGAGATGAAACACCAAACTAGAAAGCTGCAAGGATTGCTGGCAGAGCAAACTCCGAACGTGACCCATGTGGGGCTGCACGTTCCAGAACAAGCTGCCATGACAGGGGTCCCGTGTAAGCTGTGTGTGACTCATGAGAGCTTGCCTGGTCTGAGCTGTTGTTTTTTTAATTTTTATTTTAATGTAAGTGGGAGAAAAGGGATGCTTGATTTTGCATCCCTTCTGTGCACTGGCAGAACTGAAGAGATGGAGGTGAAGGTCATTCTCTCAGTTTCCTCCACCTGGAAATTCGACCTTCTCCCTCCTGTGTCTTCCTTGGTACAAAGTGCTCTCAGGGTTCACTCCATCACCCATCCTGTGAGGTGCATCAACAAACTCCATGTATGAGGCATTGATTGTATCCTCTTTTAGTTAGTGTTGTTGTCCCTCCTGTTGCTTTAGGGCAACGACTCTGCCTTTTCATATTCATATTTGTATATTCCGTGAGTTACTAAAGATATGTTCATGAAATGAGCCCTAGAGAGAGCTCTCTCTGTCAGTTTCTTTCCCCCCTTTCCCAGAGACGCCAACTTTTGCTGGGCCCATTGGAACCAAGCAAAGGTGGGCCAGGACGCTTTCCCCTCCGCAGGCAGAAAGAACAAAGGCCGCTTGCTCCGGAGGTGTTCTTCATCATGTTGAAGACTGTGTCCGATCTCATTGTAGGGAGCAGCAGGTAGCTGTGAACGGAGGCTCAGGCCCCATTGTGGCGGCCTTGGCTGCAGGCGAAAGGTCACTTTGCAGGCAAGACTCTGACCCTTAACTTTTTTGTTGAGAGTGTCACAAGGTAAATTAATCAGATTTATGGCATTAAGCTCTGCCAATATCTTTATCCTTTCAGCTCTTTTTCTCCAGCAAAACTCTCTCTTGGGGCAAAAAAAGAATTTTTTTTTTTTTTAAATGAAGGTTGAAAGTGCTTTTTGTTTATCACTCACAGTTTTCACTAAAAAGTGAAAATAGTTGGATGCACATAAAGCCCAAAGGCCACTGCAGGCCTTCCTTCCTAGAGGAGCCGAATGAAGGTTCTGATAAGTTAAAGTGAACTTTCCAGGCACTTCATCAAATGCCCCTTAGCAAGGGGATAATGGGGAAGGCAGGTTTTGCTGGTGGTGATGGGTCTCTGGATTTCTGGGCAGAGCCCTTTTCTCTGACCAGGGCAACTTAGCAAAGCTCATTAGGGATACATCACCAGCCTGGCCATGGGCTTTGGTTTCATCTGGATCCAGCCCAGGGCAGTACTGGTACCAGAACAGTGTTTCTGAGTGGCAGGTAGTTTGGAAACGAATGAGCAGAGAGCGCCCCCTGCCCCCCACCCCCACCCCGCGCCAACCCCACCCCCCAGCAAGCAGCTTGAAGCTGCCTCCCAGCAGGAGTGGGGCGGGAGGCAGCTGATGTTGCAGGTGCTTTTCAGGCAGCCTTGCAGGAGAGCACCGAGTTCCTGCTGCTAGAAATTTGTCTGCAAATTTTTTCTCTTTCAGAAGTGACGGGATCCAGGAGACACTGGCTAGATATGATCACTTGATTAAGGCCTGCACGGACAACCCAGATGCCTGGGAATTGGCTGGAAGAGAGTATGCTCCTCCTCTCTAACCTTTCAGCAGAAGAGAACTGACAGGTGGCAGCTGGTAGATTTCTTCACCCTAAGCTTGAAGGGGTCAATGTTTTAGACTCAGAGCCCTCCGAATACTGCAGTTGTGTTTTGAATACAGCTCCTTTACAGATAAAGGAAAGCCAAGTAACAAAACATCATTTCACCACGTTGATTTGCAGCGTAAAATAAGGATTGGGTTATACTGACTCAACCAGTATTTACCCAAGCGCCCGCTAGATGCTAAGCTCTGTTTTAGACAAAGGAGATGGAGCGGTGAATACTTTGTTAGTTGGCCCGGTCAAAATTATATGCCTAAAATACATTTGACAAACAATGGCATAAAACACCATGAAAATGTAACACTTCTGTAATGATAATGTTGAACTGTTTCAGTATCAGATAAGATAGGACCGATGACTTAAGGTTTATTACACATGGACCCCAGTGAAGTAAGTGAGCGCAGGGTTTATAAGAGCCAACCAACTCTATAAGCTCCAGGCTGACTGAGGTAGTGAAACCAGGTCCTGTGGTTCACCTACTGTGACAATTTATCCCCTGGGACTGCAATACCCTGTCACAAGTCAATGGGAACTGACACTTGAATTTCTGAAGTCATTCCAGTGAATGCGGGCGGGGGGTGGGGTGGTGGAACAAGGCGCAACAAAAGATGTAAGGCTGCGGAAAGTCTTTTCGGGGTGGGGTAGGGAATATCAATATTTTCCTCTAGCGGGGCCTTCATTTAGCAGAGGAACTGAAGTAGGTTCTCTAGAACATTGCAAACCACACCCCCAAAACCCACAGCCTAAATTCTGGACCAAAATTGCTCTCCAGGGTGCGATCTTCCCTTCTGGCCCAGCAGGGAAGGATTCTCAGACAATGGTCACACCCCTTGGACAGCTTTTTAAAAGCATCTTCTTGCACAACGAAGCCCTGACATTCCAGTTTGAGTTTTTGGAAGCTGGAAAGTTCCAGCCTCAGCCCATGCCCAAGGGGTCCCCTCTGCCTGAGTCCTGCCTACTCCATTTACCCACACATATTCACTCCCTCATGGTCCTTCTGCCCATCCCTCTGCAACCCCCAAGCCATTTAGAAAGCAGTCTGTTCATGACCAGTCTCCTTGCTCATGCCAGGGTTTAGCGCTGGGCTTTATATTTGGCTGGTGTTGGATAAATACCTAGAAAAATGCTAAATAAAATAAATACCAAGAATAGCTTTATAGGAGGATTCTGAGTACCTAATTTAGGCACTCTCGCAGGCTTATGCCTTGACGTGTCGATAAACATCTATTTTTAATACCCACCACAGATTTGAAGTGTATAAGCAAAGTGCCTGGCACTTAGTAGGCTCAATAACTATTGGTTGAATGAAGGGACACATTAACTTAAGAATGCATACCATGAAAGGAAAGCTATAATAAGCATTTCAGCAGTCCTCAAATCAAGAGAAAAAGTCAAAAGTGAGAGTATAAACAGACCCCATTACACAGTGAAATTCATTAAAAATCCACAATTCACAAGTTGCATGAACAACTAAAAACCTTCTATATCTCACACCAGTATCATTATATTATCTTATCAGCATATTGGGAGCAGGTACCTTTGAAAACTTCTCAAGTTATCTTAACTTTTAAAATGATGGATTTCTTTTTTTTAAAGAAGAGGCCCTATTCATGGGCACTTTGAAATAAGATTTAACTATAAACAAATGTACTTTAATTCCCTCCTAGATTGCAAAGGTCAGACTACTTTCTGAGAGCTGAGTTTTCTTTAGTGAGGGAGATGGGCAAATTAGGAATTAAATGATAAAGTCAGACCTCCTTGTTAGAAAGCATGGCCTCTGTGCTTTTTAATGGGCCTCTTTTCCATGTGGTTTGCGATAGAGTGGCCCCAATTATTTTAGAATCCTTTACAGAAAGATATCCATAAATTAAGCTACAGTCCTCTCCTTATTTTCCAGAGAAATTAAATTCTTACCTTAAATGACTTAAATCACAGGGCACAGAACCAGACAAAACTCTTCTGTGGTATTACAAAAGATGGACATGGCAGCACAGAATTTTGGAGCTAAAAAGATAAATAGAAATAGATATAAACACACACCCCACTAGCAAAATTCAATAGTGAGATCAAAGAGAAACTTTCTTCTTCACAGAGCTCCTGTTAAGATTTTTTCTCCCTCTTCTACACCATAATCTGAGTCTCAGATACTTTCGTTCCTATTCAGTCTCAAGATCAAACAGCTCACACACATCTGCTGGGTTAGGATTTTTTTTTTTTTTTTTTTTTGCATTCAATAATTGATGGGGGTGAGGGGAAGAGAGGAGTTTGAATATCAACATAAAGGCAATAACAAAGTACACCATCACACTCCTGCCCATGGAAATGAGGGGCCCAGTAGGAGATGTCTGTATGTGAGGGTGTGTGTTTGTAAGAAGTAATATTAGCATGATACAAAGAGAATTTTCTTAGAATACTTGCCTGACCATTTAAAATCTTTTTTTTTTTTTTAAGTCCTCACCAAGGATATGTTGATAGAGAGAGAAAGAGAGAGATATCGATGGGAGAGAGATTGATCAATCACTGCCCATACATGCCTTTTACTGGGGATTGAACCTAGGTACATGCTCTGACCTGGAATCAAACCAGCAACCTTTTTTAGTACATGGGATGATGCTTCAACCAACTGAGCCACCCGACCAGGGCAATCATCTTTTTTTAAAATAGAAAATAGCACTTTATTGCATGTCTCTTCAAACGGAATCCTGCCCCTGACCTGTTCTGAGAGTTCTGAGGTCAGAGGCTGGGCCTTGGGAAGCAGGCAATCTCATGCAGGAGTTAAGTATGTACATGCAAGTATATGCATTCAGTACTGTAAAAACTTTATTTCTAATAGCATGTTATGGAAATTTTTGCTAGTAAATTGAACAGTAATGAAGACTTGCTAAGTTAATATTTAGCACAGACTTTGCAGTTAAACATGCTTGGTTCAAACATTGGCTTCACCACATATTATCTTTGAGATCATGAGCAAGTCACCTCAACTCCTGCTTCTAAAAGAGATCTCGGGGCTGTTTTATGGATTAAATGAGATAACATGCCCTGGCTGGTGGCACAGTGGCTAAGGCACCGGTCTGTGAGCCCAAAGGTCGCTGGTTCGATTCCCAGCCAGGGCACATAACCAGGTTGCAAGCCAGGTCTCCAGCCAGGTCTGTAGCTGGAGGCAGGTGAAAGGCAACCATGCATGGATGTCTCTCTCCCTTTCTGCCTCTCTCCCTTCCCCTCTCTCTAAAAATGATAGATAAATTAATTAATTTTAAAAAGAAAGGAAAATAAACAATTAATCAATTAAACGAGATAACATTAAGTGTTCGGTCATATGCCTGTTGAATGGAAGGTGCTCATTAAATGCTAGTGATTTTTTTTTACTTTTTGCATATTTTTCTAGCGCCTTTAATTGGGTTTCTCTTTTATTGATTTTTAGACCGAGAGAGAGAGAGAGAGAGAGAGAGAGAGAGAGAGAGAGAGAGAGAGAGAGAGAGAGAGAGAGAGAGAGAGAGAGAGAGAGAGAGAGAGAGAGAAAGAGAGAGAGAGAGAGAGAGAGAGAGAGAGAGAGAGAGAGAGAGAGAGAGAGAGAGAGAGAGAGAGAGAGAGAGAGATTTGTTGTTCCACTTATTCATTTGTTGGTTGATTCTTGTATGTGTCCTGTCCAGGGGAATCAAACCCACAACCTTGGGCTACTGGGATGATGCGCTAACCAACTGAGCTACCCAACCAGGGCTTAATTGTATTTCAATAGCTTTAATCACCTTTTGCGTTATGATTGAAGTTTACATTTTCAACATCCCTCTTAAAAAATATCAAGGTCTGAAGCACTTCTACACTGGCAGTGTGGGGGATTGTCTCTAGTTAACCTACTGTTAAGGTTGTCTTTTTCAGGTTCTGGCTGCATATTGCGTGCATCCACAGCCCAAAGGTAACTGGGTGCTTCCTTGCCGCTGGCCACCCCACCTCAGCCCCTGCGCACAGCGTCCTGAGGCAGTGCCGTCCTTCCGTATGGGGCGCTCCCTTGACAGGCGTGGGACAGAGAGGCCTGTGTCCTGGCAGGCTGCACTCCCGGCGGCAATCTCTCCCAACCTCTTTGACCTTCTGCCTCCCTTGTCCTTCCTCAGGAGCAGGCAGCACGTCTGTCCCTGCCAGCTTCTAGCAGCTGAGCTTCTTGAAGTCCTTACCTAAGATGGTTCTCCTTAGCCTTCCCCGCTACCTAATCACGCTGTTGTCTCGCTCTGTCTTCCCTAGCTCTTGAACTCACCCGGCCTCTCTAAGAAAACTTGCACATTTCCTTTCATCTCTGTGAAGCTTTACACATCTGGGTTGCTCCTGCTGATGTCCAGTCCAGCCCAGCCGCCTGGGGAGGCCGGGCGCATCCGCTGCCTTATCTGTTGACCCATCCTCTCCTGTCTGAAAGCCACACCCGATTATGCCTTGAGAAGCCATCCAGCACCCGTGGTTTAGAGGGGCTCTGGGATAACTGGTCAAAGAATCCCTGCCTTCCCCTTGACCAATTAGGCTTTTCCTGGGAATGTGTATTCTTTAAAAAGATTTTATATATTATTTTTAGAGAGGGAGGAAGGGAGAGAGTCAGAGAGGGAGAGAGACATCAATGTATGGTTGCCTTTCACCTGCCTCCAGCTACAGACCTGGCTGGAGACCTGGCTTGCAACTTGGTTATGTGCCCTGGTTGGGAATTGAACCAGTGACTTTTGTGTTCGCAGGCAGGTGCCTTATCCACTGTGCTGCCACCAGCCAGGGCAGAATGTTTATTTTGGATGAGCAGATGTAGACCTAGAAAGCCATTGGCATCACATACTCCCTGAAGCAGCACCCTCTTCAAGGCTGCCCCTGCTACCAAGGGCCTGCCTTGGTTCCCCGCCATTCTGACACTGACGGTTTAGGATTCTGATTCTGTAAGATGTCCTTATGTCCTACTAAATTCCTTCTGTGTTTAAAATAGTGGGGTTCCATTTCTCTTGCTTGCGATCAAAGAATTCTAACTGATATACTAGGTCACCCCAAATCTCTAAAGCTCAATTTATATTATAATTATTCTCATCTGATCCACAACGGAATTCACTTTGTTTTGAAACAAAGAGTTTGGTAACTGTATTTTAGAGTGAACTTACTGTTCCTTGACTAGAAAGATTTTTTTGTTAATCACATGGTAAAGATAACCATAGGTATACAAGTGAGTTTGAGAGAGGCTGGTAGATCTAACCTTGGCCTTAAATCACTGCCCCTCGAACTGAGCGTGCATAAGAACGACCTGCAGAACTTGTTAAAAACATAAAATGTTTGGAACTACTCCCAGAGATTCTGATTTAGTGGGTCTGATGCAGGAGCCTGGAATAAGACGTTCCAACAAGCTCCCAGGTGACATTGATGCTGCTGTTCTAAGCACCATATTTGGAATAGCACGTCCTTAAATATGATCTTTTCCCCAAGCAAGAGAGACTTTGAAATGCACAAAGATTTCCTCTGGCTTGTTAAATAAAAGGACAAGAGACCAGATGAAAGTTGCCTTTGCATGTGAACTTGAGAGATGTCTGCCGCTCCCTGGCCGTGGTAACAGGCTGTGTCCCACTGCGCCCTGAGCAGAAAGAGACAATGACTGGATCGGAGGGTATGTTCAAGGGCAGGACATCTCCCCCAGGCAGCCTGGCACCTCCTAGAGTCTCACAGACTGCTGGACAGAAGGTCCAAGGTTACTTCAGTGGGAAGATAAAAAAAGAAAACCATAAATCATTGCATAAGATCTGGAGGAAATACACACAGGCCCCCTTGGGACTACTCCGCAGTGACCACAGCAAGAGCGGGGACCTGGAGGGGCCGATCCTTCCTGTGTCCTCACAGGCCCTTGTTTCCATCTCAAATCACCCCCCTCCCACCCCACGTCCCTCTTCAGTTTCCTTGCCCTTCCTCCAAACCTAGCCCTGAGCTCACCTCTCCCCAAGCCCTTTCCCCTGCCATCTTTATTCTGTATTATCCCAACAGCCACACACTCAGCTTTAAAATGTTAAAAGTCCAGTTCTGACACTAATAATTGACTCTTACTGCATTCCTGGAGCTTTGTTTATCTTGTTTAATTCTTGCAACAACCTTATAAGGTAAGTATTATTACCCCTGTTGATAGATGAGAAAACAAAGTCAGATGTGTAATTTGCCTAAGATAAAATATGTAGAAAAAAGGAGAGGCAGAAATTAAATCCTATTCTGTCAGACTCCAAAGCCTGTGGTCCCAAACCACTGTGCCATTCTAAATCAATTCTGTATGCTGTATGCGTCCACGTTAGACTTCGTACTAAACTTAAAGGTGTGTGGTAAACACAGGTGCCCACCTCAAAGGGGTGTGCTGTAGTAAGGGACTGAAAGTCAGAGGATTATCAGCTTTGCTAGTACAAATCACAGGTGCTTGGTGATTTGAACACCGGGCAGTAGTTGAGAATGCACAGGAAATATTCACTTATTCATTCAAACATTCAACAAATATTTATTGAGTGTAGAACTTGGCAATAATGATACAATTATAAACAAGACAGCCTTGACTGGCATGGCTAAGTGGGTTGGGCATCCTCTCGAAAAATGAAAGGTCACCAGTTCAATTCCTGGTCAGGGCACATACCTGGGTTGCAGGCAAGGTCCCTACTTGGGGGCACGTAAGAGGCAACCAATGGAAGTTTCTCTCCCTCTCTTTCTCCCTCCCTCTCCCGCTCTCTCAAAATATATAAATAAAATCTTAAAAAAAAAAAAAAGAAAGATAGATCCCTTGCCCTCATGGACCTTGTGGTGTTAAATACTAACAGCAAAGGGGAGGTTTGATTATAGGTGTAATCAATGCCATTACAAGGATCAACACAGCATTGTAAGAGGGCTCATACTGTGTGGCTAAAGTGTAAGTGCCCCAAGCAAAAGGGCCAGAGTTCAAGACCAGGCTCCAAATATAATGGCCTCAGCTGTAGTTACTTTGGATCAGGTGGGAAAAGTATTTTCTGTATGTTCAAACCCTGCCTTGCTCTTGATGAACAATCTGTCTAAATTGTAGAGACAAGTCCCGTGCCCAGGCTGAGAGTGTTGGACTTAGAACCATAAGAGCTGGTATCTAGTTCCAGCATTCCTTGTGCCTACATGGGTTTAGCAAATTTTAAGGTATTTAAACTCTTTGAGCCTCAGTTTTCTCATTTGTAAGTGAAAGAAACATTTACTGCTCTGCTTGCTTTATGAGAATGTGAAAGGGTTTTGTAAACTATGCAAAGTAGGAGCTCAGCTCTTTATGGATGCGCGCGCATGCACACACACACACACACACACACACACACACACACACACATACACACACACACACACTGAATTTACTGAGGCCGGATGTTGAGGGTCAAGTGCAGACTTCAGTGCTAATGTAGCATTGAAAGGGTTGGGTCTAGAGAGATTCCCGTGAGCAGTCTTCAGAGAGATGAGCGAGGCACCAGGAAGCAGGAAGTGGCTGGCCTGGACGTTCCACAGGGCTGGCATGTGTGAAGGCAGGTCATCAGGAGGGAGGAACCCTGGGGGAAGGGCCAGAGGTGTGTCTGGTAGGAGTCAAGAGTCTCATATGTCCTAATATAAAAGGAGTTATATGGGATGCCAGGAACTATCTGGTGGGGATCTTAAAGCATATGATCATCTCCCTATCTGTTTTATGGCCTTAATTGAGTCAAAGCCCACTAAAACATGTAGCTAAATCATGAATTTGGGTGGTTTACCATCGAGATTTCATTCTATCACAAACAGGAGGGCCTGACATTTCCACATAAAAAATGAAAAGAGATCAGATGGGGCCAGGAATATGGTCCACTCTTTGAAGACAAATAAAGTTAGAATTCCTACCTTATACTAAGTAAAAGGTGAGTTTTAGGTGGGTTAAAGGCATACATAAAAAAGGTGAAATTATAAAATTCTAAAAGGAACTGTAGAAGAAAAGAGAATTCCTTTGCGACCTTGGGATGGAGAAGGTCTCTTAGAGACAAATCCAAAAGCACAAAACAATCTGACTGTGGACGCAATGTACCGATTATGCATCATAGAAATGTGGACTTGAAAGTTACATCATCTTATTAACCTATGTCATCCCAATAAATTTAATTTAAAAAAAAACACAAACTTTGGGCAGAATATCAATGGATTTGACAAAACAATATTAAATTTTTGTGTTCAACAAGTTATATATTAGATAAAGATTAAAGAAAGGCATCAGATGAGAGAAGATATTTGCAATGCCTTAAGTGAATGGGAGTAAAAGAATATACAAGAAATTCCTGAAGACTGACAAGAAAAAGATAAGAAATCCAACGAAAAGTGACACGTGGAAGGGTTTAGTCAAGGAACTTGCATAAATGACCCATGGATATGGACAACCTTTGGGGATTGACTCTGGGAGAGGGAATGGGATGGGTGGGGCAGGGGAGAGCAATGGGGAAAATATGGGACAACTATAATAGAATAACAATACATTAATAAAAAAAAAATGACAGCTAACCTTACTAGTAGTAAAAAAAAAAAAAGCAAAATAAAGTCACAAAATTGTATTTGCACTCACTAAATTTGCAACGTTAGAATATCAGATCCTGAGCACTGGTGAAGACTTGAGGAAATAGGCACCTTTGCGGAATAGGCACCACAAGCATGGCAAGTGGAGCCGACCCTGAGAGCAGCCATGAGGTACAGAATGCACTTCACTGAAGAAAGCACGTAGCATCTGACCAGCTTCACCCCAGGGGGAAATGCCATGGAAACGCTCACAGAAGCCAGAGTTGTGTTGTTTGCAGTAGCAGGAAGTGGGTCATAATCTCAGACGGTCACTAGGGGAATGGATGGATGCATGTTGGAATATTATGCAAAAAACCAGAAACAGTGAACTTGAACTAAAACATCAACATGCATAGATCTAATAAGCAAAAATGGTTTTGGGTGAAAGAAAACAGAATGAGATGTAAAACACAATAACATTTATATAAAGCCACAATAGAAAAAATGGTATATTTTACAGGGGTTTGTTCATATCTAAAAATATATGCCAAACACACTGGATGAAGTACCTATGCAGCAGCAAGAAATGGGGATAATGGATCAATCAGTGTCCAATCAGGAAAACAGAAACCTCTCTAGATACTTTCAACAGAGAGAGCTTAACACAGGGACTTGATTACCAGGGTAGTGGAAGGCTGAGAGATGAGAAAGGGTGCACTGTGAACACCGAAATATTATACTGCAGAGAAAATGTACCACCTGAAGGGTGGTGAACAGATGGGAAGAGATGGTGTTATGAGACCTATGAGTTCACAGGAAGGAATGGCATGGCTAGTGCGCAGGTTGGTGGTGGAGCTCTGATGTCAAGACACAGCAGGGGCTGATGGCTGGTGCTGGGATAGCGGGAGGAACTGGAGGACCAGCTTCAGTTCTCCTCTCCTGCAGAGAGGACCCTGACGGCCAGGGAGGAACAAAGAGAGCTCCTCTGTTCATCCTATCACCAAGCTGGAGATTCCAGCTGCAGAACCCGCCGGGAAGCCAACAAGCAAAGAAGTCAGGGGAAAAAACGTAGAGGCTAAGCCCAGTATTACAGAGCAAAATGTAAAATTATGGACATGGGCTCAGAGATAATTAGAAATAACTAAGGCTATATAAATAATAAAACAAAACCCACAGCCTTGTCTGGGACTGCTGGTCATGGTGCACCTGTGAATTAAGGAATATGATAAAATCAGATTTATAACTAAGTCAAAAAGTGCATAAAAGGGAAGGGCTCATGTGACAGGAGGCCAGTCTGAGGTCTGACTCACCATGTCACTCAAACAAAGGAGCCTCAGTTTACTCACCTGTGCTAAATCATAGATCTACATATGGAGTAAAGCTATACATTTTCTAGAAATAAAACAGAAGAAAACTTAGTGATCTTAGATTTTGCAAAGATTTAAAAAATCTGATACAAAAAGCTTTATAATAGTTAAAAAAAAAAAAAAAACCAGTAAGTTGGGCCTTATCAAAATAAAAACATTTACTGTACAAAGAAAATACTATTACAAAAGTGAAAATGCGAGCTGCAACTGGAAGAACATGTTTGCTAAATATATACGTGATAAAGGACTTACGCCTAGAATATATTAAAAAATCCTTGCAACTCAATGATAAAAGACAAAGACTCCAATTTTAAAATGACCAAAAATTCAAATAGATATTTTACCAAAGAAGATATATGGATGGCAAGTAAGCACATGAAAAATGATCAATATCACTAATTATTACGAAAATGAAAAATGGAACCATTGTGAAATACTTGTAGTCTCCCACTAGAATGGCTAAACTTTAAAAGATTGGTCAAGGCCCTGGCTGGTAGCACAGTGGAGAAGGTGCCGGCCTGCGAACCCAAAGGTTGCAGGTTCGATTCCCCAGCCAGGGCACATAACCAGGTTGCAAGCCAGGTCTCCCGTCAGGTCTGTGACTGGAGGCAGGTGAAAAGCAACCATACATTGATGTCTCTCTCCCTCACTGCCTCTCTCCCTTCCCCTCTTTCTAAAAATAATAAATAAAATCTTAAAAATAAATAAATAAATAAAAGATTGGTCAAACCAAGTGTTGGTGAAAAGGTGGAGCAATGAATTAGAACTGTCAAATACTGCTGGTGGAAATGAAAGCTAGTACAGCCACTTTGGAAAAGTTTTACAGTTCATTTAAATTTTTTAAGGTTTCTTTCTTTTTTAAGATTTTATTTACTTATTTGTAGAGAGAGGGGAAGAGGGGGAGAAAGAGAGGGAGAGAAACATCAATGTGTGGTTGCTTCTTACACACCACCAACTGGGGAACCTGGCCTGCACCCCAGGCTTGTGTCCTGACTGGGAACCTTCTGGTTCACAGGCTGGCACTCAACCCACTGAGCTACACCAGCTAGGGCTACAATTTACTTCTAAAAGTCAAACATATACCTCTCATGTGATCCAACCATTCCCATCCTAGGTATATACTAAGAGAAATGAAGACACGTATTCAGACAAACCCCTGCACAACAATGTTTATAGCAGCTTTATTTGTAGCAGCCAAGAACTAAAAACAACTCAAATGTCCACCCAAAATGATTGGACTAAAAATTGTGGTAGAGCTACATAATGATATACTATATAAAAATTAAAATATGAACTATTGATAACAAGACAATGTGGATGAATCTCAAAATACTTTCCCTGGGTAAAGAAGCTGGACAAATGAGAACACACACTGTACGATTCTGTTTACATGAAATTCCAGAACATGCCAACTAGTCTTTGGTGACAGAAAGCAGATCAGGGATTGCCCACAGTCTCCAGGGTGAGGTGGAGGGGATGAGGGCAAGAAGCAGGGGGAGGCAGTGATTACAAAGGGGGGCCCAGGGACACTTGTGGGAGTAGTGAATATGTTCATGATCTTTATTTTGGTGCAGATTTCTCATGGGTGCGCGTATGTCACAAATCATCAACATGCATACTTTATTTATTTCTAAACAGGTATACTTTCTACTTTAAATATGTGCAATTTACGCAATTTATCATAAGTCAATTATACCTCGCTAAAACTGCAAACAAAAAGCCTTCAGAGTAAGGAGTCAGGAGATATGGCCCCACTTGCAGTTCTGAGCCGCAAAGGCTCACTTTGGCTTTATCCAGTTGGGGGAGTGAATCTCAGCCTCCGCTGCACTTCAGGAGCAGAGCTTTGCAAAATACAGATGCCTGAGCCCACCCGAGGAAAACCTGGTTCAGTTGGTGTAGTGGTATAGCTCACTTGATCCGTTTATTGAGTGCCCCCCACCAAGCAGGTAGCTCCCCCTCCCAGGTAATTCTAATGTGCAGGCAGCGTTGAGAGCCACTGACAGAGACTTCTGTTTTGAAAAAATCACTGGAAGACCATGGCCAGAGATACTGAGCATGAGCACCTGGCAGAGCAGCTTTAGGCAGGTGGGTTTGTCCTGGAAAGGTCCTGCAGGAGTGCACGGGATGTGGAAGTGTAACTGCCTGCACTCCACTAAAAGGCAAGGAAGGCGCAAGCCAAGTTTAGAGGTGCAGGGAGAAAAAACAAGGTTGGGATTCAATAAGAATACATGAGACCAAGGACCTTGAATTCCAGCATGAGAAGTGGGATTCTTCCTACTTCTAGAAGCAAACTCCTTCGGAGAGTATTCACTCTACAAAGAACTTCTTGGGTTTTAATCTCAGGTAATTCAGCAGTAAGAAAAGTAATACAAGATTATCTGAGTAGGAATCTATCAGTCCATGTGCAAATTTCTGTCAAAATTACCCATGCCCATGTTTTATTCAGAGCAGCACTGATACCTACAAAATTGCTTGCTTGAAGTTCAGTTCATTTAAGTTAGTGGCTTGACTGAGTCTTTTGTTTGTTTGTTTGTTTTGAGAGATTATAGATAAAAATCCAAAAAGAAAATACTGGAGTAGTGTAAAATTAGGCTCTTCGGTTTTGTCATCCTAAATCTCTTATGAAACAAAGTGGGAGAATCCATGAATTGGTCAGTCGGGTTTTCCTTTCCTAAAAAATATTTTCTCCACATCATTTCATGAAATTGGTCAGGAAATGGCTGTCGTGTGATAGGTCACATGAACTATCAAAACCCATCAAAACAAAAATTTAAAAATCCAGGACTGATAAAGATATCCCGTAGAGAGCATGAGTCCTTGTCTCCTGGAAATAGTTGCGTGGTGCTGAGAGGTGAGCAAGGCTCTGAGTCTTAGGCACAGGGGTGTGTATGTTATTCATCTGCATTGCACTTGTTCACAGAGGTGAGAACTGAGAATAGTAGTACCATGGATAACACCAGTTGACCTATGTTGAGTGCTTCTCCTGTTTCAGGCTGGCTTTTATGAACTTCACATCTAGCAAGATTTTTAATCTTCACAACAGCTCTATGAAACATCATAGATCTTATATTTGTCATCCTCATTCTAAGGAAGGGGAACCAGAGAGGAGGAGAAGTTTGATTGTTTACCTAAGATCACATAATCAATAAACAGCTGCTCTGGATTCAGGTTAGTCTGGTTCAGAGCCTGATTTCTTCACATTCCACTGTTATCCTGGAAGAAGGAAGAGAAGGTAGAAATATAAGCAGCAAGTGTTTATTAAGTGCCAGCTACTTCACACATGATTATTTCGTTTAACCCCTGCAATACATCCTTAGCCTCATGTTATATCCAAGGAAGTGAGGAAATGAAGACTTAGAGTTTAATGTCTAGCTCATAAGAGGTAGAGCTATGATCCAACCTTAATTTGTCTGACCATAAACCTGTGCTTTTTTCACTACCCGTGAAATTTCAGAGTAGCGTCCATGCATGAATGCTCACATGAGGCAGAGTCTCTTGCTTAGAGCGTCATCCTTAACTTTGAACAATTTTAACAAGCCTCATTACCTGGTTTCCTTGTTAAAACCAGGAAGTATTGGGGATGGCAGGTGAGCAGGTGAATTGCAAGGGAAATGAGGTGGATGGACACATGTCCAAAAGACAATTATTAAATTAGCAGTATTTTAGCTGTTCATCTTAGATTTCTTCGAATAGAAAATTTACTTGCATTAAAAGCCATATACTTTATTTAAAGAACTCAAAGAAAAGAGGTTGGATGAATTTGGCAAGTGAATTTTGTAAACTTTCAAAAGTTAGGATAAAGATACTAGTTAAATTTGGAACACAAAATCAAATCCAACCAAGAACTATTTAAAAAAAACACAAAGTCTTGACTAAAGAAATCTCTGCCATTGACTGTAAACAATAGAAAAATCAATACAGTGATGATTCCAAGATGATTAAACACACATCTATGCTGAGCGGGGACACTAGCTGCAGGCTGCAGGGCGGGCCCTGTGCCTGGGCTCATCCCCCTTCCGCCTGCCCAGAGCTCCTCTGCAGGCCCCATTTCCTCTGCCCTCATCCCTCACCCTGCAGTTCTCACACTTGATTGGGCTTCCAAGTAAGGAGGGCTTGTTAAAACACAGGTTGTTGGGTTCTGCCTCTGGAATGTCTGATTTAAGACTCTGAGCTGGGCCCCAGAATTTGTATTACCAACAAGTTCCCTGATGGCGCTGATGCTGCTGGTCCCATGACTGCACCTGGATTCCTCCTCTGTGCTGCCCTGGTCTGTTCAGTTGACCCCCGCCGATCAGATGATTTCTGTGTCTTCTCAGGAGTCTGTGAGCTTCTTGAAGAAAGGAGCTGATTCTTCAGGCCTGGGAGAGGGGGAATAGCAAGGAGCTGAAAGGAGAGGATACCTGCTAAGCAGCAACAACCCAGGGCTGAAAAGTCTATCAGTTATATAGCTTTAGCCACAGGTCTCTGAAGACTCCATTCCCAACCCTAGCATGTGTGCACACATAGGCTGGTGGAAAGTCAGGAGTTGTAATTAAACACACGAGCTAGTTAAAACAAAACAAACAAATAAAAATACCCCCCCAACAAAGGCAGAAAGAGCACCCCCTGGGACCCCTGTAACAACATATGATATAGGGAAAGAGGTGTGTTTCTCCATCCCCCATGAACCACCTTCTTGATGTCCTATAGAATTCAGGCTATCATAGGCAATGCCTGACTGAGATGACAATGTCCAACAGAGTGGATATTGCCCAGGGCTGTGCAGTCCAACACAGGAGCCACATGTGAAGACGTAAATTAATTCAAATCAAAGAAAAATGGAAATTCAGTTCATTACTCATGCTAGCCACAATTCAAGGGCTCAAAAGTTGCAGATGGGTAAATGGCCACCCTATTGGATGGCACAGATAAAGAGCATGCCTGTTATTGAAGATAGTTCTGTTGGCTAGCACTACTGTAGGGACTTGGGTGATGAATAAAATGGCACTTGGGGCAGGGCAATGTAATGTGTTGGTGTCTCTTGCCCTGCATGCTACTACCGACCAAGAATCTGCAAAGATTTTTCAGTTTCCCACACCACCAGTGCCACTTCACCTCCCTACTTTCCTACACTCCTTGAACCAGGACTTTAGTATCTAGTATGGTGATGGCATACTTGGGACAGAGGGGCATTGGTGGGACTGAGAGTAGGATTGTCCCTGAGCATGGGTGAAGTCACTGCCTGGGACTCCCGAGGTTTGTCTTCCTGGGGCGAAGACTGCTGGATGGGCTCAGGCTAAGTTGGGTCACGCTCTTTTCAGGGCCATCAGTTTAGCAAGGCGGGGGTCTTCCCAGGCTTCTTCTGCAAGAGGAACTTCCTTTCCACCTTCTCATGAACTAGTTGAGCTCCTTCTGTTGTTATCACTCCTCTACCAGGAACAGCCTACTCAGTGTTAGAATTCAGGAACTTCAAAGGATGACAAATGGAAAGGCAGAGTTGGGTGATCTGGGCCAATAACAGCATCTTCTAGACTCAGCCTGGTCTCTTCTGTATATTTTAGTGATGGGGTTTCCCAGCCATCCTTGGAGGCACAGACATGGACTAATACATCTCTCTTCAGAGCCAAACTTCCTGAACAAAGCTAGCTTGAATGTCCTTTTTCTAATTCTTCCTTAACTCATCATAAAATAAGAAAACAGATCTTAAGTGCCTCCAGCCTGGGTAAAGGTTAAGGTAGTGGCCTCCAGGCTGTCTTTCAGGTTGCACATGGGACTTGAACTTTAGCAGAAGGGCCCTTGTCTGTCTCTGCCATAAACCATTGCAGCCTTCAGTGTGGCAGTCTTAATTAATGGCTGGGTGACAAGATTAGGACCCCATTGTTTACTGAACACAGTTAGGGGAGAGGGAAAGAGAACAGAATGCTCAGCCAGATCATTGAAATGGGTCCAGTGTGGGGTTTAGAAATGTCCAGAATGTGTAACACAGGGCAACCAGGAGTCTTCATGTGAGGACTAAGGAGCATCCTGAGAGGATGGGAATCAAGGCACTGTAGTCTTGATCTCATAGACACAAAGTCTAAGCTGGAAGAGGGAAGGAAGCCCACATGCATCATGGTATTTGTCACCCTGATTTGTCTCCAACCCAGTTGGGGGAAGACGAAATAAACAGGACAAGTCTAGGTACACTCTGGAAAAGCTGTTTGACTTTAAACTGTAAAGCACTGAGCCCAAGCACTGCTGCTTGGGGACTTTTCCAGCAGAGTGTGACAGGAAAGTGTGAGCAGAGGACTTCTCTCACACTTTCCAACAGAACCCACATAGCCTTGGCACAGAAATGGGACAGGAAGCAGCTGAGTCTGGTGGGACCTAGTGAAGAGCTCATTGAACTGGAGAACTCACCAATCCCAGGGGACGCCGCGTTCCTACAGAGAGGAGGAATGTGAACAAATAGCATGGAGTATGGTAGCAGGCTAGGAAAACTGACTCTGCTCTTCCCTTCCCTTCCAGAAAATTCTGTTCAGCAGCGATTAAGTGACGTGGAGCCAGGTGGGCCTCTGCCTCTGAAAGGGGAGTGGCCATGATGGCCCAAATCAGGAGAATTGAGCCAACAGCGGGGAGGAGGAAGCTCACATGGGGGGTGGTGACCCTTAGTGAGGTTGGAGCCCATGTGGAGTGAAGGGGTGCCCACATGGGAAGGTACTCTGTGCATGTTATAGCTCAAGTGTGTAGGTATCTTAAACAAGGTGAGAAGATTGACCCCTGGGGAGGCATCATGGATGGGGACTCGGACCCTAAGTGGGGCAAGGAGGGGTCTGCATAGAAGGGCATCAGAACCTGACCGAAAGGGTGAGGAGGGTGACTTGAAGGTGGCTGTGAGTCTTACTCTTTGTGTTCTGGGCCTGGCAGAGGGTAAGGCAATTAGTAGGCACCCAAGTAATGGTAACTGTTAAGTGGATAATGAAATAAATGAAAGCAACCTGGGTTCAAGTCCCAACTTGACCACTTAGAGCTCCGTGCTAACGTGTCTTTGTCTCTGACAACGGGAGCTGTAGATGAAAAACCTGTCAAAAGCTGAAATGCCATACTCGTTTGGAGAATCCAATCTGTCCTATCTAAAGAGAAAGCAGACCATGATGTTCTCTGATGGGCAGGCCTTCCTCAAACTTTGCACGCTTCCCTTAGTGGCGCCGGGCAGTCTGCCCAGCTGCTCAGGTGCCCCCGATGTAAGGTGAGAAGAGCAAGAGCGAGCTCCCCAAAGCCAGCCAGGACCAAGCCACGGTGAACCCAGAGCAACTTCCCTCTGGCAGGGAGCGAGTTTGTGGCCACGGTGAGCGGACCTCTGTGAACCGTGTCCCCAAGCCACGCTCAGTTTATCCAGCCTTGCTTGTCTGCACAGATCTGTGGGAGGAAGTGTCACCCTCTCCCTTTCGCCATAAACTGCCCTCTCATGGTGCAGAGGCCTGTGGGCTTACTCAGGGAACACAGGGTCACCTTCCCACTATAACACACCTGCTTCTGCCAAAAACTGGTGTCCGGCGGAGGGCACCAGGTGGCAGCTGGGAGACCTGGACCAGCCACATAACCACAAGAAAGTGACGCCCTGGCCTGGGCAGCTGAGGACAGCCTGCAGCCTGTGTTCTGGGGTCTCAACCCTCTGAGTTTCCCTCCGGACGCTGTGGGCCCCATACAGGCAGAGGAGACACCCTCACCGACAAGCAGCATGTGATCTGAAAGATATCTAGATGTCTTGCCAGACACACCTCCCCCCGCATTACAACCCCTGCCCCCGCAGTGGAGCTAGTTATTAAGCACAAATTAGTAAGACCAATTCACTAAATAGGAGTACATTTTCGTTATTCTAAATCAAGTTGTTTTGAATTTTTATACAAGCTTCTTCAAATTTTGTTTTTAATGAATGCCGTTCTGTTGACAGCCCTGAGTCAGGTTCCCTCTCCAGTCTCAGGCATTCTCTGAAAGTGACATGGCCCAGTTTTCTCTCCAGTAAGATCTTCTCTCCTGACCCTCAGATTCAGCTATTGAACTGTTTCTATACGTGATTGCTTGGGTCTCTCAAGCACCTCACTCCACAGAGTGGACTGTGAACCTTCCCAGGCAGCTTCTCTTGGAGCCTCCCTCCCAGACTCCAAGAAGAGCAGCACCATCTAACCCTCGCCCTACTGCACCCCCCAACCCCCCAACGCATCTCACTGACACCACCATTAGTCCTGCTAAATCCTGCTGGATTTACTTCCTAACTCCTCTCAAAGCTGCCCATGGCTTCTGTCTCTGCTGCCAATATCCTGGCTCAAGGTGCCGGCATTGCTCACCTGTAATGCAAACTGCCTCCCAGCTGGCCTTGCAGGCCTTTGCCCCGTCACGCCATGCATTCTACGGCACTGAACTTTGGGAAATGGAACTGCGAACCATCACGTCCCCTTAGAAACTAATGGTTCTCTGTTGCCCTTAAGATAAAGTTCAAAATCCTTACTATGGTTTCACGAGCAGCCCTCTGGGGAGACCAACTTATCCAGACTAGCCACAAGTTCCCTTGGCTGTAGCCCTAAAAAGACCTGAAATGTTCCCCTTAGTGCCCGGCCAACTGACAGGATTCATTGCCCTGATCTGCTCCCCCAACTCCCCGCTTCCACATTCCTGTTCTTTTCACCTCTTCCTAATTTCTTTTCTAGAATGCTGTCTGTCACCTTGGGGCCTTCAAGCTTGCTGTCCTGTTGCCTCCTACTGAGAAATCTCTGCCCCATTCTCTTTGCCTTTTTGAATTTTACCTCCACCCTAGGATGGTGGAAAGGTGTGGCAGGCCAGAGGATGCGCCCCTGCTGTGTGGCACTTTCTGGTTCCCACTGTGACACTTAAGCATGTTATTTGAGTCAATGGATTATTTGGCTCCTCCCTCCAAGTCTGTAAGTGCAGCAGGTAGGGGCTCTATCATCTTTGCCCCTGGTTGTCACCCCACATCTGGCACAACGCTTGCCACAGATTTCAGTGGTGGTTTCTAGATTAACTGCGACTTATTCAGGCACAGCCTGAACACAGAGTATGTGTATATCTGTAATTTTGGCTCTTAAACAGGCAGCCTCGGAAAGAGAAAACAGCTAACTTATAAATACATAATAAAAATGTCAAAGGCCCTGGCTGGTAGCACAGTGGTTAAGGCACCGGCCTGCGAACCCAAAGGTTGCAGGTTCGATTCCCCAGCCAGGGCACATAACCAGGTTGCAAGCCAGGTCTCCAGTCAGGTCTGTGGCTGGAGGCAGGTGAAACGCAACCATACATTGATTCTCTCCCTTTCTCTCTCTCTGGAAATAATAAATAAAATCTTAAAAAAAAAAAAAAAATGTCTGCTGGCACTCACAATGAAATACATGCAAATTAAAATAACAGTAAGAGTCAGTGTTTACCTCCTAGATTCATAAAGATGGCAAAGGGGTGAGAAGGTGGGGTCACCAGCAAGGTGTAGGAGTACAACTCTGCAAGAATCCTGCAAGAGCAACTAGGCAACCTCTACCAAAAGTTTAGCTGGGTGTATTTTTGACAACTTCACTCCTAGAAATGTGTTCTGTAAATATTCTTACACATGGGCACTTAGAGGAGCATACAAGAATATTCAACAGGTCACTGTAACCAATGAGGAAAAAATGGAGAAAAAACACTACCTATTTATCCAAAGGAGACTTACTGAATACATTATGAAAGTCCTTCTCATGGAGATTAATTATAAAGAAACTTTCTAGAATGAGATAGATTTACATATGTTCATTTGAAGCAATCATTGAAGCAAAAAATAAAATTAAAGGGACACGATGTGTGTATTTTAAATTGTGATTTTAAAAGATGTACATATGTGTTCACGTGTGTAAAATATTTCTGGAAAAATATACAAGAAACTCTTAACAATAATTACCTCTGGGAGGGAGACTGAGATCTGGGACAGGAACTTATTCATTGTGTTTTCTATTTTAAGTGTTTAAATAATTTATTATAGACATGAATTAGCTTTGCAATTATTACCACAAGAAAACTGTTTGTTTGTTTTTAAAGAAGCTCATGAATTTGTATCTGTCTTTGATTCTAGCAATTCCCTTCCTTCCTTCCTTCCTTCTTTCTTCTTTTCATCCATTCCCTTCTCCACTCTAAGAAAATTATCCTTCCAGAATCTGCAAAAACAATGGAAGACAGAATTAGGCCAGTTCCCCACCCCTGCCTGGAGCCCAGGTCTGACTGCTGCCAGGGCTAACTTCACTGAGCCCATGAAGGGGGCACCTCTTATGCCCATTTCTCATCACCCTGTCAGTCCACCTCTGCACCGCAGCCAGGCCTGAGTTTCCAGCCGCGCCCAGCACCTCATTTCTCCCCGTTTCTGCCCCTGGGGCCTCTGCCACCATCATGTGGAGTGCTCGAACTAGCTATGTTGCCATCCTGACACCAGTGGAAACCTGGGCTTAGAAGGGGACTGACAATTAGTGGCATAATTTCGAGAGCCAGTGGTATATTAAGATTCTCCTCCTCACCACTCATGAGGGGTCCCCAGTTTTAAGCATCGGTTTCGTACTGGACTGATCAAGCCAATCACTGACCTCACATTGGCTCTCCCTCATTCCTGTTTACTCTCCCCAGCCTCTCAACTCCTGTTTCTCAGCATTGCTTCTGAAAGCGAACTACTAGCTCTTGTGGAACTGCTCCTTGTGGGAATGCAGGCTGGGACGCTACCTCCGGCCTCCTTGGACACCTGAGGATGAAGATAAAATGACTGTTGCTAGGGAGTTTCTCAGTGTCTCTCAGTCTTACCAAGGTGTGACTTTTATCCTCTAGGTCCTTACGTCGGTCTTCCCTCTTCCCTACTCCCCTGTTAATGTGAGAATGGCATTTGTAAGCCTAGCTACTCTTCTTGAAAATTATCCCCAAGTCAGACAGAAAAGCACATGACAGGTTTTTCAGGTAGGAGCATCTGTCTTGTAAATGACCTATACCCTTCACGTTGGGATCATCTTGCATCCGTTTGAGATCCCTGAACTCTGATTTGGTGACTTAAGAAACCAGAGACCCACTGAGTCTAACCCCGACTAAGCCCTGATTCACTGGAAGGTGCAGGGTGTACATGGTTTGCTCATTTGGAGACCAAGGTATCTTGCACAGAAGGTGCTGGGCCTCCCTGCCAATCCCTGGTGCAAGGTCACTACTGTTTTATCACCCTTTGCTCAGAGTTCCCGCAAAGGGCTGCCCATGCTTTTCAAATAGGCCTGAAAAGTTATGTGGTGGTCTCCCTTTCCTTTGACCTACCCTTTCCTTCTTTCTCGGTGTTACACTTTCAAAACAAACCATATCCACTGATTGTGGTACATGTGATACATTTATAGTCTACCTTTTATGGTCATAATGACATAATTGCCTTTTCCCTGCTGGCTGCCTTTAAGCAATAAATAACACTTTCATTTGAAAATCAAACCAGAATAGGTTGTACGGTCTGCCAAGATTGAATAAGGTATGTGTAAATATGCAACTTATTTACAGACCTGACTATCATTTTCTTTAGGAGAATAGCTCCATTTGGTCCTCTGTAGACCTGAGTCAATTTAATCTGACAAAATCCCAATTTGCCACAGAAATATAGACATTTAGAGCTAGAGGGGCCTTTAGGAATCACAGAGTAGAAAACCTATCTTTTGTCCAAGGTCATGTGATGATAAGATGGGACCATGCCAGCAGGAAGAGATCCATTCCAACTCACCACCTGAAGAAAACCTTGATCCTTAGACTCAATAAAAGGTGTTCTCACATCTTTTTACCTATTACAGTCGAGATATGGAAGCTGTAATCCCCATTGTTCAGTTGAGAAAAGAGGTTCAGAGAATGAAGTGGCTTATTTTAAGTTGCACAGCTGATGTGGGACAGGGATTGAATTGGAACCTGATTCAAACTCAAGGCCAGTATTTTCCCATGTACTATGACATCTCAGTTGTCCCTGGACTTTTAGGTAAACTTCGATTGATATCTCCATAGCAATAGTTCTTTTCTTCCCACCCCCCACTCCTCAACACCTCACTCTGATCCCTCCCTCTCTCCAGCCCCAGGGCTTGCTCCTACCATGGGTGTGTGAGCCTCCCTAATTCCCTACCCTCACAAACGCCTTCTTCTGTACACAGTTCTCACTTCTTACTCCATGCCCCTCCCGGTTGTTTTCTTCACTTTCTCCCAGAATGACCCTTTCAAAATAGAGTTATTTACAATTACCTACTTTCAAAAAATGAAAAAATGAAAACCACATTTTAGCTTCCCTCCTCTTCTGTGACTTTCATGCCGAAGTCCAAAACCTTTGGCCTTGGCCAAGGCTCTCTGTGATTGAGCTCTCATCACCGTGCTGCTTGGGCTTCCGTTACAGCGTTGTACACACAGCCTGGCAATATGGTGATAAGAGAGCAAGGGCATTGAACTCATTTTCGTGTCCAACAGACCATCTGCCATAAGGTCTAGACCTTGTAGGTGCTCAGTGATGGTGTTGAATGGAATGGACCCTTCCTGCTCTCTGCAACGTGTGCGTATGGCCTGTTAAGACCACACCACTTGGTGCGGTGGGGGGCAGGCCTGGGACTGCCATCCTCCGTACTGGACACTAACACACAAAGGGGTGGGAGCAGCCCCTGGTTAGAGTAGTCTGGAACTGGCTGACCTGAATAAAACTTGTGAACCTGCTACTGATGTAAAAGAAGTTTTTCTTCAATCATCATGACAGGATGCTTGATATGTTTTCCACAAACTTCATCTGAACTGTGTTGATGTCTGTTACTGACCCCCCAAATTATAACTGCTCATGACTAGGGAAAGAGAAGTGATGCTGAAACTCCACAGACATGGCAGCACCCTGCTATCATGCCTTGTGCTGAGGTCCTGAGGTGCCCTATGAGGAGCTTCCAGTCTAATGGGGGTATAGCGGGGTGGGCAGCATCACAACCCTGCAGGGAAGTACTGATGATACAACAAATCAAGAGCAGGAATGTGGATATTGTGTAGTGAGTCAGGACATCAAGGATTAAGTGAGAGAATTTATAGAAAATGTCTACACAGTGCCTGGCACATGGTAGATGCTCAATAAATGGTAACAAGCCTTATCCTCACTATTGCACATCCAGATAGATACAAAGAGGAGCAAGGCCTCTTGGCCAGCGTCTGGCTGCCATGCTTCCTTCTACCTCCTCCATCTGTGCCAGCCTGATTTTGTTGAACAATGAGACACACCAAATCCTTTTCCTCCTTGGAAAGAAAAAGCTGTTCCTTACGCCAGGAACCTTCTGTTCCCAGCTCTTGGCAAAGCTGCCTCCATCTCGTCCTTCTGGCCTCAGGGTAAATGCCGCCTCCCAAGAAAGGCCCTGCCTACACCCGTCACCCCCAGAGTTATTGTCGATCGCATCACACAAGCTATTTCTTTCTCTCTTATGACCAGAAGCAGTAACATAACGATTTGGTTTCTTTGTTTGTGCTTTGCTTATTGTCCCACTAGACTTCAAGCTCCAGAAAGAGAAGAGCCAGCCCTGTGTTCTCCACCATTTTGCTTCTCAGCACCTGTAACGTGCTTATGGTAGGACCAGCCCGTCATTGCTCTATCTCTGTCTGGGACAGCTGGGAGATGTGCATTTGACTCAAGCCTGGAAGGGGGAACAAGAGTTCCCCCACCAGGGGCCTTGAAGATGGGGAGCATCAGGCTTACGTTTCAGTGGGAGGTACTGAGAAAAGAGGCTTTGTTGTGATGACCAGTTCTGACCAAGAGGAGACAGGCTCCGAGTCAAAACCGGGTGTTCAAACAGAAGCACCCCGAGGATAGGAGGGAAGGGTGGGGGGCACCTCACCCCACTGTCAAGAGACTCAGGTGTTAGGCCCCACCCTGTCATCTGAATTCTCCTACCAGCCTCTGAACTGGAATTTGTTTTTTACGATGTAACCTGCCCACCAGGCAAGGGAAGACCTTATCAGATGGCCAAGCCCAGTTTTCAACCAGTAGTAATTAGAAGTATTATCATTTATTGAGCTTATGTTGAGTGTCAACCACTGTATTGGGCATTTTATCTCTGTTTAAGCCACGGTTATTGTGCAAGGCTGGTGCTCTTTCCCCATATTCAGAGCCTATAACTAGGATTCAAAGAGGGTGAGTAACATGTCCAAATTCTTAGAGTTAGGACACAGTTCATGGAGTTTCAGACCCAGCTACACCTGACTGCAAAGCCAGTGCTCTTGTTATAGGAGAAATCCTGGTTCTTCTGACCAATGCAGTTAAGAATGACAGATCAGCAAACCTACTAGCATGCACTCAAAATTTATTAATGAATGGGAGAGCAAAAGCAAGGGTGGCCAAAGGTTGGGGTGGCAACCTTGTCCTAGTGTGGCCAGAGGCTGGGGCCTGAGGGCCAAGGGCACCAAGAGAGCAAGTCCTTTGTTCAGAGGACTTACATTCTTGGGATGAGAGAGAGGAAGTTACTGAAAGGGTGGTGTGGCTGTCCAGGACTTGGGGGCGTGGATACCTATAGGTATTCATGGGCTTCTTCCTTTGGTCCCTACGGGCCATTTCTCACCTAGAGTGCCTTGGGATGTCTTTCTGGCTTTGGAAGGTAAAGGTTTTTCTTCCTAGATAGTGGAAACAACACATAGAATTCCAAGGCTTTTCCTCCTCCCTGGCTAACAGCGTTTCCTGTGATAGTGAAACACCTGGCAATGTTATCAGACCAGGCCCAGGACTGCTGGGTTAGCGGTGAGACATGTCTTCCTCTGCTTCTAGCCTCCTGTAACTCTCTTAACCACAACCTCTTTCTGGCCGGTGTACCTCACAGGTGAATCAATTACTTAGGTTTGGCTCAGACTCTTGGGGTGAGTCATTGTAAGTCTGGCTGCCTGAACCTGTTCCTCTCTGGGAAGCTGATATCAACCTAATCCTTAAACTGACAAGGCCAAGGGCGAGGCTCTGGACTTTGGCAATCCCAGATAGGGCCACTTCCCCCAGGCAGAACTCAGGGGTACCACAGGGTGAGTGACTGCAGAAATTGTGCTTCGCTCTGCCGTGGATTGGGGTGGCTAAGAGCTTGGGTGGAGAGGCAGACAGACTGGTTTGAAATCCAGCTCCTGCAGGAAACCCTGGGTAGCTGTGGGACTCTGGTCTGGGCAAGTTTCTTTACCACTTTATACTTCAACTCTCACCTGTAAAATGAAGATGAGAACCGTCTCCGGGTGTTGCTGTGGGGATTACATGGACAAACATATGAAGTGCCGTGCACATATGCTGGACGCATAGCCAAGTCCTTGGCAATGGGTGGGCTTTATCATCACTGGGGTTAATAGGTTTAAGGGGAGGGACACGTAAAGGAGTAGGTTTGAATCTTGGCGCCCTCACTTTTGAGCCAAGTGATTTTGGGAAGCTACTGGACTTCTAAACTCCTCGTCTTTCCACTGGATAATTTAGGAAGGTTTCTCTGGAGGGTGGGTAGGGGCAAGTTCAATCCTCCCATCCTTAAATTAAAACCAGCTTCTATGATAGAGCTGAGAAATGCCAGAGGTAGGAAATGATTCTTTCCCTGAAATGAAGAGCATCTACCTTAAGCCCTGGTCTGTCAAGTGGAGGCCAAGGGCTTCTAGATTGTCTGAATCACATCAGGGTGTCTAGCATGGGGCTGTATCAGCTCATCTGAAGGGTTCAACTAGCCTGCTGTTCCGCTTTAGGCTGAAAGAAGAGTGTTGTAAGCGAGGAGCGTCTGCTTGGGAGTTAGGAAAGGAAAGGCTATGTCCTGCGCGCTGCTCTGGGCATGCTGGCCTCAGAATTCAGCTTTCCACTGTGGAAAGGAGGGCTATGTGCAAACAGAGTCCTGGCTCTGAACCTCCGATTCCACTCCCACACCCCCAGTCAGCTTCCCAACCCTGCGCTGCTCACCTTCTCACACGGAGAAAAATCTCAAATCATTGGCACTCTTGTCTCTTGGTAACATCCCAGACTCAGGGTGAATCGATGTGACTTAGTTCTGGGACCCTGACCCCCTCTGAGGGCACCAACAACCCTGAGTGGGTGGGTCTGCCAGACTGAGAACCTCATCATGTCACACGGTGGCCTCACTAAGCCACCACCAGCACTCTGGTGCTGGCCACAGACTGTCCCAGAGGCCACTGGTCTCCCAGACACCGTATTTACCTATAACGACCCCCCTCTCAGGGTTAAAGGATTAAATGGTCGTTTAATCCTTGGCACATACTGGGTGCTTAACAATGTCAATTCTTTTTCCATCTTCTGTAAGCCTTATGACCTGCTGAGGTCAAGAGGGTGTGATCACCGAAAGGCCTGGAACCCTGCCCCTTGCTGCTCTGGTTTCTCTCCCTCACACCCCAGTAAGTCCCTAGGACTTGACCCTGTTCTCGATGGTTACCTCATCCACGCTGTGGGTCCTCACCAACCTGACCTCATCAGTCATGCCCTCCTCGTGTGCCCCGAGCCACACAATGGAAGCTACACTGTGGGGCAGCCCAGGCCCAGCAGCATGGCCCCCAGATTCTAAAGCTGTCACCTACTTTCTGTGGGACCTAGCTCCAGCCATTCCTACCTCTGGGGCCTCATTTCCCCATTTGTGAAATGAGGATACTGGACTAGTTCCTCACACACTGTGGTATTTGGATGAATAAATTATTCCCTCCCTCCATCCATCCATCCCACCTTGGCACCTTCTCAGTGCTGTGTTAGGAGTGATGGCAGGAAGAAAGAGTTAAAGGGCATGTCCCAGGCCTCAAACTCCTCATATCATGGTGACGTACAGAGTCCTCAGCAAAATAGGATGTACCCCTGCAGGGGACAAGCAGTGTGACCAGATGGCGGCAGAGGGGCACTGGGTAAGCCTTGCCAGAGTCCCCACACCAGAAGCTCTGCAGTGGTAGGTGCCCAGGAGTCGGCAGTGCTTCTTGTGGCGATGCCTTCCCTCTCCCGGCATTACTCAGCACCCTGCAGTGCCTGCCTCCCTGGGCCTGTCCTCCTCCTCCTCCTGGAGCGCAGCACAAAGGTCCTGTTGTGGGCCAGCAGCCCAGACAGCAGGCGAGCCTCTGGGTGACTCACCATCTTGCCATTTCCTTTGTGCGGCCTTCAGGGTCCTTGCTGGAAGCCACAGTGTGGCTGCCCGGCTGGGGGCAGGGGTGCTGGCATTGCTGCACAGGGTCACTCCTCCAGGAAGGGGCTGGCTGCGGGCACCCACAAGCCTCTTCTGCGGCAGGGGCTTCCTCACACCATGCCCCCTGGAGAAGGTGGCCGGAGCAGGCAGGAGCAGCAAATCCTGCTGCTTGCAGCCCGGCCTAGGCAGGAATCAAAGCGCCTGGGGTGGGGGAGGCATGCAGTCCCCATCAGGGGGCTTCCAGGACCCTACAGGCATGAAAGGGGAAAATTAACCATGGAAGGGAAGGGCCAGATGGCTTGGGAAGCCACGTGGGCTCCTGGCCTCCTGGGGCGTCCTTGGTCCCTGCTCAGAAGCCCGTCAGCTGCTGCAGAACCCATCTGAGCCTGAGACACCTCCCGGGCCTGGCTCAGAGCTGGGACCCCCCACTCTGCCCCCTGGCCAGGCTCTGGCTAGTTTGTGACCAGGGGCAGCCTGACCAGGGATACCCAATGAGCAGTGAAGGAGTGAATGAGCATTGGACTAGGAGCCTGGAGATGGGTTCTCCCTCGGGTTAACTGCAGCAGCTCCAGCAGGTTTTACCAGTGGAATTTCAGGCATCTTTTGGAGCAGGTTTTAAGCCATGGCTCCTAAGGCTATTCCTGGTCTGGCTTCTGCTTCCTGTGCTGGTTTTAGTTCTACCCACGCACCCCTTCAGTGGTACACTCCAGCCCCTGTGAACAACTTGCCCTTTCCTGAGCACACCACGTTCTCCCTCACCTTCAGGTCTTACATGATCTGTTTGTTCTTGCCTCCTCAGGGCCATGTGGTCAGTCCCTTCCTTCCAGGGTCAGCTCAGGTGTCACCTTCCACAGGAAGCCTCTCCTGGAGCCTGGCATGGGTGCCGGTCTCCTGCACTCCTCTGAGAGCCTTTGCAAAGACCTGTCAGAGCACCTCTCCTCTCTCTGCTCCGTCATCCCTCTGGCTGGCTTACAAGAAGGAAAGCACTGAAGCAGTGAGGGGATGAAGGGTGGAGGAGTGAGGGAGTGAATGAATGAACGAAGGGCTCAGGAAAGGAAATTGCTTTGCCACCAGCGCCCTGTGGGTCGGTACTAAGACACACCCTACAGGAAGCCTAAGAAAATAGTTCTAATTCAGTCCTTCCTTTTACAATTTTTAGGCATCTCTCATGAAATGACAGGTGCTCTTGTGAGGTCATTGCCCTGGACTGAAGAGGTACACACACAAACAAGGGAGGGTGCGTTCGTCATCAGTATGAGGGGTCAAAGCCAACTCACAATTTGTAAACAGACCATGGAAACATAAACATGCGTGGACACAAGGATGGGCCAGGTCAGCAGCCTGTCCCTGAGAACGATGCAGGAGGCACGGAGAATAATCCCCACACGCTCCTACGGTTCTTTAGGGTTCCAAAGCTTTCACATCGCTGGTTGTACTGGATTTGAGTAGGTGGGGTGGAGGTGATTTCGGCCCCCGTTTTTGAGATGAGCATATTATGCTTACGGGAGATTGAGAACGCAAGTTTTCTGTGAGCCGACCCTCAGAGGCTAAGGGGTTAGTGGTCATCAGGTGACCTGAAGATGAAAGAGCTGTGGTGCTTGCCACCAGGGGAGCACCCAGGGTTGCCAGGGAGGTACAAGGAGAACATGGCAAGTGCTACCTTCATGACAGGAACAAGGGGATACTGGAGTCCAGAGGAGGGAGAGGTTTGTTCTGGCTGCAAAGTGAGGGAAGGCTTTGTGGACGCCTTTTGAACAGGGCATTGAGGAGTAGGTAAGAGTCTCCGACAACGGAAGGAAGAAAGGAAGGAGAATGCAGTGAGAGCGGTAGGGAAGCATGCCACCACAGCCTTCCTCTCTTTGACCATAAGGTGTTTGTCTGCGAATGTTTAAACCAATTAGGACAGTAAGAGCAGATGCAGTGGTTAGTCCATGTGAAGGTCCTGGGAGTTTCTGCCAAGCACCATTCTCTGGGCCTCACCAAATCTTGGCAGAAATGAGCTGATCTTCATTTCCTTTAAGCAACTCTCCCAGGGGAACTTGGAAACCATCACCGGTTAAATAGAAAACTGGGCTAGTAATTGGAGGGGAGTGAAGGGGTCAATGAAGGGTTAGGTTAGGATAAGAGAAACGTACTACGGTCTGTCTTAGGCTGAAGGGGATGGCCCAGAAGGAAGGGAAAACTGAGCCCAAGCATCCACCTGAGTCATTAGCCTAAACCTTCTCTAACTGACATTCAGGCCCCTCTTACATCCTCTTCATGACTAGTGGATAGGTACCTGGCTCCTTGTGTCCATATATCCTTCATCTCCACTCTTTTCTTTTTGTTCTTGTTCCTCATCTTGTCACCCTGGCATTGCCTCTGCTGATTACAGAGAGAGCAAACTAGACATGCCCATCCAGTTAGGCCCGCCTGCTTCATCCATGTATGTTCTGGGAGACTGAGATAACCTGTAAGTAACTCTTAATCCCCATAGGCCCCAGAGACCTACTCTGGGCAGCATTCAAGTAGGAAACACCCAACATGCTGACTTGTAAGTCCACATTATAGATCTGTACTGTGGTTTCAGTGTCCTTCACTGCTTTTTGTAGACATTGCTGTTTTGATTCATTTAGGGATGACCATCCAACTAACAGCCAGTTACTGGGGAGCAATGTCACCCTCCCCCGAGCTTCTGTGCTGAAAGGGTGGGACCTGGGTATCATGTACTTCTGGCCCTCATCAGCTGACTCACCCAGGCATGGGCAGGTGACAATGAGCTTCAGTTGAGACCAGACTGGTCAACTTCTTGATGGAATATGTATGCACTTAGAGACAGAGACTTAAGTTAGGAGTCTTGGACTGAATGGTCCTGAGACATCATGACAGGAACTTGTTTCTTTTTGGGAGTTGTCCAATTCCACCCTCTTCCCAGTGGCCTATCAGGAACTGTTCCACACAGCAGGAGGTGAGTGCCAGGTGAGTGAGCGAAGCTTCACTCCCATTACCACCTAGCTCTGCCTCTTGCCTCCCACTGCCCCTCCATGTCTGTGGAAAAATTGTCTTCCACAAAACTGGTCCCTGGCCCCAAAACCGTTAGGGGCTGCTGCCCTAAATAACCCATACCTGGACTCACAGGCAGGGACGACGCTAATCCCTAACTCACCTGAAGTAGTTACAGATGACAAGGCCTCCATCCCAGCTCCCCAGAGCCAAACCAGGCCAGGTCATTAAGAATAACTCCATTTTAAAACCAGAGAGAGGAATAAAAGGACAAAGCCAACGCCATTTGCTATCATGGTGCCATTTGCCGAGCAGGCCTATGACCTTATTAAACATGACTGACATTTTACTTTTCTAAACTTACGTCCCCAGGACTGGAAATTATGGGAAAGCAAGGACAGAATGTGACTAATTGTTCCCAGCAGCCGCAGGCAAAAGATAACATTGGAGCAAACTGCAGTTTACACCAAAGCACCCAAAGCCTCCGGTGTTGCAATGCCCCCAACAGCCCAGGGGCCGCACAGCAGCACCCCCACCCTTTTATAACCCAATTATAATCTGTGAAAACTCAGAGCCCCCACCCCTCAGTGCTGGTGTGTCTCTCCCCTCTGTGCCCCTTTCCACTCTTGGAAAGTGAGTAACACTTCGTTCTCTGGGGAAGAAAAAAGACAGGAGTTAGGGCTATGAACAACAAAGCAGGAGCCACAGGCAAACCTAAATCATGAGAGAGTGAAAAAATAGCCTCCTAGATACGAAACTGGAAAAGCTGATGTTCGTGCTGCCTGTCACCTACCAGACCCAATAGGCAGAGACAGGGGTTGAATTGTTACGGGTGTTTTATTCAGATAGTTGGCTATCTGAGAAGGCAGTGGGTTCACACCCTAACAGACTGTCTTACATTCCATTATAAATGGGAAGAAAGGTGTAAGTAAGGGGTTTGGAATTTAGGGAAAAAGCTAATCAGATAAAAGCTGCAGCACTCTTTCATCTGTGTCCTGGGCGGAGGTCTTTGTGTACTGGGTGGCGGTCCTCTCACCCTGGAGTATAATAGCTCAGATACCATCTTGATTGCATGCAGTCCTCCTGAGGCACAAAGGTGGAACTGCTTACAGTTACCTGGAGCCACCTGGGTCGTTCCTCCAGTTCCTGAAATAATAGCCTTTTTACATACATTGATTACTAAGCTTATTGGCAATTATCTGAAACTAAAATTTTCCAATATTTGAGTCCCCCACTAGAAAGGTTCAGTTTGCCAAGAGAAGGAAATTGATCTGCAGAGTTAGAGACAAGAGATTCTGTAGCCACTGAAGGACAGAGAGAGGAGACTTTTTTGCTTTTCTATGTGACCCAACAATTCTCACTTATTCCCCTTGGAGGTCAATGACAGTCTCCTGTATCTTTTTAGTAAACCCTCTTTTCATTTGAAACTGTTTGAGAGAGTACCTGATCTTTGTTGCCAACATGCCTTAAATAAGAAGAATACTAAAACCAAAGACGTAGTGTATGTGAATTAACCCTTGCAATCCCTTGGCCCAATTCAATAATAATTCCATGAACAACTTCCTTGTGTCAGGCGCTGGGGGCATTCTGAGAAAATCTGACACCTACTCTCTGTCCTCAAAGAGTCCCCAGGCTGGTAAAGCTGTGTTCCTACATGCCTAGAACATAAGGCAGCATCATGTCAGCATCCTACAGGAGTGCAGATGGGAGGCAGGGGTGGGCTACAGTTGGGAAGGCAGGAGGAGTTTGATGAAAGAGGGCAGGAGCATGAAAAGTGCAAAAATCAGAAGTCTGGTGGCAGGAAGGGGCGTGAAGTTCATGGGACATGGTAAACTATGGCTTGAGAGAATGGTAGGCTACAGGAAATAACGTTAGATGAGTCTGTAAAGACAGGTTTGATTGTGAGTCTGAGGGACCTGAATGCCAAGTCACATTTGTTATTACAGAATCATACAAATGGGAAGAACCTTAGATGTTGTCTAGGCTAACTCATTTAAACTGGTCTCTATCCCTCTTAAGGTGGCCACCTAAAGGGCATCATCCCAAGTGTCTATTTGTGATATTCTCATTTCAATGGTAATGGCTCAGAAAATACTTTTCTGCCTTCAACCACTTTCAGTTCTTTCCACATGGGTCTTCTCACTACCAGGAAGAGTCTTAGAGCACAGCGAAGAGGCCTAGGAATTTTGCAGCACATCGTCTGAAACAGAAGTTCGTGAGGTTAAGGATCAGGAGGGAGACATTCAGTAGGTGTCAGCATCAGGCAAGGTGCTTTTGGACTCCGTAACACCTAATCGGCCAGTCAGTCACCTTTCAGGAGGGAAAACAGAAGTGCTGGGCAGGGGTAGGAAAGTTCTCCAGGCCAGATGAGTAAGAAGTGAAGCAGGGATGTGGCCCAGGTTTACCGTAGCCATGCGCTTCCATACCCCTTCTCTGCTTACGGGAAAGCTAGACAGGCTTACTAAATATCAGTCACAAAGGAATTTCAAAGTGATGTGCACTTAAATTAATGGCTGAGGCTGGTAGTGGGTGGGTAGAAGGAACAGATTGTAACAACAAAAGCTCCATTACACGAATTTAGCAAAGCTCTAAACCATGCAGGCAAGAAATCTACAGAAACATTTGGCAAAATGGTTATTTCTTGTTCAATAATCCCAGCCTTCAATTCACAATAAGCCTTGAGCAAGCCCCCAATTCAAAAGCCCTTATCATTTTACAAACCCCTCTGGAGACCACACGGTGCTTCCGGCTTTGGTATACAGCAGGTGCTATTGCTTCCATAAGTAATGTCATCACTTAATGCACAAGGGGAAACAGGCGGAAGCATGTATGGATGGGGAACAGGGGTGCAGGAGGAGGCAACATTAGATTCTCTTTGGGGTCCTGCCCAGCTGGAACACGTCTGAAGACAGTGTGCCTTTCCATCTCTGAGGTTGGCAACTTGGGGTGTCAGGAACCTTACATGGGGAAGCTGGGAAGGGTCAGGGGACAGTGTTGTGAGGAGAGAGAGGTGGTCTGGGGGCAAGACAGCCCAGGATGAATGGATGGTAGAAGGAAGCAAGCAAACAGAGCTGGTTGAAAGAGCAGCTGAGACCTGCGGGAAGGTGGGTCCCAGCCTGGGTTCAAGCACAAAGGCCGGAGCACGTAACACAGGTTGTCAAACGTAAGGGCCCATCGGAATCACACGGGAAGCTGGTTAAATTCCCAATTCCTGGGAGAACCTCCAGAGACTCTGGGTCTGGGATGCGGCCAGAAGTGGCATTGTGACCAGTTCCCCAGGTGGTCTTACACAGGCGGTCCTTGGGAAACGCTGGTGACAAGATTTTCCTCTATGGATGCCCATGCCCTGCCTTGCAAAGTGAAAGGTTTGTCAAAGCCGGTTCCTACTGTCCCTGTCAATTGCAGCACTGGGCTCCTAAAGACTTCACATCATCTGTTTGCCCAAGCTTGCTGGCCTTGTTATCTCTCCCCACATAGTTATTTCCTTCGCCTTTTAATTTGTAAGGCAGGCGGGTTGTCAGCTACCTGCTCAGCTCTTGAAAAGGCCTTGCAGATAATAGATTCTAGCAACTCCATCTGGCCTGCCTGTTTGGATAAGAACAAGGCAGCATCGTGTGTGTTCACGTGGGCGTCCAAATGGGACAGAGTCCCTCTCTCTGGAGGCCATGGCTTGGGGCCAGGACAAAACCACTTCCAGGTCTCAGGTCACAGGACCATGCAAGATGATTTATTTAAGGAAGAAAACTTCAAGGGCTTAAAGGAAATTAAACATGTATATTTCTCCAGCAATTATGCATGTGCTTTCCCTTGAAAAATAGTCCCTATGCCCTGCCTGGAAGAAAAGCCAAATTTCTCAATGAATCTGTGTTCTGAAGGCATCCACAGGGGTATGGTGTTTTTCTAGCAGTGAAAGCCACATGAAAGTCTTTATAGCAGGTTTGCACTGTTTCTGCTACAGCTCCTTTCAGGGCAGACTGCAGAGGCAGGGAGTCCTGTCTGGGAAAACGAGACAGGCTGGGCCTGAAACATTGATTTCTGGTTCAAGTTTCTCAGTGAAACGCGAATAAGGAATTTTCCACTTCTTTTTGTCCTGATTCACCTTGGCGGAGTCTTTGGAGTCCCAGACTGGGGCAGGGAAAGTCTGTCTCAGGTGGGCATCCGGCCAAACTTGCACCCCAAATGAATAGTCCTCTGTACTGTTTCAGGATCAGTTGTCTCCTTTTGGCCCGGACTTCTGACTTCTGCTTTAGCCATTTTGCTTTAGGAGGAACTGGGCCAGAATGTCAGGACAAGAGAATGTCATAGTGCCATGTAAGTCCTCACCACCAGATGTGGACTTAGGTGGGTGATAGGAATCCATTTATACTAACCGAATAGCTAGTGCATGTCAGGCTCTTTGCCAGACTTTGGGAATCAGAAGGTAAATAGGACACAGTCCCCATTCTCAAGAGTTTCTAGTCTAGTGAAGCTGACAGTTGTACAAATATCAGTCAAGGAAGGCTGTGACAGGCCAAGACTGAAGCATAGAAATGGGGGAGATACAGTTTGGCTGGAAGGCATTAGGGAACGCGTCCCAGGGGAAGCTAGCATTTGCCCTGGGTCTTGAAGGATAAATGGGGCTAGAGAGAAGGCGGAGGGGGAAGGCTGCCAGAGAAAAGGACTGTGGTAGAACACCTCATGTACATGGGGGCACAGTAAATAATACGGGGTCACTAGTGGGTAGATATACAAAAAGGAGAGTAGGAGATGAGGCCTGAGCAGAAGGTGAGGACCAAGCTATGAAGGACGCTCTAAGTCACAGTAGGGGTCTGGGCTTGATCAGGCAGCAATAAACAGCCTTCAAAGGACTTAGCACTGGAGAGAGGGGAGTTGGATTTAGAGAGAACAGGTCCAAGGTGTTTTTGTTTGTTTGTTTGTTTCAATAAACCAAGTGAGAAATTAGTTTGGCCAATGTTAGATTGAGGAAATGAAAAGTCAAGGATGGATTCAAACGATATTTCAGAAAAGAAAAGAAATTGGTTGTTTGACCATGGGGAAGAGGGAGAATTTAAAGATTCCCAAATATGTGCTGCTCCCCAGTTCAGACAATGATGGGGGTTGGCAGCATGGGTCGTGGTTACTTGTACAGGACCTAGAGTCAGAGGACCGTCGCCCAACCTGAGGGCTTTCGGTTTCCTCAATCAAAATTGATCAAATTCTTCATGCCTCAGCCTTCTCACATATGAAAGGGAATGGGCAAATTGCACAGTAAATACATTGGCTATCATAGTATTAAAAGCCCTGCTCATTATTTCTCAGGTCCCTGAGGGTCTGTGACATGGCATTTGAACCTGGTGCACTGTGAAGAGGGTACGCCTGGTCCATCGCTCTGCTCATGAGGGTAGGGTTCACTCCACCCATGTTCACTCACCACCTGGTAATGCATTCCACAATTCAGTTAAGTGATAAAATCTTTGAAAAAAAAAATGCTTCTTTTGAAAGTGAAGAGATCTAAGAAAATGTTATTTCTTGGGCAGAAAATGGAAGTTTTATGGGGGAAATCACTGCCAGAATAGCATTTGAGAATTTGAGGTTTCTCAGAAGAATCTTGCAAACCATCCTTTGCGTTCTCACTGGAAAAATTTAAGAGTGTTGTGATATGTGGGGTTTTTAAAACCATTAAGCAACATAATACAGAAAAAAGTCCATAAAACATACCAGCAGCACAAACCATTATAAAGCGAGTATTTCCCTAACCACCACTCAGGTCAAGTAACAGAACATTGTCAGCATCCCAGGCCCCCCTTCCTCTCACACCTCTTCCGCCAAAAATAAATTTCATCTTGACTTTCACGGCAATCACTTCCCTGATTTTCTCTCTTCCCACCACCCAAGACCTAAGTATGCACCCCTGATCCCTGAACACCCAGATTTCATTCTGATCACCTTGACCTCGTTATCATAGAATCACACATACATACACACTCTTTTGTGTCTCGCTTCTTTTTCTCAACATCAGTAGCAAACAGCACCCATGTGAGTGTGAGCCTCCAGTTTGTGTATTTTCACCGCCACAGTAGAAAAATAAACTAGTTTATCCATTTTACTTTTGATGGGCATTCGGGTTGTTCTTCATTGGGGATGTTCTGAGTGGTGTTGCTGAGAAAATTCTCATCCATATGCATACACTTCTGTTGGGGCTTCCCTGAGTGCAGAATTGCTGGCTCATAAAAAGCTTTATCGTAAGAAAATACTGCTAAATGGCCTTGCAGAGTGGTTCCACCAGTCCGTCCTTCCACTAGCAAGGCTCAAGAATTTCCGACTGTTTCTATACTCACCGAAACCTTGTACTACCCATCATTTTTACATGTTTTATGTCTAAAGGAGGTTCGAAGGGCAGCCCTGGCAAATAGCCAGAGATAAGTGTGCTACCAGACCAATTTCAGGTCTAAAGAGCTATAATATTTGTAAAGAAGCACAATGAGTTACTTTTTCAAAGGAAGGCCCATGATTACACTTTAACATGCAAAAGATGATTGTAAATTTCTGAATGGAGTCACAGAGGCAGACTGGCTGTGGGTGAGCTGCTGGTGCCAAGAGGTAGAATTGTAAGGAGATAAAACAGTATTTCAGAAAAGTTTTTGAGATGGACATGAAGGCAGGGATAGAGAGAATTAAGGTTTCCCAGGGGCAGGTAGAAGTGCTGAGGAAATAGGTCTGGAAAAAGAGTTTTTAGATTTGGAACTATATATTGGTATGGGTCTGTTGCTTATTAAAATGCATGTAAATACTATTATATTGCTCTTTCACTTGCAATTTGTCTTTCCCTCCTCAAAATATTGACCTAGTTTATTAATTTTAATTACTGTAAGGTATGTGTTTATGTTTGAACATTATATTTTTTATTCATTCCTATATTGATGGATATTTATAAACAATGCTAAAACATATTTTGTTTTGGTTTGTTATTTTTTAAGATAGGAAATAAAATTAAGCTGAAGCAAATATGGCAATTTTGGATGGTGAGTACAATATTGCCCTGGCTGGTGTGGTTCAATGGATTGAGCACCAGCCTGCAAACCTAAGTGTTGCTGGTTCAATTCCCAGTCAAGGCACACACCCAGTTGCAAGCCAGGATTCCAGCTTGGTCCCCAGCTGGAGGCAGGTGAGAGGCAACCATACATTGATGCTTCTCTCTCCCTTTCTTTCTCTCTCCCTTCCCCTCTCTTTAAAACTAATGAGTAAAATCTTTAAAAAAAAAGTTTAAATAAAAGAATATCTCATATTATTCTCAGGATACTTTGTATATCTGAAGTATTTCATAATTTAAGTATGTTTTAATATTTAATATTAACCTAAACAAGACACAATAGAGAAAACATCTGAATAGGCAGATCCTAGAGTTTTTCTGGCTGAGCTGACCAAGGGGCCTATGGAAACTAGAGACCAGGCATCCAAAGGGACAACCTGGATGTAGCTTAGCCAAGACCTTACACTCCTCCCAAGCCTCAAAAGTGGCCATGTGGTACAGTTCTGGAATTAAACAGATGTGGTGGCACCTGATTCCAGTGCTCACAGAACGACACCCTTGGCAAATGGCTCCATTCTCAGCTTTTTTAAAAGATTTTATTTTATTATTTTTAGAAAGAGGGGATGGGAGAGAGGCAGAGAGGGAGAGAGACATCAATGTATGGTTGCTTTTCACCTGCCTTCAGCCACAGATCTGACTAGAGACCTGGCTTGCAACCTTGTCATGTGCCCTGGCTGGGGAACCGAACCTGCAACCCTTGGGTTCGCAGGCCAGCGCCTTATCCACTGTGCTACCAGCCAGGGCCCCATTCTCAGCTTTTTAATCAGAAAAGCTCAAGGGATTAAATCTATCAGGCAGAGCTATTATGAAAGTAAATGCAATCACAGACATAATTGGCAGTTATACCTGTTTGTTTCCAGTGAGGAAAGAAGAACTACAGTGATAGAATAAAGGATCTGTTACAGGAATATGACCATGAGAATTTAGGTGGAAACTGGAGAAGAGAAAATCTGGAAGAGGACAGTTGGAGGATCAAAGTCACTCACCAAGGACCACAAAGTAACACTGGTTATGTAAGCTTCTGCATTTGATAGTGGCCTGAAGTTAGCACAGGCCAGCAGAAAAGGCAGTTGGGGGGGAAATGCTGGACATGAAGCATAAGAGAGCAAGGATAAACCAGAAATCACGAGAATAGAACTCATAACGGTCACCTCAGGCCTAATGGTAACTTGATGGCCCAACAGCAAAGTAGAGGCTTTCTTAGAGGGAGATGATTATCTGTAGAGTGCGCATAGTTTTGCACGCAAACCCTAGAGGACTGTACTATGCCTTACCTATAGGGAATGGCTAAAGGCTCTATACAACTACTTTATCTGTCACAGACATTTCTAAAACAAATGAATCTGCTGAACCATATGTTGCATTCAGGTGGCAGAGCAGCTTGCTTACCAGCTGGATCTGTTGCAAAGTCTTCTCATTTTCTGGACCACACTCAAAAATGGCAGCTGTTCAGGGCACTCAGTAAGTGGGTTGAAGCACCATGCTTAAATGAAGTATAGTTGCCTCCAAAATCCACAGGTTTATGAGGCATTCTGCCATTCCCTCAGTGGTAGGAAAGGCCAGATGCTGCAACTTCTCCTTCACTTTAGACAGAATATCTCTACATGTTCTAATAGCTGGACTCCTAGAAATTTCACCAAAATAGCTGGCTCTTCTTTTTTTTTTTCCAGATTTATTTCCCTCCATCTGCTTGTTTTTTTCCTTACCAAGGTATACAGAGTAGCTGCTATTTCCTGCCCACTGGGACCAATGAGAATGACACCATCCACATAGCAGGCCTATGTGATATCCCAGAGAACAAAGAAGCTACCAAGATCCTTGGTATTAGATTATGACAGGAGATTAAGAGGGTTCTATAGCACTGAAGCAGGACAGTGACAATGTATTGCTAGCCCTGCCGTCTGAAAGTAAACTGCTCCTAATGGTCTTTATTCAGGGGGGAGAAAAACATTTTTCAGATCAATAGTTACCAGAGGTTGTGCTGATTTTCTTCAGTAACAAAACCACATCTGGAAAAGGATCTGCCCCTGGAATTACCACCAATAAAGGTTATGATAACCAACTGTTAATCTCCAAGATCCATTCATCAGAACAAATAAGCAAGTTGAATGTGGATGTGGCAGGACTCACCATCTCTGCATCTTCCAAGTCCATGATGGTGGCACTGATTTCTGCCATACCTCCAGAAATATATTTCTTTAATTTAATTTTTTTGTAGGTAGAGGTGATTCTATTGGCTTCCAATTGACTTTTTCTACCATAATAGCACTTACTCCATGGATAAGGAAAACAATGTGGAGAATCCACTAGAAGTTGAGCGTGTCTTTTCCTGAAATGGATAATCCTGGAACCAGGGAAATAATTATAAGGTGTTCAGGGACCACTGTGAGATGAATCCAAGCCCAAACTCCATTGATCACTTGACCTCTATTAGCTCCTGTGCTAACTGTGGACCACAATGGCATTTTCAGGCTCTTGAAATTAGTCAATTCAGAAACAAAACCTTGAAAGGTACCTTAGGTACTTTTGGGGAGTCTAGAAAGAAGAGTTACTGTATAGATTTTGGGCTGAGAAGTAGTTCCTCCTTTATGGGATCAACTTTCTTTCATTCAGATGGTGATAGGACTGAGTGAGAACTGGCTCAAGTCTGAGAACTCACTTGAGTAAGCCATGATTTTCTACTGTAATCAAGTCACCTCTGTTTGCCAGACCTAGAGCTTTTCAATTTACATGAATCAAATAAGACTTGCATAGGTCTCTCATCAAGTTCAGTTTTCAGGCTGCTGTGATCAATTAGCCAATGCCAAAGAGCTCTCTGCAGGTCAAAACATTTTGATTAATGCTTTGGCTGTGCCATCTGTTATGGCAACCACTACACTCAGATGAGTAAGCAGTGTCTTATACTTGGCTTCTGCCACCTGGACATCCCATCATCTCCATGAATTCATGGAACCCACTTCAATGGCTACAATAGGTTCTTCAAAGATACTGAGGTTCCCCTTGTGGTATTCATTCCATATTACAAGTCCTTGGTGAAGGGAGTATCCTTGGGACCCTCCTGGAAACATAATTAGAGGGTAGGTAGACAGGTCTCACATAACAAATCCACTCCAGACTTCTGATTTCCTTAGCCTTTGACTATCTTTTTCTACATTATATCAAGAAAGTTCTAGTATTTCAATTGCACTAAAGATAAGCCATCACTGGGTCTAGAATTTATAGTTCAGTGAACCCAGCAAACTGTCAAGAGACACTCAAATCTACTCAAAGTAACATACTGAATCGAGAATCTGTGCTCACTGTACCTATATTGACATATTTGGCCTGATTGTATCAGAGTGAAAGAACTGTTCCTTTCACTCTGATACAATATCAATAAAAGATATTTCTAAACATGTTCCTCAGGCTTCTGTGAATATAAATTGGAGAAAGTGTGCAGTTCTTTTTTTGTATGTGACATTTTCACACGGGTCATATTTTATTCCGTAATCCCTGGACCTATTGACTTGTGTCTAGTTATAGGTTTAGAATCAATGAAACAGTTTGGGAATAGGTCTTGAGAAGAATCAGTAGTTTTCTGCAAGGCACTTTAGGTCCTTGGTCCTGGTTCTGGTCCAATGGAAGTTTTTTCAGAAAAGGTAGACTGAGCTCTTCAGTTAGGATGAAGAACTGCTACTATTTGTAAAGAAGGTTCAGCAAAATTCAGAATTCAAGCTCCCAGCTTCATCTGAATCTGCCCATACGTTTCTGCCCAATCTTTAGAACCTACTTGTCAATGTCCTAACTTTAATGTAAGACCTTATGAGGTTGTAACTTTAATTTGCACTATTCAGCCCAAGACTTTGGGATTGATTTTGAGAAATCTTGGCCCTGTAGCTGTAGGATCTAAGGTTTTCCTTAGCCAGACCTTGAGTTGGGGACTTCAAGCCTTACAGTCATGATTTTCTTTCTCTAGCACATTCAGAAGCTCCCTATCAACACTTTCCTCCCCCTTATTTTCACTAAAATAATCCATGGCAACAACTATGTACAGAAGCCTTGCCTTCTATAGACATTTAATTATAGATGTTACAGGTAATACTTTAAGTAGCTGTTTTGGCACTTCATACCATGGAGCGCCAGTGTCCCCTTTATCACTGGTATCAGGATCATTATGCCTTCAAATATGATCAGAATAGACAACCCATTCCAGAAAACAAATGCAGGACCAATTCAGAGAATTCACCCTTTAGATACTTTTCCTCATGGTTTGAGCAGAGAAGCAGAACCATTCTCAATGATACAAAACAAAGAATTTTTACAGGCATTAGACTTTCCACAATTGTGAAAGAAGCTGTGGATGAAATGACCTGGAAACATTACTAACCAGGGACCATAAAGGGCAACTGGTGAAGAGTTCTGGGGAGACTTGGCTCTGTGTCTCCTGGTGGTTTTGTAGTTACTGCAGTCAGGAAGACAAGTCGGATAGGAAGCAGAAGAGAGTAAGAACAACCTGGGACACATGCCTGTCTCTTGCCACATCTAACCCTGACAAGGTGGGTGGCCTAAAGAAGAAGCTTGCACCTTTAGCCATGGATCTGTACTCAAGCCTGACCCCAGGACTCAGTGGGAGCTAGAAGGGCTGCAGAATGGGCTCCCACCCCATGCCGAGGAGGTGAGCGAGCAGATCAGTGGCAATGCTTGTGCCAAACTGTAGTGACACCTGCACACATGCAACAATCTTCATTTGGAATAATATTCTCTCACTCTGCCTTCCAAATCTCATGCCTGTCTCTCTGTTGCTAGCTGGAAGGAGGGCCCATACAAAGAAGGGAAATCTGGGAAATGTAGTGTGAGCTTCACTAGGCTGGTTCAGTGCAGAACCACCATAGCAGTCAATGTTTGGTAGCTCATTCGAGGAGCTCAAGAGCTAACCTAGGAATCTGTAGCTAGAGGGATATGTCAAGAGAGAAAAATGAAGAGGAGCCATGTAAAAATTGGAATATGGATCAGCTTAAATAAATCAAAACTGTCTGTGAAGTAACTCATAAAAATCAGGATCCAGGGAGCCAAAGGGGAAAGCAGATTTTATTCAAGAACATTTCTGGATTTGACAACAATAATGAGAACCCACTATGGTCTTTCAGAGCATTTTATGGCTTGGGAAGTGCTTTCACATCCATCATTTCTTTCTTCTCCTGAATTCACTTATTCACTATATAGGTATTGAGCATCCATCCTACACCAGGCACTACTGTGCTAGGTATTTTACATATGCTGCCCCTCAATATGGTATCTCCTTTATATTTCACTCATTGCTATTTTCCGCATAAAGAAATTATTGCTATAACTTTGGAAATGCAGAGATGAGCAATATTCTGTCCTTGCTTTCTAGAACAGGCGTTGGCAAACTTCTCTGTAGAGGGATAGATGGTCCGTATTTTAGGCCTTGTAGTCCATACAGTCTCTATGACAACTGCTCAACTCTGCAATTGTAGAGAAAGCAGCCACAGACAATACAAAAATGAATGGACGTGACTGTGTTCTAACAAAACTTGATTCACAAAAACAGCTGATCAGGCAGATTTGCCTGGGAACTATCGTTTGCCAACCCTGCACAACGAGGTCGCAATGAGACTTGGCCAGGCCTCCAGTCAGCCTGTGGAAAAATCATGACTGCCGTGGCCTGTGTTCCCTGCTCACCACCATCCAAGACCCAGGAGAGGCTTGCAGACCAGTGCAGGGCGAGGCCTTGTGCTTATATCTGACCAGAGCATGTGTCTCCCTCTTGCATTGACTGTCCATGAACAAGCTTGTGGTGTGGGGGTTGTGGTCCGCTGTTGCTTCCCCCCTTGCACGAACTGCCCTAGAACTTCTTCAAACCTAGAGTTCCGTATCCTTAGCAATACAAAGGATGTGAGCTTGGATGACACCCTGCCCTAAGATGATACTTCCTCATAGGTCATTCCCAACACCTTCTGACCCAGAGTATGGAAACAATACTTCCTAGTAAGGGGGTCACCAGTTTATACTTCCTAGTGTAAGGTCTGGTTCCGGCAGGAGGTATGGAATCAGACTTATGGTCGGTTGGATGTTACAAGGAGGCTGGCTTCAACTCAGTACAAGGACGAACTCCCTAAAACAACGGAAACAGCCTCCAACTACAAATGTGAGCTGTCTGGGGAGATGAGTTTCTGATGGGGTGGGGGGAGCAATGGCTGGAGGACCATCTGAAGGAAGACTCATGACCCTCTCTGTCCTACTCTCCTATTAACTAGCTCTGTGACCTTGGACAAATGACTTGACCTCTCTTAATTTGGCTTCATCATTTGAAAACGGAGATCACGCATCTTTCATATGGCTGTTGTGAGAGCCCTAAAGCTGGATAGAATGAAGGAACATTTATCAACACAAAAGGATTATTATATTTGGAAGGGAAAACAAATGTGGGACTTTTAAGGCTTTATGGTTTTTCATGCACGTAAACAGTTGTGGGTAAAAGACGTTCCAACGGAAAGTGTTCCCCATCAACCTGAAGCAAGTTTTGCTTTTAAAGTGTCCGAATTAACAAAGCTTTCATGAAGGGTTTTCTTGGGGAGTGGGGGAAAAACTTTTAAAAACTGCTGCTTGCCACCACTGGTTTAAAATATATTACCCAGAGGGTTGAAAGTAGAGATAGGCATCCATTCCTGTAAGTCCTCCACAAAATGAAAACATCTGAATTCTGAACCAGAGAAAATGCAACTCCTTTTTCTTAATGCAGACAGAAAGAATCTCAAGAGACTAGTGAAGCAAGAAATTATCAAAGCTGCCTACAGTATTTACCGAGTAACTTTGTGCCAGTGCCCGGGGAACTGCCGCACAGCTGCCAGGCCCCGTGGCCCTTGCTGACCGGTGCAGAAGCGGCTGGCTGCCCCAGGAGAGAGGAAGCAGGAAGTTTGCTGAACCCACGCCGAAGAAAAAGAACACATTCTAGAGAGTCCCAGCAGGTGGGGGAGCCCCTTTGCCCAGGGAGGCTCTTTTGACCCAGAGCACACACAATAGAGCTCTCTCAGCGAAGAGATTCTCCCCCCTCGGTTTCTTCTTGGCCCTGGGGATTTGTTCTAAGTGGCTTTCTCTGTGTGCGAGTTGTCTTGGCCTTTCTGAGTTTCTTTCCCTTTGGAACTCTCAGATCTTTCCATTGTGCACCATGTCCTTATTAAAAGGCTGAGTCACCCTGCCTTGCACTTCGCAGCCTCCACATCCCCCCTTTGAATTAAAGTAACCTGGGCACTGTCTGGTGGCTCAGCAGGGGAAAGGGCACCAGGCACCCCCTCGGGAGCATTGTTGAGGGACACAGGTTTCAGATGAAAAGGTGTCTGTAAAAGGCTGACAGGAGCTGCTTAGGCCAGATGACCTTTAAAGATTTCTTTTTTCTAGTTCTGAAATTCTCAGATTCTGAAATGGCATGTGGCCCCCACAGTGATGCTGTTTGAGGAAGAGCAGATGGAACTAAAGGTGCATATGACTCAGAGGAGGCCTTAGGGCTGCCTTTAAGGTCCTCGGAATACAGAAATAAAGAAGATAGATTAGTTTTAGTATACGTGGCCTCAGAAGGCGGAAATTTGGGCTGGAATTTTATAACAGGAAGGGAGTTTATAGTTCAGATAGAAAGGGAACTCTGATTGAGCAGCTAGGGCCCCAGGTGTAAAGGCTGAACACCTGGTTTCAAATCCTGACCACTACTGGCCATTGTGTGACTCCGGGCTAGTGGCCTTATTGCACAGAGCCTCTGTTTTCTCCTGGGTCACAGGGTGATAACGAGGCTGGGCTTGTTTCTGCCATTGGGCTCTTGTGAGGATCAAATAGCATAAGAGAAAGTGCTTGTAAATTCTGAAGTGCTACAGAGTCAATCTTCTTGTCCAACCCCCCCAAAGAAAATTGTTAATTTTTATTTTCTGATTATAAAAATAGTACATGCTCCTTATATGAAACTTGTGGAATATAAAAAGTGCAAAGAAGGAAAGTTTAAAACGTTTTCCATGATTCTGCTTTGTGGCTGTATTTACTATTGAAATTTTGATACGTACCTTTCTAGTCTTTTTACTTTCCTATGCATTTACATATTTGAACATAGTTGGAAGAACACTTTATGCAAAGTTTGGCATGTTCATACTTTTTTTTCACCTAACAGTTTGTTATGCACTATGCCGTTAAAATTCATTAAGCAGTATTTAATGTTTACTTAATGGTTCATTGTATGGTTATGTTAGATATCAAGGTTCTTTTCTAATTTTCTGTTATTATTAATAACATGCTGAACATTCATACATTTGTACCAAATATTATAAGTTCTGCCCACTAGTAAGCAAATTTTTTTCTGTGTATTTCTCCAGGTGATTTTGGCCTCTCTCTAAAACTCTAAGTGTCTTGTCTTTCATAGAGTCTCACAAATGTGAATTTGCCCCAAGTGTTACAGGTTTACCTTGATGACTTGTATCGTACAGAATATAATACACAGTTGAGGCCCAAAGCCCTATTGAAGGTATGTTTTTAAAACATATATATTTATACTATTTATTTTTGCCCTGTGTTGTTCCCAGACATGTTATCTGAATTTCAATTGTCTTTACAGGCTTAAGTTTCAGATTAGACGGCTTCCAAATGAACTTCCCAAATCCATGTTGCTGGGAAGTCCCCTTCCCTTGAATTGGCACCACCCCATGACTCACTTCAGGGTAATGACATGTAGCAGAAATGATGCTGCTTGATTTCTACAGCAGGTTGTAGGAATCCTTGCAGTTGTGGTCTTAGCCCCTGGGAATACTCTCTCTGAGAAAAGGTACTTCTGCAGATAAGAAGTCCAGCAATCTTGAAGTTGTTATGCTGTGAGGACTCCTAAACTAGCCATATAGAGAGGCCCACCACACCACGCCCCAGTTCTTTCAGGCACCCCAGCTGAGGCTCCAAGCAAGTGGATGAAGAAGCCATCTTGGAAACTCAGCCCAGTCGAGTGTTTGGGGGACCCCCTTGCTGTAACCAAACACCAAGTGGGACCACACAGCAGCTGCACCCAGTCAACCTGCAGACTATGTAAGGTTTGAGGAATAAAAGGTGAATAAGACATGGCCCTGATCACCCTCAGGGAGCCCAGTGAGAAGACAGCATGTGGCAATGACCTGATAGGATCTGATATGCAGAAATAATGAGCCTCATTGCACTGGCTGCTCTGCCAGAGGATAAGGTGATTCTGCCAATCGAGTAGGGAGGGTTTCTGAAAAGATGGCATTGGATTGAACCTTGAAAATTGCCTGGGTGCACACCAGTGGACATGGTGGAGGACAGACAGTCCAGCAGAAAGACTCATGTGCAAAAAGACAGCATAGCCTAGTTGGAGAAGAACAGGTAATAAAACCAGTAGGAGAGGCAGGATCTAATCATGACAGCCTCATATGTCAGGTCATAAACTGGAAATCTGGTCTCATTGAAAATGGGGGACCAATGAAGAGTGACATGTTGAGATGATTCCTTAGAAAGATCACTGCAGCTACAGTTTTTACACAACAAATGTTCACCAAAAATCTACCTGTTTATTGAGCTAGTATTGGAGCAATGATGTCCAATAGAAGTGCCACGTAGATAATTTTAAATTTTGAAGTAACTGTACTTTAAATAGGAAAAACAAGTAACAAGTAGAATTAACTTTATAATGTATTTCATTGAGTCCAATAGTATTATTTCAACAGGTAATCAACATACAAGTTACTGAGCTATTTTACATTATTTTATTCTAAGTCTTTGAAATCGGTACATACTTCACACTTTCAGTACATCTCAAGATGGACTAACTACCTTTCAAAAGCTCAGTGCATGTGCATGGCTTGGGGGTGTTGTACCTAGTAGGACAGCTCTAGATTCAGGGGACACAGTAGAAAACAAGGCAGGGGGGATCTCTGCCCACACAGGGTTTATAGTCTGCAGTTGAAGGGTGAATATTGAGGACAAACCAGCAGACAAGTTAATCAGTAAGATTGTTTCAGAAGGTGATAAGCAGTGTAAAAATATAAAACAAGTAGAGTAAAAATATTAAACTATGGTGAAGTGCACCTGGGCAGGCGGGTGGTGGCAGCCAGGCAAGGCCTTGCAATGGAAGGGATGCTTATGTTGACTCCTAAGTGACCAAGTGGTGCCAGGTGTGTAGCAGGGCCCTTGGGGCAGAGACTGTGGGATCTGATGTATCTGAGGTGCATATGGGATATACAAATGGAGATGTTCGGTGTTAATAAATGTTCACAGAACTATCACAAAATTGTTCATTTTCTGCTTTTTCTTCTACCCCTTAATGGCATCATGGACAGACTTCATCATTTCCAGTTAATTAAATCTCAATCAAATAAATGTACTAAAAGCCACTTTAAAATGCTTGAAATGGTGAATTTTATGTTATATGAATATATCCTTTTTTTTTTTTAAAGTCAGTTGAACTCCTTTTAACTTACCCATCTCATGCCTGGTTCAGAGCTTTCCCTTCCTCCCATTGCCAGCTAGCCTTATAGCTTGAGGGATTTATGTGGGAAAGTGCAAGACCAGTTCTTTCCATCTGCCGTTTCCTCAGCTTCTTTCTTTAGGAATCAGAGCAGGAAGAAGGACCAAGGGAAGTGAAGGTCATTTTGTGTTGCTGGCATCATGTGGGTAGAAAGGTATCCTTGGCCTCCCCTGGTTCTTTGAGCTATGGTGGCCACCACCAACATGACCATCTCTCTAGGAAGCATGAATATGTTATCTCCAGCTCTATGCCGGTCCCTCTTGTAACAGACCATCCCTTAGACCAGGGCCCTGCTGGTGTTTATACCCCCAGCTTCCACTCTGTGACGGGGCTCCCTTGCTTGGCAGCTACTGGGCAGCTTTGTGCTTGCTCACTGGGAGCAGCAGGAATTGCCAGAGACACACTCAGAAGGCTACAGGGAACTGGGAGGAGGTGCCCGTTTTCCCCTTAGTCAGTATAGACTATACCCTCCGTCCTAATTCTTATTGGTACCAGCCAGGCTTTCAAGGCTAGAAAGAAGTGGGTACCATCTCTATGTGCACATGTACCCTTTTTCCTTCAGGGGATGTGAGGTAAGCTGTTCGGAGAATTCTCCTGCCCTTCTTCAGTTCATCTGGATGGGGGTGTCAGGGTGGGCCTGCAGGTTAAACTCTCAGCAAGCAGGGGCCTGTGACTGAGGTAAAAGTCCCCTTCATCTGAAGATACCCCAACTTCTAAAAGAGAGTCATGTCAAGACCCCACCTTACTTGATATCAAGGTCGGGGGTAGACCCTTCCTCACAGGGCAGAGGAGGACAAATATCTCCTCTAGAACAAGGCCAAGTGTGCCCCATTTCTTGCCGTCATGAGGGAAGGGTTTCAGGGTGATGGTTGGCAATAGACTTGGTTTTGCTGACTTTTAGCAAGTCTCAGACAGGGTTCTCAACCCTAGCTTCCCAAAGAATAACCTGAGAAAATTGAGAGGCACCAATGGGTATACATACCTTAAAAAGCTGTCATTATCCACTGAAGCTGAAAATGGTATAATCTTAGCAATTCCACTCCGAGATATATACTCAACAGAAGCACATGCATGTGTGTACATGGGAAGGAATGTTCATAGCAGCATTATTTGTAAGAGATAAAAACTGCAGATGATCCATGTTTATCAAGAGTAGAATAGTTACATATCTTGTGTAACTAGTTAGACAACGGAATACCATACAGCAACAAAAATCAATGAACAATAGCTACTTAAAACATCATGGGTGAACCTTACAAATAAGATATTGAATCAATATCTTATGGACTACACATAAAGAGTACATACATACTCTACAATCTTGTTACAGGCAGAACAAACACATTGTGCTGGACGCTGGGAAAATGTTACTATCCTGGGGAGAACTAGAGGGATGTGGCGGGTGGGGCTTTGGGTTGCTATGAGTGACTTTTCCTCAATGAAGGTGGTGGCAACATCTGAGTATTCACTTTGTGACACCTGCCAAGATCTTTATGTAACTTCCCGGTGTATATTAGAATTAAATAGAAAAGTCCAAAGAAAATACCAGTGCTGGGCTCCCACCCCCATGGACTTCGATTTCATTGGTCTGTGGTGGAGCCCCAGCCTCGCAAAGTTTAAAAGTTCTCCAGGGGATGTGTGAAATCAAGCTTGAGAAATACATATTCCTCTTCAGATGGGGAGAACTTGGGCTTGTTGTTTTCACCTACTGGCCTGAAGTAACCAGTGCTTAGCAGCTGGTTACAGTGAGGCACAGGAGCGAGGCCAGGCTGGAGATGAGGAACACCGATGTGGTCAGCACTGCCCAGGAGCGAAGAGGTCAGGGACTGGCTAGAGTTCGCTTAGAGCAATGGATGGCTTCCAGGGCTAGGACAGATACCGAAAGGCACGAACTAGGAGAGAGCTATGTAGGGAAAATGGGGGGACCAAGGACCTGAATGTCTGGATGAGGTTTCAGAACAGGTGTAACGAAGGGAAGGAATAAGACACTGGGACAATAGGCAGTGGTGGTAAGAGAATGAGACTAGAGGTGCAAAAACCCAGAGGAGAACAGCAGAGATGTCACTACTTGCCTCACATCTAGTATGGCCTGTTTTCAGGGTGGCCCCAGTGAAGTGTCTGACCCTAGGTAACTACAGGTGCTTTGTAGTGTCCTACCAGCACAGCCTTGACCTTTGACCCCTTTCCAAACCCCCTCACTGATCGAAGCAGTGGGTCAGCCCTGAATATGAGCTCCAGGGTTGCCATCAGCCAGGGGGTCAAGTTTGGTAAATGGCTCACCTTTTAGAACTCTGGGTGCGAAGTTTGGAGGCTTTTGTCAGATGAAATAATTTCCAACAGGGCTCTACGGAGACCCCTGAAGCCCACCTATAAGCAGGGCAGGTTGGGGAGATGGGAGAAGGGAGCTGCCAGCCTCATCTCTCAGGCTTTAATCACAAAGATAGGCTTGCAAATTGTTTTGCACACTGGATTCCGCAGCTGATAAAAGCTTAATATTGTTAAGGTCCTTTCTAGAGTTGAGCAGCTTCCTCTATCTCCTCAGTTGGGCAGCAAGTAAATGACGGCTCAAGGCCACCAGGGACAGAGCTGGCTCCTAGGGCTTTTCTCCCGCAGAAGGCGCCCCTCCTGCGTCCTCTGCCCCCACAGCTCAGTCACAGCGGGGCACAGGCACGCTGGTGCCTGAAGATAAGTGCTTGTGGAGCACAGGGGTGCCTGCGCTGGCAGGCTGCCCTATGCCCAGGCTCCCTGCAGGGTTCTACTCTTAGGTTTGCCCAGAACAAATGGGAAAGAAGACAGGACCATTGTAAATACCTGTAGCTGGAGAAGCAAGACTGGTGCCAGGAGCCCAGCTGGGCTCCTCTTGACTTCAGAAAAGAAGGCAGGACCAGTACCATAGTTATCCCAATCTGAGTGGGTAGGAAACATGTTAGCTTCCCTCAATCAAGTATTGTTATTTCAACTTCCAAAAGCAAAATTATATTGTGGCCCACTCAGGAATGAAGTCCCTTGTTCCCAAACCTGCATGTAAAAGACCTTGATACACGACACTGCTCAGCAACCTGGGTTTGCGAATGTGAAAAGTGAACCCTGGAAAGAAGTGAATTGCCCAAGGTCACTGAGCTAGTTGGAGGCAGAATGTGTAGTTGGTGGGAAAAACACCATCTTTGGGGCCAGATGAGCCCAGGCCTGACCCCAACTCTGCTGCGTGACCTTAAGCAAATTCGTTAGTCTCTCATTTTCCCGTCTGTGAATGAGGGTAACGGTACCTACCTAGAAAGCTTAATGTAAGGACAAAATGAGAAAGTACATGTAAAATGCCTGACACAAAATTGGTTCTCGCCAACTAGTGGTTTATTAGAATAAAGTATAATTGCCTATACATTTGGTGTCCCTTTAAATGAGAAGTAGAATCTCACAACAGAAGAGCATCTGGGTGTCACTGGCTGCTTGGTAGTAATACTACCACCGGCAGTGATGTTTCTCTGGAGTTTGTCTTAATGGGTCAGGAGAGGGTCCCCTCTTCTAATCCTCCATGAAGTTTGCCGTGGTGGCTTCTCGCAGTTGGGGAGCAGCTTCTGCATGAACCACTGTGGAGCCTCTGTCACCTGCTGAAAAACTGGGAGCGGAGATCAGACCACTAGTCACTCATTCATTCATTCAATACATATTTGAGAATTTCATCCATTTAGACAATACTCTAGGTACTGGGAACTCCGCTATATGCCTTCATGGAGCTTATATTCTAGAGGACGCTAACAATTCAGGGAAAGTGGTAATGCTGCTGGTGCCGGGCCTTTGTGTTCTGAAGGCTCCTCCCCCAAATTGCCGCAGACCCTCTGCCTTCTTCCTTCTGCCGGCAGCTGTCTCCATATCCTGCTCTGTTTTAATGATGCGGCTCCCCTGAACCGTTCCCCTGTGACTGGGGGAATTAAAGCAGAACAGCAATTGTTCAGAAGCAGGAAATCTGAGAGTTTCTTCAATGATTGAGAAACCCAATAAATTAACAAATTTACAAGTTTCTTTTCTAAAACGTGCCCCCCACCCCCCATTAAATTAGGTCGCTTTTGTCTTGTAGCCGATGACTTTCTGAGCATGGCTAGGTTGCATCAGGGCCCTCCCCGGGCCCAGGTTTGGGGGTGTGTCTTTTATAGCAAACATGGCACCCCTGACCCCACCTCCTTTATCACTTGATGCTAGCTGTGAAAAGAACGAGAAGAAAAGTAGATTTGTTTAGTGGGAGCTCTTTACTGAAGCCAACAGGGAGAACAGGATTTGAAACAAGAGGAGGCTGCCTATATGGGGTCAATGGTTAACCAGTCAGATTAATAAATGTTAGAAGGAGGAAGTAGCCAGTGAGTAAAAAGGCAAGAAAAAATGTCTCCCTGTGATTCAAAAGCCAACAAAACTTTACCAAGATCTGTGACCTGTGGTTAAAATGTCCTTAGAGGCCAGTACTGGGCTGATTCCCATCTGAAATGCTGCTGTCTTTCAAGAGAGCCACCTGGCTCTGCTCTTAATGCACAGCAGCCTTGGCACTGCTGACCAGTGTCGGGTCTGGCCTACCCCCAAACCCGCCACCTCGATTGTGGACCAGAGAGGTCTCTGGGCCCTGCCCTAGCTCCACACACACTTCTTTCCTGGGAACCACCTACTCCATTTCCACAGGCTTTGTCCCTCAACACAGCTTCCACTCAATATTTAAATCAGATGGAGAGCTTTAGGCCAGGTGAGAACTTTTGGCTAATGTGAACCAGGAAATCAGGGCTGTCCTTGCCCCTGTTCTGACTTGTTCTATGAGTTTTGGCAGGTTGCTCACCTGTTTCCTTGCTGTTAAGATGACTGGTAGGCCCAAAACAGTGGTTGGCCAACTGTTTCTATAAAAGGCCAAATAGTAAATATTTTAGGCTTGTGAGCCACCCAATGGTGTTTCCCTCAATTACCCACTCTGCTATATAGTGTGAAAGCAGCCGTAAATAATATGTAAATGATGGGGGTGGCTGTGCCCCAATAAAACTTTATTTATGAAAACAGACTGTGCACAGGATTGGCCAGTAGGCTGTAGCTTGAGAAACCCTGAATTAGACCCTAAGGAGCTTTGCAACACCGACTCCTGAACTATTTTACAGAGAGAAAATTCAGGCCCCGAAATGCTAAATGACATGCCCCAAGCCACCAAGTATGGGAGTGACAGAGCTGGTGCTAGAAGTCTCCTGGTTCTAGTTCTCTGTGGCTCTCCATTCTTCCAGGGGCGACGTGCAAGCTGATTTTGGCATGACTCCGGATTATAGTGGACCTAAGGAGGGTTTCTGCCTTGGCGAGGGCCCCCCACTGAATTAGATAAAGGACAGTACAAGAATGGGGTCAAGCAGTGGGCAAAAGACAGGCTGTTCCTTTTGAATTTGAGAGAACTGTGGCTTCAATGAGGGAAGTCCCTGCACATGCCATGTTATAACCCCTGCTTCTGAATCTGCATATGCTGACCTTTTTTTCACCCAGATGGTGCTGCAGGGAGGAAGACCCCGCCAGCATGTGCTCTTCCTATGTGACTAAATGTTCCACTGGAGGGGATCCTCCCAGGAGATCAGCTCCTGAGCCTGTTCTTCCATGGCAGAAGCGGCGTGGCCCTACATGGCTATTTATTGTTTAACTTCCATGACATGCTTCCCTTCAAACAACTTTGTGTAAATGTGTTTGGGACTACTTGTTCCAGAAGCATTTACGACATTATTCTGTTTTCCTCTTTGCTCCCAGCCTTTGCCCTTCAGAGGGAAGAGGCCATGGATAAGATCCAATGAGGTGGGGCAACACCTTTCACTTGGAATCTCAAGGGCCCTATTGTCTAGCCAGTGTGATCGTCTTTTCCACATTCCACTCTCCAGTTCTGGTAGGGACACTTTGACAGGAACCCTGGCCACTGGATCCTGGAGCAACAATACTCCCTGTCACCTCTGCCACCCCTGTGACTTCTAGAAGTGAGGCAAATTTTTCTACCTGCATTCACTGAGCTCCAAGGGACAGCCCCAGCTCTATTTGGTGAGATTGGATTTTTTAGCAAAATTTGCATAAAAGAAATGAAGCTGAGGATTAGCTTGCTACAGGGATTTTTCAGCCAGATGAGGAAGGAAGATGTTTAGAATTGGCTTCCGCATGTGCCTGGGTTGGAGAGCTAGACTGGTTCTGGAAAGTCATCCAAGGAGGCCTGCCCTAGAAGGTACATGAGGTTCCTGGTCAGCCAGCATCTTTGAGCGCAGGATCAGCTCAGAATGATCTCTACCTCCTGGGGCCTTAGACCTCCAGGCTAGTTTTGAAGGTTGTTGATGTTTTAAAGGGGGTCCAGCAGCTAGAACACCCCAGTCCACCATCACAAACCCTAAAATGAACTACGATGATCAGAGGCTGAGTTGTCTGGTGACTGCTTCTCTGGCCCTGTCACCTACTCTTTTCACCAAAACCCCTCATATTCCTGCCAAACGCCATTGTGGCAATACCTGATCTGCACTTGCTTTCTCGTGCCTGCCTTTGCTGACAGTGTTATCCTACTTTGAAAGCCTATCCCTCTTCTGGGCTATTCCCTTTAGTCATTTAGCTTCCACTTTTTATGGTTCTTACCATATCCTTCTTTATATTTTAGTTATTTGTGTCCCAAGGCCTTATTGGACAGTGATATACTTTAAGACAGGGACTCTGTCCAATTCATTACTATATCTCCATTTCCTCCTATGGCCTTTGGGGTAACTGTTGAAGGAGTGAGCGGGCAAACAAGTGACCTTTCAAGGATTAACATGTTCACTAGGCAAGTGACTAGCAACCCCCGCCAGAAGCATGTCCAACTACCAACCCCCAGTACTGATGAATGTGACTTTATTTGGAAATAGGGTCTTTGCAGATACAATTAAGTTAAAGATTTTGAGATGAGATCACCCTGCATTTAGTATGGTCCTTAAATCCTTATCAGAGATAGAAAATGAGAAAAGACAAAGACACACAAAGGGGAAGGCCATGTGAACAGAGAGGGCAGAATGGTGCATCTACAAGCCAAGGAACACCAAGAATGGCTAGAAGCCATGAGGGAGGGATGGAAGGGATTTTCTCTCAGAGTCTCCAGGAGGAACCAACCTTGCTGACACCTTGGTTTCAGAATTAGGGCCTCTGGGAAATACTTTGTTGTTTTAAACCTCCAGTTTGTAGTAATTTGTTATGGCAGCCCTAGATAACTAACATAAGGGGAGAACACTTCCCAGCTATTTCTGTAAGGTCATTATTACTCTGATACCAAAATCAGATAAAGGCTTGAAAGTAGAGAAAATGACAAATCAGTGTGTCTTGTGAAAGTAAACACAGAAACCTTCACAGAATACTAATGGATCAAATCCAGCTACATATAAAAAGGTTTATATGCTATGACTAAGTGGGACTTTTCTCAGGGATGCAAAATTGGTTTAAAGTCCAACAACTGATGAATGTTGTATTCATATACCATATATGACATATATTCTATACCATATCAATAGAATAAAAACAGAAAATGTACAATCATCCCAGCAGATGCAGAAAAAAAAAAAATTAATCAAAATCCAATACCTCATCATTCATGGTCAAATACTCAACAAATTAGGAATAAAAGGGAAGCTTCTTAAACCTCATAGAAGGCACCTATAAAAAATTCACAGTTAACAGGGTAAAAGCTAATGGTGAAAGAATGATTGCTTTCTCCCTAAGATCAAGAACAAGACAAGGGCATCCACTTTTGCCACTTCCATTTAGCTTTACACTGCAGATTCTAGCCCGAGCAATTAAGCAAGAAAACAAAATAAAAAGCATTGAGATTGAAGATGAAGTAAAACTATCTCTATTTGCTGATGACATGTTTTTGTATGCAGAAAATTTTAAGAAATCCACTAAAAAAAAAAACTATTAGAACTAATTAATGAGTTCCGTAAAATGAAATTAAAAAATAATTGAATTTACAATGTCATCAAAGTAATGATACCTCAGAATAAATTTAACAAAAGAAATATCAAATATATACTCTAAAATTATTTTAAAACATTGTTGAAAGAAATTAAGATCTAAATAAATGAAAATATATTCCATGTTCATGGATCATAAGACTTAATATTATTTTTTTGTTTGTTTTTTAAGACTTAGTACTTTAAGACAGTACTTTTCAAACTAATTTACAGATTCAATGCACTCCATCAAAATTCCATCTGGGTTCTTTGCAGAAGTTGAGAATCTGATTCTAGTTCATATGGAAACTTGAAGGACTCAGGATAGTCAAGACCATTTTGGAAATAAAAACCAACATGAAGGACTCACATTTTCTGATTCCAAAGATTACTGTGAAACTATGTAATCAAGACATTGTGGTACTAGTATAAGAATAGACAGATCAATGAAATAGAATTGAGATTCTAGCAGTATACATTTATGGTCAAATGATTTTTGATGCGCGTGCTAAAATAATTTGATGAAGAAAGGATAATATTTTCAACAGAAGGTCTGGGGCAACTGAATATCCACATGCAAATGGATAAAATTGTATCCATTTCTCATGCTGTTACAGGAGATTATGGAGCAGAGGAAGGCATGGGCCTGGTCTAATAATATTGCCAGGTGTTTCAATATCACAAGGAACACTGTTAGCCAGCAAGGAGAAAAATCCTTGGAATTCTATGTGTTGTTTCCACTATCTGGGAAGAAAAACTTTTACTTCCCAAAGCCAGAAAGGCATTCCAAGGCCCTAAGGGCAGGTAAGGGCCCATAGTACCTACAAGAAGAAGCCCATGAATACCCTTAGGTATCCATGACCCCAAGTTCTGGACGGCTAGCACCATCCTTTCAGTAAGTAACTTTCTCTCTCTCATCTCAACTATTTAAGTCCTCAGGACAAAGCACTTTCTCTCTTGGCACCCTTGGCCTTCGGGCCTTGGCCTCTGGCCTCAGGCCACACTAGGGCAAGCTTTGCCACCCTGGCCTTTGGCCATCCTTGTTTTAGCTCTCCCAGTCATTAATAAATTTTGCATGCATGCATGCTAATAGACTCACTGATCTGTAATTATTTACTGCATTGATGAGAAGAACCAGGGCTTCTCAGGTAACAATACCATACATAAAAATTGACTCAGACTCAGAAAATGCATCAAACTTTAACATAAAGCTAAAACTGTAAAATACTGAGAAGACAATATAGGAGTAAATATTCATGAGCTTAGATTAGGCAATGACTTCTTCGACATGACATCAAAAACATGCATTCAAAACAAAATAGATAAGTTGGATTTTAGCAGCATTAAAAATATTTTGTGCTTTAAAGGACACCATCAAGAAAGTGAAAAGACAACCAAAAAAAAAAATAGAAAATTTTTGCAAATCATATAAAATAAAAGACTTGTATCTAAAATATATAAAGAACTTTATTTTAAAAGATTTTATTTATTATTTTTAGAGGGAGGGGAAGGGAGAGAGGCAGAGAGGGAGAGAGACATCAATGTATGGTTGCCTTTCACTTGCCCCCACCTTAGGACCTGGCTGGACCTGGTTATGTGTCCTGGCGGGGGAATCAAACCAGCGACCTTTGGGTTCACTGGCCAGTACCTTATCCACTGTGCCACCAGCCAGTGTAAAGAACTCTCAAAAAGACATTGAGAAAAACACATAGCATAATTTAGAAATTAGCAAAAATCTGTATATTTCTTTAGACTCTAGACAATGGCCAATAAATACATGACAAGATGAGTAATGAGCCATCAGGAAATGTGAATAAAAACCACCCGTTAGTTTGACTATTTGTGTACAAGGTTTTATATGGGCATATGTTTTTATTTCTCTTGGATATATACCTAATAGAATTTGTAGGTCTTAAGGTAACTCTATGTTTAAATCATTTGAGGAATTGCCAGACTGTTTTCCAATGTAAATGCACCAAGTTTTTTTTATTGTACATGGTTTACTTTTTCTTATTATTATCATGAAAGCTAAGATTATAAAAATTAAGCCCTGGCTGGTGGCTCAATGGTTAGGCCCTGGCCTGTGAATCCAAAGGTCACTGGTTTGATTCCCAGCCAGGACACAATCAGGTGCAAGCCAGGTCTCCAGCCAGGTCTGTAGCTGGAGGCAGGTGAAAGGCAACCATACATTGATGTTTCTCTCACTCTCTGCCTCCCTCCTTTACCCTCTCTCCAAAAATAAATAAACTCTTTTAAAAAAAGATTATAAAAATTAATAAGCAAGAGACTAGAGGGTTTCTCTGCTGTTTCCCGCCCCCCCCTTTTCTTTCCTCCTGTGGCAGATTGATTACTAAAATGGCATCTGAATTTTCCTGAAATGCAATTATTGGGTTGGCCAAAAAGTTCTTTTAGTTTTTTCTGTAAAATAAAAACCACATTATTCAATCGCTTCTCAGCCTTTTGGCTAAGATCAAGTGTAAAAACCACATTATTCATTTTCACCAATAACTTCATTCATTTGGATATTTTGTGTACTCCAGCTATCTCCTTCATGGCATAATGTTGATTATTCTCAATTACTGTCTCAATTTGATTGTTATCAACTTTAACTGGTCTACCCAACCATGGATCATTGTCTAGTGAGGAATCTTAGCACGAACTTTGCAAACCACTCTTAACATGTTCAATCACTCACAGAACCTTCTCCGTACACTGCACAAATCTTCATTTTTTGCATTTCAGTTGCATTTTTATCTTTCTTGAAATAATAAAGCATTGTATATATTCTTCCACCTTCAACATTAAACTGGCTATACAAAATTTTACCAATGCACAGTTGTATGACAGCTGTCACAATACAACCTAACAATATTGTTTCAAATGAACTTAAAAGCAACTAAGTGCTACTAGAACCATCTTATGGGGGGGGGGGGGATCACCAAAATTTTGATCAACCCAATAAAAATGGAGATATATCGTAAAATAGGGGCAAACTAAGGATCCTTTCTGCACAGCCTCTTTGACAAAGGATCCAGCTTCATCCCTAGATTGAGTTGAAATATTTCTCCTCACAGCTTTTCTTACTGGTCTAGTTTTGCCTTCTGAAGCCACACAGGAGCAGCCTGTTTCTCTTCCAGAAGACAGCCCTTCAGATATCCATAGATAAATAGCAACTCCCTGAGACTTCCCCACTTCTACCCAAACACTCACAACTCATTTATCCATTCCTTACTGATATATGTATCAGTCAGAGCTCTGAGTTGCAGGCAGTGAAAACCAGCCTTCACTGACTTAGGTGAAAAGGCTTTGTGATTAATAAGAAATGGAGTTAATCACAGAACTGGCCAAAAAATAAATAAAGTTGGAAATCCTGCTTGAGAAATGGGTGGGAGAAGGGGTGATCCGACAGCCGAACCAACCTGAATTTTGTCCAGGATCACATCAGGAGGAAACTCTAGATATCAAATGGAACCCACACCCCCAGGGTTACAGCCCTCTTTCTGAATTGTGAATGTTGAATTACCCGTGCAATCAAGGGAATAGCAGCTATTTCTCAAGAACTTAAAAATAGGTAATGAAATCTATCTAGCCCTCGATCTGCCCTGTTAGGTCAGCTTGGTTTTCTCTAAAGCATTAGCCATAGATGGGATTATGGACAAAATGTTTCCCCCGCACCCCCTTTCACATGTTAAAGCCCTAAGCCTCACTGTGACTTGTATTTAGAGATAAGACCTCTGAGGAAGTGATAGTGTTAAATGAATTAATAAGGGTGAGCCCCTACTCTAATAGAGCTGGTGCCTTTATCAGATAATGAAGAAACACCAGAGCTCCCTCTCTGTCCTCCATGTGAGAACAGATCAAGAAGGTAGATCAGGAAGAGGGCCCTCACTAGGCATCAAATTTGCTGACACCTTGTTCTTTCCCTTCCCAGCCTCGAAAATTGTGAGAAAGAAATGTCTATTGTTTCAGCCAGCCCATTTTGGTCTTTTGTTTTGGCAACCTGAGTTGACTAAGACAAATGGGTTGGTGATAATTATGTGCTTTTAGCTACCTGAAATTTCTACAAAAACTAGTAGCTCTTGAAAGACGAAAACAGGGCCATGACTCAGGGCTTTTCCATTCAATGCCCCCAGACTTGTTCTCAAGATGGTGGTTTTGATGCAGCTTATTCCAAGGAGCATCAAATTGAGAGAGAAAAAAAAAATCTTCATTCAGGAAAGCACATGGTTATAGCATTTCAGGAGTCTTCTAGAGCACAATTTCAACCCTTGAGACAGGGATCTAATGGGTTATATACTAGTTGCCTGGGAAGGTTCCTAAAAATACAGAGTCTAGGCTGTTCCCTTTGAGAGTCTAATTCCATTAGTCTGGGAAGGGAACCCAACAATCTGTATTTTGGACAAGGGTCCTTGGAGATGGGGCTAGACAGAGCCAAGGCTAGGAACCCTGCTCTGAACAAGTTCCTAATTCCATAGATGAGAGGCTAAAGAGGAAAATCCAGACCCAGCATTTAGCCTGGACCAGCACCCAGGTCTCTTGACCTCTGGGTGTTTGTTTCTTTCTTCACAGAACTGATCCATCCTCTGTGTGTGAGAGAGCATTTGCTAGAGACACCAAGTGGTGCTTGAAGAGAGTTATGGACATCTGGGGTAAGAGCAAGGAGGTGTGGGGCCAGGAATTCTGCCAGGGGAAATAGTTTTAGTTTTCTGGTGACAGTTTACCTACCACTAGGCCTAAAAAGGCTAAGCAGAAATGAATAAGCAAATGGAGGTGATGGGGGACTCAAATGTTGGAAAAGTTTAGTTATTAGGTAACAACTAATAAGCTTTAGTAATCAATGTATGCAAAAAGCTATTGTTTCAGGAACTGATGGTATGACCCACCTTGACTCCAGGAGACCCTAAACAGTTGACCTTTGTGTCTTAGGAGGATTGCAAGCAATCAAGATGGTATCTGAGCCATTATACTCTAGGGCAAGATGACCACACCAGGACACAAAGACCTCCACCAAGGACTCAGATTAAAGAATACTGCAGCTTTTATCTGATTAACATTTTCCCTGAATTCCAAACCCCTTCCTATATCTTTCTTCTCCTTATGAAAAGAGTCCGATTATAATGGAATATAAGACAGGCTGTAGGCTGAAAACCTGCTGTCTTCTCAGACTGCCAATCATCTGAACAAAGCACCTATAAAGATTCAATCCGTGTCTGCTTATTGGGTCTGGTAGGCGACAGGCAGCACGAACACCAGCTTCTCTGGTTTCAGAGGTACAAGGGGGATTCCACGTGGAGGAAAGAAACAATTGGAGCAAAATCTTGCTGGCAGTGGGAAAGTACAGGCCACAGGAAGGAAGCGATGGCAGCCCCACATGACTGATGCTGACCCCACCCAGAATGTTTTGGATGCTATTATGGAGTTATGGAACATTATGGAGTTGAGGCTTGCATGGCAGGTTGGGACAGTAATTCTTTTGTAAACTCTGAAGCACCACTGGGCACGTAGAGATGGGCAATAAATACTTCATAAAGTCATTTGATAACTTGTCCAGATTTCAAAAAATGAAGAGAAGTTAATGTGTTTGTAAATCAGCCGAGTTATGTGTAAATCGTATGACTCATGTCACGCCTTTGGGAGTGAGGAGATTCTTCTGCAAAAAGAAAAAAATGTATACCCAAAAATACTACAAAGAGCTTACCTCATTCCCTCAGCTCCACTGAATTCTCCCAGCTCCCTGGCGGGTATGTATTTTGGCTCCTGCTGCTTTTAATGCACGTGAAGGAGAGGTCACAAAAAACACCAGGTGGAAAGGGTGCCTTCCTGAGTGACTCAGAGCAGGGATTTCAGGTCTGATTGGGCTGGGAGTCAGGTGAACTGAGTACCTCTTGGTCTACCTTATCAGCACTTAGCCATCAAGTCACAGGGACTTCTTGAGGGAAGAGGGGGCAGCTACCAAGTAGGCACAGAGTCAAATAAATGCAGCTCCAAGGAATGCCAGAGGTGGCCTAGGCCCCACCCTAGACCAGACACTACCCTCGGCACGCAGCTCCCAGGGTCTATGGAGGGAGCCAGCCTCTTTCTGAAACTACCATCGCAGGCCACATGTACTCCTTGCACCAAGTAATTTATGACGGTTGTTGTGTTAGGTCTTCAGAGGATGTAAGGAAGGGAAGGAGATGCCTCAAGCACCTTTCACTGTGAAAGGCAAAATGTCCAACACATGGACAAATGATTGGTGGGGTGGGAATGTCTAAGGGTGCAGGAAAGGCAAGGGACAGCGCCCAATTTCCAAAGAGGAGGAAGTATCTCAGGGGATCCCGGGTAGGCATAGGGCAGGGTAACATTTGAGTTGAGACTTGAGAGTAGGAATTTGGAAGTGATAGGTACAAAGAATCATAGCTGGTGGGAGTGGCCTGAGTAATGGAGAAAGTGTGGACACCCCAAGGCCCAGCCACCCCTTCTTGGCCTAAGTCCATTCTCCTCTTGCAGGGCCCATAGGCAGAGTCCATGAGAGTCTGTCAGACTCTCTGAGCATCCATGTTGTTCAGATCACAGTGCCAGGTTATAGAGGAAGAGGAGTGGCTAGATTCTGCCTTGTAGTAGCTCAAAGGCTTAAATGCAAGAAGAAAAATGTGCATGGACAAGAGGGCTATTGCTCCTATAGGACTCTGCCCCAACTCACCCAGGTTGGTCTCCCAGGAGGCCAGGCCAATGCATGCTCCAGCCTCACATGCAGTACCCTGGGCCTGAGTAGGGCTTTGCCCTGCCTCTCAGCCTCGGCTCTGTTGTGCTCTGCCTGTGGAGGGGCTGTCTTCCCATCTGCAGTGTCCGGATCTGCTGTTGAGGCCCTCTCATCAAATGCTGCCTCCAGTTCTACTGACTGTGCTGATCTTTGCCCCTCCCCCCACAGCAGAAGTGGTCATTCTCTTTCTTAAATCCCCATCACATTATATCTTTATCTCTGTATTGTAATAGGTATCTGCTGACACTCTTTATCTTAACCCCTAGGCTAGATGTGAGCACCTTGAATTCAGGGTTAGTGTCCTTCTCAGGGTCTAGCACAGCTCCTGGCACTTAGTAGGTGTTTGGGAAGCATCCTTTGTTAGCCATAGATGGTTGGATATACATATGGATCTCTGAAAACATAGAAGCCAGTTCCTCAAAAAGGGTTTTAAAAAAGTACTTCAAAGGGTTAATTGGAAAGAAAGTTGGGAGATTTGTGGATGGAGGTGAAGGGCCACCTATGAGAACTGGTGTGGGACTGTGCAAATCAGGAGTGAAAGGAGGTGGAGATGGGGCTCAGGCTTCTGGGCTCTCTGGGGTAGAGGGGTCTTAGACACCAACTAGACCACCTGCCCATCCAGGAAGTCCCTTACCTTACCCCCAACCCAGACACGTGCCCCAGCTGGATGTTGGCAGAGGCCTTGCATGTGAGGCAGAGGAACTTGAGCTCAGAGACATAGGAAGGTATTGCTGGCTTTTGAAAAGTTTCTATTGGAGTGGAGATTGTATTTCAAAAAGGTAGTCTAGGTCATGTCACTCCTTGTCTTAAGAGCCTGGAGAAGTTTCTTATTTCCTTTAACATGCATGAAAACTCTTGCAGGTAGTCTTCAGAGCCCAGAGCTTGCCAAGCTCAGCTTGCCCTGCTTTTCTTTGTCCAATTCTGCCACAGGGCAAGGGCATTTGCACACACCGTTGCCTTCAACTGGAACACTACTAAATGTGGAAGTAAAGGGGAAAGGGGGTTGGAAAGAATGGCAGAAGACACAGGTGACTATGAGGGACAAGAAGGAGAATGGTGAAACATGAAGAATAGACGGATGTTTCTTTCAGATACCAAATTAAAGAGTGCACAGACCTGGAAGAAAGTAGAAAAAACCAAAAAAAAAACAAAAAACAAAAGAAACCCCTGACATTTATGAGGTTCCTCTTGGAGAGAGGGTAATAGAGAAGGTTTGCCTACAGGATTCAAATCCCAGACATGGCACCTGATGGCTGAGGGGCCTTGGGTAAGATGTAGCCTTTTTCAGCCTTTGATTCTCTGTAGAGATTTTCTTACAAATCAGCTGACTTGGTATGTACACGGCACTTAGAGCAGAGCCTGGCTCCTGGGAAGCAGACAATAAATGTTAGCTGTTATTAGCATTGCTGCAGACCAGGAATAATTACACCTATAGTATTATTATACAATAGATATTATTACAGATGTAGAAACTGAGGGTAAAAAGGGTTCAGAGGTCTGCCTGTGGTCACACAGAAGAGCTAAAATGTGGACATGGACATTCCCAATATCATAGCCACACATCCTAGTTTGCCACAAAGCTGTGCTGCAAGGGATCCAGGAGACTCCTTCCATCCAATCTTCCTATAACACAGATGGGGAAATGGAAACCTCAATAGGTGAATTGACTTGCTTGACCCAGCCTCATGTTCTTGCGTTTTAAGCATCAAGGGGTCATCCAAGCCAAGTGTCTCATAAACAGTTGGGAATGTTAGACTCGAGACTGGGCAAGAGGCAGAACTGGCTGCTCCTCAATATTGCTTGGAACCCCCTGGCTGGTTTTCAACACCCAGAACTGCTGGCCCCAACAGAAGTTCCCTGATCTCCGTGTCCTCCCTGGGTGACTGGGCAGATGGTGAGCTTTGGTTGCCAAGGAGCCTGGGTTGGCAGTTCTGAAAAGGGTTGTGTCAGCAGCCTTGCTCCGGCAGCTTCCCACATCCTTGGGTAACCGCCACACAGAGGTGCTGGGCATGGGACCAAGGGTGCGGTGGCGGAATTAGCAACCCACACTTGGTGACTCTCACCAGCCAGGCTTTACTGCGCACTCATGACTAACATGATCCTTTACTTAGTTTGTACTTGGGGTGTCATTAAGGTCCCGAGTAAAAAGCTGAAACTTTGCAGGTGTCAGAAGTGGGCCTTCAAAAATGGAAATAGATGTGATTGGCTATGTACTGGCCTGATTCGTAGCCAAGTGAACCTGTCAGACTTTGGGAATGGGTTGCAGTGGGACAGGCAATGAGCAGAGGGAGCAAAAGGTGTAAGTAACCCGAGGTGAATGTGGGGCTTGTGGGCAGAGGAGATTTATGTCCTGTCTTCATAATACACTCTTTCATCTTGGGAACCTGGATTCCAAACATCTAGTCTAGACAGGAATTGATGGTGCTACTTCTCAGCTTACACCATTCATGGTTTCCAACGCCCAGGACTCCTGAACATGGATAGGAGCAGCCCACCCGGCCAGGGGATACGCTCAGAGCTCAAGAAGCCAAAGGCGCCTCTCTAAGACCATTGCAGGCCTGGCAGCGTCCGCGGGCAGCTCCGAGGAGGCACAGTCATTCGCTCCAGGGGATGACGCCGGCTTTGTCTCCATCTCCCCAAGCGGGAGACAAGCCCAGTCACGCCTGCGACCCAGCACTCGGCTGGTGCCTCTTTCCTCCTTTTCATGTGTGCTGGGTTCTGGTTTCAGTGGCTTTCATCAGCCACTGAAACTACCCCCTCCCCATGAATTCCCAGGGTGCAGGCGTCTGGGCGACAGTAAACAAGGCAGCCAGAGGACCTCTCTCAGCCCCTGCTCTGCCCAGGCAGGCCCGGCTCCTGGGTGGCCAAAGCCAGGGCCCAGGAGCCCCCTGCTGCAGGAGCCCAGTGTCTGACTGGATTCCCTCCTGGGCAACATCCCCTCTTCCCATTCTCCTCACTGTGAGTCCCGCACCCAGCACCTGCGGACCTCAGTGGCTGGGCGGGACCCTAGGGTGGAGCTGCAGCATGTGTAGCGGCTTGTGAGGCTGTGTAGTGACACACCTACGAGCCTGAGAATGGAAAAACTGTGACAAAAGACTAAAGACTAAGTGACCTAGGGCAAACAGACAAAAACTGCACATGCTCAAAACAAACAAAAATGAAACAAGGGCTCAGAAACTGTTGGCCATTCTTTGTGAACAGCTGGGGATCCTCGACTCTTACACTGTCCCCTGTCCCTAGGCTGCAAGGGCCACGAAGAGGCCAGATTCTGCAGGAAACAGAGTAGATGCTGAGTCAACCCTGTCGCTTACTTGCTGTGTGACCTTGGTGAGTGAGTGGGCATCTCTGAGCCTTAGATTCCTTATTTGCAAAAAGGATACATACCTACTCCCCAGGGTTGTTGTAAAAGTGACATGATGACATGGTTCATCATATGTCTGGCACATAGGAGGCATTAAATACATAGTCGTAATAATTATCCCTCATCACACATGACTTATTTACTCCCTTTTAAAACTGACCCTCAGAAACTAGTTTTCCATATGCACACTATTCTTTCTGGATGACTTTCCTTTATTTATAGTCTCAGAGGGTATATTTGTGTGTGCGTTTTTACGTGTGTGTGTGTAGAAGAGACCAGAAGAGAAAAAAAAGATGCCCTTTCATCATAGTGACCACATTTGCCCTCTCCTATAATATATGTATACATATGTGTATATTTACACACACATACACACAGCCTTGTGGAGTAGAAGGGGCAGAGTTAAATTTCCATTCCTTTAAAGGTGAGGGTGCCTACCTCAGAAAGAGGAAGTGACCTGAACAAAGTCACACAGCCAATGTGTTTCTCCAAAAGAAATGATCAGGAGTCAACATTTCTTTTCTTTTTTTTTTTGTAAATTTTATTGTTATTGTATTACATCCATCCAGGAGTCAACATTTCTTTAAGGCATCTCTACTCACATAACAGGCACACCACAATAAAGACATGTTGAAACCATACCTTTAAGGCTATTTAAATTCCTTTTTTTTAAAGGTACCATCCAGCTTCTCGAAAAGACAGGTCTCAATTCTTTTCCATTAAAGAAATGTGCGTCTACCACCCCAGGCTTACTCTGAGGATTCCCATACCCAAATCCCATGGGCAAATGAACAGATTCCCGAGACCATCAAGTCACAGAAAAGAGCAGCTGTTATCCTGAAAAAAGAAGATTGTCTCCTGGAGACACCATCAGGCATCAACAAATCCTGTGCTGCTCTGTCCTACTCCACATACAGCTTCAAGTCATATTCGCAGCAATGACATAGTGACCAGGACAGTTCTCAGTCACATGGGCAGAGTTTGCCATTCACAAAGCATCTTCCCATTCATCAGCTTAGCAGTTCTTCCCAAAGCCTGCAAGGGACTGCGGGCAGGCTGACGATTCCCATTTCACAGCAGAGAAAGTCAAGGCACAGAGTGGTTCCGCGTCTTGCCTCAGGTCAGGCTTCTCACAAATGTTGAATCTTCACCCTGACCAGGGGCAGTGTCTCTGGACTACCGCAACTGTAAAAACACTATGCTGAGAAATGTGCCCTTACTTCACCTGTTGTTTTTTCGTATCATTGAAATGATCTTTCCTAAACAGACTTAATAAAGTTTTCCTCTTGGTTCCCCTGAGAAAAGGGACATGCTTTGAAGAAGGAATTCAAACATGAACAGTCATGTTTTGTAGGCATCAGTGTTTATTTCCCTGTGATAGTGCAGCTTCCTCTGAAAAAAACTCAGCCAACACATCCGTTTCAAGTCCTGAGAAACTCAAATGTTGACCATGTGTCTGATTCCTGTGTGGTCAAAAGAGTGATGTTTCTGAACGTCCACAACTTATTTCCATGTTAAAATAATTCCACGCTCGGCTAAATTCCACTTACACACAAGTATGCACCTGTTAAAATAGGTCATTTTTCACTGTTAATCTTCCAGATTCCATGGGTATGTGTGGGAACCCTGGATGAATGCAACCTGAATGCCAAAGGGGACATTTTTTGCCACTGAGTGATCCTGGTCAGCCCAGACCCCTCAGGTCCCCCATTCTCACAGACCTGTGAAAATCAGGAAGATCACTTTTTGCCGAGAGAATGGATTAGAATCAAATCCTAACACTGAAGATCTTGTGTGAAATTGCATAGACTTTTTGTCTTATAACTGTGTTATACTTTAATTAGGTTTCCCTAGATGCTTTTCCTACTCAGCTGCACTACAGCGTGCAAACTCAGAAAATTTTCTCAATGGCCCCCATAAATTCTTTTAAAAGCAAAAAATGAGAGAGAAGAAAAGAAAAGAAAAGGATTTTTAGAGAGGCAAGAAGCTCTGAGGTTTTGTGACTCTTGCAGAAGTAGAAGGTCATCTGTGCTGCATCTTTTACAACTGAAAAGTCAATACACAAAAAAGTACTTGTGATTCTAAAATTTTCATCTTGGCAATGAAATTTCTTTTCCTTTTCAAACCTGGAGTATGTCCAGAAACCCAAGTGTCCTAAAGCAGTATCAGGGACTGCTTTCAACCCCTAAAAGTCTCTAGGGTTCATTGCAAATGTACAGCCTGGGTTCCGGAGAGACAGGCTTACAGTTACAGGGAAATTGATGGCAATTGCAGGCAGCCCAGGCCTTAGACTCAGAATTGGTGCTGGGATAGTGTTCCTCTCCTTCATGATTTGTGAGGGCCTACCTTGGATGGCTCATCTTCCTGGCAATTTATTTGAAAAGAAAGTCAAGGTCTGGAGCCCAGAGCAGGGGAGGCCCTGGACCAGTGGCCTTGTAGGCTACTTCAGACAAGGACAGATCTGCGAAAGCATCCGTGTGCTTGGGGAAGTAAATGCCAGCCTCTTGCCTTTCCACAGAGCTGTGAGCATACTCGTGAATCTCAAATCTAAGAGTGGGCTCTTCAAATTCATATATTTAAACATTCTCTCTGAGGCACTTTTTTTTTTTTTTTTAAGATTTTATTTTATTATTTTTAGAAAGAGGGGAAGGGAGATAGGCAGAGAGGGAGAGAGACATCAATGTATGGTTGCGTTTCACCTGCCTCCAGCCACAGACCTGGCTGGAGACCTGGTTTGCAACCTGGTTATGTGCCTTGGCTGGGGAATTGAACCTGTGACCTTTGGGTTCACAGGCCAGTGCCTTATCCACTGTGCTACCAACCAGGGCTGAGGCACATATTTTAAGAAGGAGATATAGAAGGCAAGATGTAGATCCTGTGCTGTCTTTGACAAAGGGAAGGTGAATGTGCTATGTTTCTAGGGAAGAATCTGGCACAGAAACGCAGGCATTCCACCACCTGCCTTAGCAAAAAGTAGCTTCTCCACCTTCTTATCTCTGTTTACAGGGTGATCTTATTGGTGATGAGAGCTGGGGACTTAAAAAAAAAATTCATCTGACCAATTACATAGAATATAAACCATGTAACTACAATCTTTTCCAAGGTTCTAGACAGCTCTCTTAATTCAATTTACTTTCACAACCATTTCCTTAGCACCCACCCATTCCCAAGGACTCTTGTGAGTACCATGGGGAGACCGAGGTGAACAAGACACAATCCTTTTGCTGCTACTGCAGCTGAGTAAGCTTATGGCCTGTGTCTATTTGCCAACAGCATGGCCAACTAAATAAACACGAACAAGAAAAAAAGCTGATTGGGTGAGATGACTGGACTTGGGAGGGTAAGGAGAATGGCTAAACTCTGGATCCCCTGGAGACCCAGGAGCATTTGCAGATGGCATGGTAACAGCAGGATGGTTGCTGAGGAAACCTGAAGCCACGTCACAGAGAGAAGATTTGTAGGATGGGAGACCTTTGGCCTGGAGAATAAAAGGCTTGGGCATGAGGAGTGCTGTTTCCACATACCTGAGAGAGTGTCATGGGAAGACCCAGAGTGTGGAACATGCTCTATGGTTGGGGGTGGGCTGACTCTAGGGGCAAGAATTATAGCTCAAATGACAGTTCTGCCTTGTCACAGATGTCCTTATACCTAAGAGCCAGGTGTACCAGGAGGATTTTAGTTAAGATTGAAAGCCTACTGCACAGAGATGCTGTAGAAAAGAACCAAGCACAGGAGGAGGGGTTGATCCTCAGCTCAAGAGCCTTGGATTCTTCCCTTCCTCTCACAATAATTTAATGACCTGCTAAGGCCAACATCTGGGTTCCTATTCAAACACACCTGGGTGTGAATAGAGAGGCCTGGCAATGCTGGTGGGGAAATCAGCAAACTCCCACAGGGGTCTCTGGAGCGAGAGAAAAGGAAGTAAACAGAATCATTCTGAAGGCCCAAGACTGGACTTTGAGCCTCCACCTTGCCCAATGCCTCTGGGAACTGACAAACTACTCTAGCAGGAGGGAGGGTCTCTTTGATCTGTCCAGGTGACAAGCAATGAGAGCAAGATCAATCACCTTCACCTCCCATAGCCCCTCAGGGCGGGCAATACCAGAGGGCAGGGGAGCTTCTTTGGTAGGACAGTGTAAGTGCAGAGGGTACCATTCCGTGGGGTGGGCCAGTAAGCCAGCTCTTCTCCACACCCCAGCTTTCCCAGCATCAGGGATCTTGCTGTTCAAATTATACCTCACCATCCCATCCTTCCTACCACTCCACACACAGTTGTTTTTGTTTTTTGTTAAAAGCGTGTGTAGCTTTTTCCTGATATCACTAAGAAATAAATGAATTGCCATTGATTCACTCAGTCAGCAGTCATTTGCTAAGCTCCTGTCCTTGGTTGGGGTTGTAAGTTCAAAGAAAAAGAAGACAGCCTCCCAACCAAAGCACAGAGGAGCAAAGACGGGCAGCGGGGCCAAGATCGTCAGCATGGCTAGGGGCCACTCGGATGGATCTACGCCTGTTGCTATGGGAGCACAGGGAGGCACCCAACTCAATCTACAGGTTTTTAGAAGGCTTCCTAGGAGAGATGCCATTTGACCTGATTCTTAAAAGAATAAAAAGAGAGGTTCAGAGAAAGAGAAGTGGGGAGGGCAAATCTAGGTAAGGGATAGCACAAGCAAAGACTCAGTGGTATGACACAGCATGACAATGACTACAAGTCATTAGTGCCACTAATCTACAAATTAGGAGAATAGTAGTGAGGATGAGGAGGCTGAGAAGTCAGTCTGGACATACATGAAGGGCCTTATCATCATGCCTGAAGTTTTTCTGCAGGTTACAGGGAACAGAGGTGTCACATGGTTACTTTATAGTGATTTTTCTGCCTTCATCAAAGACATGGTCTATAAAGGGGGAGAACTAGGGTCAAATATATTTCTTAATGGTTAAATTGAGGCACAAGAAGGGCCTGAACTAGTGTAGTTGTAGTCGAATGAAAAGGAAAGAGATCAAAAGGAAAGATATTTAGAATTTAAAAATCAAGAAGACTGTCCAACAAATGAAAGCTACAAAGACAGGTGAACCAATAAAACAATGGGCAAAAGACTTGGACAGACACTTCATGAAAGAAGATGCAGGAGTGCCCAGTAAGCAGATGAGTGTTCTACACCATCAGCTCTCAGGTAAATCCAAATTAAAACTACAACGTGATATTGTGTCATATCCTCCAGAATAGCTATCATCAAAATGACTGGACTTCTCAAGTGCTGTCAGAGGGAGAGTTAAATGGTACAAACACTTTGGAGACATCTTGGCTGGTTTCTTCTAGGGTTATATATGCATCTACATTATTTTAGTATATGTGCTGCCGAAGCGAGCACGTATATGCATCTACATTATGACCAAACAATTTCATTTCTAGACATTTGCCACCCCCAAAAAAACATGTTCCAAAAATTATAAAGAAAGTTTATAGCAGCTTTATTTAAATACTGCAGAATTGGAAGCAAGCCTAATGTCCATTAACAGGGAATGAATAAACAAACTATGGCACATTCATAGGATAGGATACCCCTAAACAATAAAAAAGAACAAGCTATTGATACATGTCATGACATGGGTACATAGCAAAAATATTATGTTAAATAAAAGAAACCAGATGCAAAATAGTACAAACTGCAGGTTCCCATTTATATGAAATTCAAATACAACTAATGGATGGTGTTAGAAACCAGACAGTGGGTGTAATTAATTTGGGCTGCCTAGTTAGATGCTTATGGAAATTTCTCAAAGGATAGAAATGTTCTATATTTTATTTTACTAATAGTTATATAGGTCTATATAACTGTCAAATTCATCAAACTAAACATTTGAAATCTGAACATTTTTTTGCAGACTTTATTAAAAAAGAAAAGAAAAGAAGCCCTGGCTGGTGGCACAGTGGATAAGGCTCCTGCCTGTGAACCCAAAGGTCGCTGGTTTGATTCCCCAGCCAGGGCACATAACCAGGTTTCAAGCCAGGTCTCCAGCCAGGTCCATAGCTGGAGGCAGGTGAAAGGCAACCATACACTGATGTTTCTTTTTCTCTCTGCTTCTCTCCTTTCCCCTCTCTTTAAAAATAATGAAATCTTTAAAAAAAAAGAAAAAAGAAAGGAAAGAAAAAATAGCAGGTCTAGTGCTTGGTTTCTATTTGGCTTGAATATTTGTGTAGATGGTGGTAATCAGGCAAATGAAGGCTATGAGTTGAAGGGCAGGTGAAGGAGGCAGAAGATGACTTAAATTTTGACTATATAGAGTATATGGTATCCAGTCCTACACAGCCAACAAGTGATATCCTACAAAAACAAAAAATAAAAGAAAATGGAAGCAATGGGTCTGAAGCTCAGGAACAAGGTCAGGATGGGGAACTGCCTTTGGGAATCACTTGTTCATGGCGGTAGTTAAAGGAAAAGCATAGGTGAGAAGGCCCAGAGAGGGCCTCTCAAGTTGGCGATCAGGGGGCTAAGGGTCAGCCCTGGGGGCTGTGGTTGTAGCTGGTTGAGCAGAGAGAATGGTCTATGCAGCAGGATGGAAACCACCAGGGAGGTACCAGAAAAGCCAAAAAATAAAGCACATAACCACAGTTGTCCATAGCAGAGAGCTTTGAGTAAGAATGTTTTTACATATTAATTTTTTTAACACTATAAATTCATTCACTTTATGCTTATGGCTCAACCAATGAGTTTGGGTCAATGTTTACACTTGTGCAACTGCTACCACATTCAAGTTTTAGATATTTCATCATTGCAAAAATTTCCTTCCTTCCCTTTACAGTCAATCTCAGATCCCATGGTCAGCCTGTGACAACCATAGATGTGCTTTTGTCTTTAGAGTTTAGCCATTTCTAGAAATTTCATACAAGTAGAATTGTATAGTCTTTTGTATATGATTCTTTCTCAACCTGTTCTTGCAATTCTTCCATGTTGTTCCTTATAGTTATCATTATTCCACTGTATTTTGTTTATCTTTTCACCAGCTGACGGGCATTTATATTATTTCCAGTTTTGGGTTATCATAAACAATGCTGCAGTGATATTTACTTACAGCTCCTTAAGAAGACACATATTTTTATTTCTCTTGGGCAAATACCTAGGAGTAGAATTGCTGGGTTGCATGGTAAGCATGTGTTTACTTTTTATTTTTTAATTAATTTTATTGTTGTTGTATTACATTCATCCCCTTTTTACTCCCCTCTGTCCCCTTATCCACCCACCCCCTCCTCCCCAAAGTCAATCCCACTTGTTGTCCATGTCCATGGTTCTTCCATACTAGGTTCTTGACATGTGTTTATTTTTAAAAGCAACTATCAAATCGATTTACAAAGAGCTATACCACTTTACATTTCCACTAGCAACATATGAACGCTCTAATTTCTCTATATCCTTAATCAATACTCAGTGTTGGATTTTATGAACTATTCTGATGGTTATAGAATGGTATATCATTGTGGTTTCGATTTGCATTTTCCTAATGACCAGTGATGTTGAACATTTTTTTCATGTGCTATAGACCATTCATATATTTTCTTAGGTGAAATATTTGTTCAAATTGTTGTCAATTTTTTAAGTGAGTAGTTTGTCTCCTTATAATTGAATATTAAGAGGTTTTTTAATGTATTCTAAATACTAGTCATATAGTTTACAAATATTTTCTTCCAATCTGTGGTGTACTATTTCATGTTTTTTCTCTGAAAATATGTTTTAAATGTTGATGAAGCCCAATGAATCAGTGCTTCCTTTTATGATTTGTATTTTTGTGTCTGATCTAAGAACTTTTTGCTTAACTCAAGGTCACAAAAAATTTTTTCTATGTTTCCTGCTGGAAATTTTATAGTTTTAGCTTTTACATTCAGGTCTATGATCCACTTTGAATTAATTTTTGTGTATGGTATGAGAAAAGGGTCATGGTTAATATTTTTTTTAAATGATATTCCAGTTGCTTTAAAACAATTTGCAAAGAGTAATGTTTTCCCTACTGAATTATGTTGGTACCTTTAATCAAAATCAGTTGAATATATAAGTTAAGGTTTATTTTAAGACTGTCAACTTTGTTCCATGCATCTATATGTCTATTGTCATCTAATACTGTTTTGTGTCAATGACTATGGTTTTATAGTAAGTCTTAAAATCATGTCATATAAATCTTCCAACTCTGTTCTTTGAAAATTATTTTGGAGCAAAAGACTTAAATAGACATTTCTTCAAAGATGATACACAAATGGCCAATAAACACATAGAAAGATGCTCAATATTAGAGAAATGCAAGTCAAAACCACAATGAGATATCACCTCACACTTATTAGGATGGCAATTCTAAAAACTAAACAACAAACAAAATAACATGTTGTCAAGAATGTGGAGAAATTGAAACTCCTGTACACTATTGGTGGGTTTCAGCTACTATGAAAAATGTTATGACACTTCCTTAAAAAGTTGAAAAAATTAAAAGTAGAATATTGAAGGGATATTTGTTCACTTATGCTCATAGCAGCATTACTTACCATAGCCAAAATGTTAGCAATCCAAGTGTCTATTGACAGATGAATGACTAAACAAAAATGTGGTATATAAATATAAAGGAATACTATTCAGTCTTAAAAGGAAGGATATGATGACCCATGATACAACATAATGCATCTTGAGAGCACTAGGCTAAATCAATCAGTCATGAAAAAGACATATATTGTATGAGTCCACTTACATAAAATACCTAGAGTAGGCAAATTTATAGAGACAAAAAGTAGAATGGTGATTTCTAGGAGCTGGGGAGAGGGGGAATGGGAGTTGTTGTTCAATGGGTACAGAGTTTTAGTCTTAAGATGAAAAGAGTTCTGGAGACAGCAATGTGAGTATACCCTTAAAAAACAGTTTTTATGTTATATGTATTTTACCACAATTAAAAGTAAAACAGAAGTTACATTCAATCTAGATCATTTGTATTCCAAGTAAATTTTAGGATCTGCTTATCAATCTTTATGAAATAGCCTGCTGGGATTTTTTTTTTTTTTACTGGGATTTCACTAAATCTATAGATTAATTTAGGAAGAATTGCCTTCTCTAATAAACAATGAAACTTCCAAACCATGAACATGGCATATCTTTCTTTTTATTCAGGTCTTCTTTAATTTCTCAGGACTGTTTAATAGTTTTCATTGTACAAGTCTTAAATATTTTAAATATAAATTATTCCTAAGTATTTTTATGCTACTCTGAATGGTAGTTTTGAAGTTTAATTTTTTTTGCATTATTCTTTACTAGCATGTAAAAATATGATTGATTTCTGTATATTGATCTCATATCCTGTGACTTTGCTAAATGCATTTGTTGGTTCTAATAGCTTTTTTGGAGATTCTTTAGGATTTTCTATACATACAATCACATAGTTCACAAATTGACAGTTTTAATTATTTCTTTTCAATACGTATGCTTTTAAAAAGTACCGCACTGAACTGGCTCTTCCCTCCAGTACAGTGTTGAGTAGAAGTAGTGAGAGAAAGAGTTTGAAAATGGAATTATTTCCCTATTGGAAGATAATTGTGGCCTTTGGAGAGCAGTTTCCATAAAATAGTTAGGAGTGTTGCCTTTCATGAAGTTTGAATGGAAAAGGAAGGAAATAGATGATTAAGACAGTCCCTATTTTCAAGGGGTTCCCAGAGTGTAAACAGGGGAGTTCTGTTTATACTTTTCTCCACCTCTGATACTACCACCCTAGATCCAGCCACCTTTGCCCACCTGGGTACCTCAGTGGTCACCTATCTCTCCTCCCTAATTGTCCTCTCCCTCCCCCTTGCCCCAGTCTGTTTTCCTAACACAACTCAGAGTGAACCTTTTAAAATGCAAATCGGGTTATATTACTCCTCAGTTCAAAACCCTCCAAATACTTTCCCTAACAAGTAGAAGGAACTCCACACTATACTATGGCCATCAAAGCTCTGCCCCTGTCCACCTTTCTAGCCTCATCTCCTGCCAGCCTCCCCTCCCTCACTCTGATCCTAGTGTACCCTTCTGCCCTATTCCCAGGACTGCTTTTTTACTGCTCAAGGCATGCTCATGAGACCAGGGCACTTGTTGGAGATGCAGAGTCTCAGGCTTCACCCCAGACCTGCTAAACCTGAATCTGCATTTTAATGAGCTCCCCCTGGGATCTCTGCTCACTGAAGCAGAGCAGACCTGAAGCCATCCAGAAGTCAGGCAGAGGGCTGCCCACTCTCCTATTTTAAAGGTTCCAACTCCAACATCACTTTCTGAGACAGGCCTATCTGGGAACCATATCTAAAATAATTTCCCCTTTATTCTTCATCATCCTACCCTGCTCTGTTCATCTTTATAGTATTTTGCTTGTCTTGTTCTTCAGTATAAATGTGGCACCAAGAACAGAGCCTGCACATGGCAGGATGACAAATATCTCTTACATGAGTAACGAAATTAATGAAAAATTGAACTTAAAAACATATATAATAAGATGGGGTTTGATGTGTCCCAAGAGCGCTTCAAAGTCCTGTGGAAGCAGAAGGGGAAATCACCTTGGATCCAGAGGACAGAAGTCAGGGAAGGTTCATGCAGAAGGTGGCCTTAATGCTGAACCCGAAGGTGGAGAAGATTTCACGAAGAGGAAATGGCAGGGGACTCTCTGGTAAGAGAGAAGCGGTGAGCAGAGGTGGAGGGGTGGAGTACCAGCTTGCACAGGAGAGGGACCATTCCTAGTGGCTGAAGCTGGAGTCTAGGGAGATGGAGAAAACTGGAAAACTGCGCTGCTGGGCAGGCGCAGGCTTTAACGCCAGCCAAGAAGTTGACACTTTATTCTGCAGAACACAGGTGCCACTGGGGGTTGCTACCTTAAATGCACCTCAGTCCGGTTACATATGTCTAAACCAGGAGTTCACACCTGCCTCGGAGCAAATCATCAGTTGTTTTACAAGTGCACACACACACACTAACAAATATGTCTGTAATCCTAACAGAAGGGGGCGGCCCTCTGCCTGACTCCTGGATGGCTTCAGGTCTGCGCATTCTTTCATTTTGGCTCTATGAACAATGGCCATCTGCCCCAATGTGCTCAGACCTCAGTTTGGGCTGTACTACTAGGAATGGACATGCGAAATTGCCAATATGCAAATGAGTTTGGCCTTCAAAAGGGAAATTTCACAGAGTTTGGCCTGATGAACAGTACCATCAGATTCACTGTGGGAACGTTAATTGAAGACTTTAACTCTCACTAAGCAGGACCCCTTCCTAACTGATCACTTCCTTTCCCTGGAACTATCAGTCACTAATAAGATCCCTGGTCAGGGCACGTGCCTGGCTTGCAGGTTTAGTCCCCAAAGGGCAACTGATCAATATTTCTCTCCCTCTTTCTCCCTCCTTTTCCCTTTTTGTTAAAAAAAAAAAAAAAAAAAAGGAGAATCTCAGACACCATCTCAGACCTATGACACCAAAGTCTGCGTTCTTAACAAGATATCCCAGGGATTCTTATGTAACCTTGGAGGCGTATTGCCTTACACCTAAAAAGCACTCTCTAAAGCAAGATTAGACTCTTTCTGGAAAAAAAGCTTAAATTTTTTTGTGTGGCAGTGAATGAAAATTTACAACCCAGTATGAGAAAATGGAAGAACTTGTCCACACAACCATTAATTAACCAAATTGGGACAGGCTGGTTAAAGAGAGAAGAGAATAGGTATTCCATTCATATAAAGCAACTTGGGAGCTAAAATGAGATGGCTGGGGACGCAGCGGTAGAACAACGCAGTGAAAGGTCTACCTTTTCATCTCATAGATCGCTTCTGGCTTCAGAACACAGACTCCTGAGGTCAGGATCTTGGCTGCTCTCACCGTCACTCCCCTCTGAGCAGACCAGCCCCTCCCCACAGTTATGCACTTACTAGGTCAGTACGTTCAGCGAAAACAATACACCCAAACCAAAAAGTTTTGTGGGCACCAGGGCACAAGCTGGATTCAGGCCCTGGCCTGCCATTTGGAAATGCATCCCATGAGTCATCACTGAGAACGGCAGCATGTGGATTTCAACACAACCTACCTCATCTGTTGGGAAATGACTCAGAGCACACAGGTTCCGATCAGCCGAAGACTCTGTAAGTGGGAGGGTGCAGCTCTATACCTTCTGCACCGTGACCATGGGTTCTCTCTTTTAGTGGTTTTGAACAGTGTTTTGGTCCCTGGAGCCCAGTGCAGACAGTGTTGCCCACCCTTACTCTGAAGATGCCTCTTCTATAGTCCTGATAGAAAGCACAGCCCTTTGGGGACAATGACAGACTCTGTGGCTTAAGAGTTTAGTCAAAATTGTCTAAGAAGAAGCCCAATTTAATAAGAAATCAAAGTATAAAAGGTATGTCAGTCTGAGCAGTCCCGTTGTGAGAGTGTCAAGCTGAAAGAGACGTCGTTTATTCAAACAGACCTTCGTCCACAATCAATCCAGCAGGAGGAAGAGTAGCCACATTATAAAGAGCTCAAGCTTTGGCATCAGACTTCCTGACTTTGAATTATGGCAGCTGCGTGATCTCAGAGTAAAGATTAACTTCTCTGTTCCTTGATTCGCTTCTCTGTAAAACAGGAATATTGATAGTACTTGCTTTCTAGAGTTGTTCTGATGGTTAAGTAGAATCATTGACCTAAAACACTTTGGAAAATGCCTGGCACATCGTACGCACTCAATAAATGATCGCTCTTGTATTACTGACGCTGCTGCTGGCACGAGGCTCTCGCGGGAGCAACGAGGACAGGGCTTCACAGACTAGAGGTGAAAGGGGGTCAGGAGAGGCTTAAGCGGTGTCCTGAAGTCTGGTAAGAATAGTAATGTCATGGGTTCATGTCCTTTCTGCCAGAGAGTACATGCTTACATGCGGACGGACACACGCACACACGCAACATGTCAGGAGGTTTGCAGCTGTCAGAGAGAGCATGGGAACAACTGCCAGCAGATGGGATCCCAGCCCCACCACTCACTCTGGCTGTTCCAGCTCCAGCTGGGAGGGTGGAGGAAGCCTGGAGCCAAAGTCAGCCTCTCCCCACCCATGAGAAAATCTCCCTAGATTAGGCAGCTGCCTGTTCTACCTCCTCCTCCCCCTCAATTCTCAGCGGGAGGATGGGAAGATGGATGGGATGTGAGGAGCGGAAGGCCAGGAAATTGGCTCTATTTATCCACATCTTCCTTGAGAGTAACCAGGAGAGCCCCAGCCCCAGATCCCAGCATTCAGCCTTTCGTCCAGCTGCTCTGCTTGCGCACCAGGCATCTGTCCTGCTATTTTCCCTCTTCTGTGTGTGTGTGTGTGTGGATAGGGGGCAGGGAGACTGATCCAATTCTAACAGTGGTTCTCAACCTTGGCTGCACATGTGAATCACCTGGGAACCTAGTGCCTGGGCCCTGCCCTAGAACAACTGAATCAGAACCTCTGAGGGGTAGGACCCATACTCTGGATTTTTCGGGGTTTTTTTTGTTTTTTAAAGATTTTATTTATTATTTTTAGGAAGAGGGGAAGGGAGAGAGGCAGAGAGGGAGAGAAACATCAATATGTGGTTGCTTTTCACCTGCCACCAGCTACAGACCTGGCTTGCAACCTGGTTATGTGCCCTGGCTGGGAATCGAACCCGCGACCTTTGGGTTCTCAGGCCGGAGCCTTATTCACTGTGCCACCAGCCAGGGTTGCTCTGGTATTTTTTTTAAAAAGCTTCCTAGCTGATTTTAATGAGTACCCATGGTTGAGAATGATTGATTGATAGATAAAGGGAAATATAGCTTTCAGGAGCCATAAACCACAGACCTTCAGATCTGAATGGGTCTATTCAGCTCAACTCCCTCATTTTGTAGATGAGGAAATGTAAGACTTTGGGGAGGCACCCAATCAGCCCAGTCTGCCCAGTGAGTTGTGGCAGAGCGGGGACAGGACCTAGGCGTCCTGATTCCAAGTCCAGTATTTCTTCCACTGTGAACACAAAGTGAATCTTAAATGCACCCTCCTTCAACATTCAGGCCTTGAAGGACGGTGCTAGTTGCTACCAGGACTACATGAATGAGAAGAAAAGATGTCTGTCATCAAAGAGCTGGTTAAAGGGCAGACATGTACCACCTGGATGTCACTACCTGGCCTCGGGAAGATGTGGAGGCTTTAGAAGAAGGCCCACACGTGCTGATTCAGTAGCCCTACCTGCCCCTGGCCTCTGGGATCTGCACTCCCTCTTCTAGACCTTATGCTGAGTACCTGGGATTCCTCAGTTCCCTGCCAAAACACCACTGGCCACTATCAGGGCCTGCACAGGACTGTCCCCAGGTCTATCCTCCTGAGTGTGGGCCAGGCCACAGGTGTGTGCCCCCTTGGCTTGGGGTCACCAATGAACGTAGTGCTAGTATATGCACCCTCAGGCCCAGGCAGAGTCATGAAACAGTTGTAGCCAAGAGATTTGGTGAGAACTTAGACATCAGGATTGCAGTGTCCACACTTGGGGACAGATCCTTGTGGACAAAGCTGCTGCTGGGTGAAAGAAGAAAAGGGTAATTGCCCTTGTGCTACTAAGTTCTAATGCAAAACTCCAAGATTTGGGGAATTCTAAATTATAATTCAACATTCAGGTTATTGTTAAGATATGTCTGTCAAAGTGAGAAGACTGAATGTACTTTAATGAATGGATGTAAGCCTATTTTAGAACTTTTACAAAAGTGTTGGGGGACAGGCTTATAGTCCATACTTCACCAGATCAGGAAAAGGCATTCCTTCATCTGCATGAGTGAACCCCCAAAGCAGGGCATTCAGCTGAGGACAGGGAGGGTGGCCCGGGTTTCATGCCATACTCGGTCTTTGTATGGTGCGCACCCTATACAGCCTTACCTGAGCATTGTGGTAGAAAGTCAACCCAAGCACCATTAGTGAGAAGGAACAAGTGTGGGGACAAGCCCAGGAAAAGGATGCAGTGGAACATTCTCAGGCCTTCAGGGCCTCTCATACTGTCTCCAGCTTCCCTCCATGGAGAGCAGACTCCTGAGTTAATACCACTTTGTCTTCATCTGAATAACATGCCCAGGAACCAAAGGAACTCAGGCTCCTTTCTTCCCAGCAAAGCAGCCAATCCATGTAGATGCCTGGAGCCCCTGGCTGCCAGACCCTTCTGACCCAGCCAGCCTGTGTCTCTGTGTCAGCCACACTGCACATCAAAGGCTCCCGTCAGCAGAGGTACATTCACCAGATTCTGCTAACACAGTGCACAGAGATTAATCTCGAGTGGGGGGATTGGTGGGGAGCGTCAACCGGGAGGACTTCTGTAGGTGGCTAAAGGTTGAACAGGCAGAGATAATGGGAGTTCATCCGGGAGCCACATCAAGGAGGTGGGGAAAGGCAGGAGTGGTTGAAAAGAGTGTGATAAGATCAGGTAGCAGTCAGGGGGGAGACAAGAGCGTTCTGCGTAGGGAGCAGGAAAGCACAGGCTGGAGGCAGATGGTGGGGAGGTCTTAAACACCGTGAAAACTAGGCAAGTCAGCTGGCCATTCAGGTCTTCATGCTTTAATTCTCAGGTGGATTTTCCCAGGAGACCTAAAAGGCAGATATGTTTTAGGCTGTTGTAATTTTTGCCACCAGATAAGTGCAAGCTCAAGAATATGAGTTCCATTCTTGCCCAGGCAGGAGGTTGGACTTCCTTCCCAACAAGGGATTTGAGGAGTAAAGCAAAAACAGTGCTCGGAACATGGGTGTCCATCTGACTGCTGAAGTATGTGTTGACTTTGTGATTGAGGACTCTGAATCTGGACCCCCAAAGTCCCTCTGCAGCCAGATATGCTCATTTTTGTGTCACCCATATACCACTTCCCTCCTTCCTTCCTTCTTTCCTTCCTTCCTTCCTTCTTCCTTCCTTCCTTCCTTCCTTCCTTTCTCCTTCTTTCCTTCCTTCCTTTGTTCATTTGTTAGCTTCTGAAGCCTCCTCTATGTTAGGTCACCACAGAAGTCAAGGGCAAGTCAAAGAAGCCGCTGACAAGGTCCAGTTCTGCAGAAACTTCACAACTTCACAAATTGCCCCTGAGAGAATGAACGGGGATATGAATATGCTCAGCTGATCTCTAAGATGGGTGCTAGGTTTATTTTTCCTTCCAAACTAGGGTGCATTGCATAAGGACTCTTTCAGGAAAGTAGCTAGACTGTCTAAAAACCTGAGGCTAGAAGAGTGAGAGCCAGTAGTCTGAAATGTAGTCTGATAAGTATGGAACAAAAGCACTTTTCTGAACTTGGGCTGCCTGCATTTTGCTTTGTAGTGTGGAGGAACTCTCCTCCTTGGTAGTCCCTGGGGCTGGAAGCAAAAACCCACAGCCCCCATGGCCTCTCCCTCAGCCCCGCCTGTGTCTAGCACCCAAAGTATGTGATAAGTGAATGAATGTTGACTTGAATAACCTGGGTGGAGTTCATCCTTTCATGCTCTGGGGCAATACGAAGCCCTCTACCCTCACACCTCTTTCCCCTTCTCAACACACATTCTAACACCTGGACCTCAGCCTTCTGGTGGAAGAGATCTGAGGTAGTGTGTGTGTGTGTGTGTGCTTTACTGAAACACAGATACCTTTCTGCTTGGTTCCACATAAAAAAACAAAATCCTCAATGTTGTTCCAACCCCAGCTCATCTGAAGTAATGCCCCACCCTTGGGAGGTGAAGAAGGAGCAGGCAAACAGGATGTATCCCTGTCCACAAGTTGATCCATGATTGAGAAGTGTTCCCATCAGAGCACTGCAGTCTCACCAGCTAGCAAGGGTCCCTACAGAAGTTTCATTAAACAAGCCCAGACAGATATGCTGCTTGGCAAAATGTGGCTTGTACTTGCCTAATCCACTAGCCTCCGCAGGCAGACACATAAGAAAGGGCTCCTCAAGGTAGCAGGAAGCAAGTCTTGTCTTTTATGTGGACAAAAGTTCTTATTTTTCCTACCACAGCCAGAAGACCCCAAGCCAGCCATAGCCATGTCCCCCTACTAGTCACCCAACAGCAGCCTGCACCTGGTTTGGAAAAGTGGAAGGTGATTGAAGAGTGATGCTTCCAAAGTTAAAGACACTGCTAAACTTCACTGGCCTCACCCTCTGTGTCAGTTCCTACAATCATGCTCCAGGTTTTGTGTTATCCCTCTCATTCTGCAAGAAGACAGAGGCTAAGAGAGGTTGAGTAACTATCCAAGGTCCTGTTACGGGGAGGCACCCGGGGCAGAATTCCAGCCAATGCATTCAGCCTATGTCCTTCCACTGCAAACACCAGCCAGTCACAACAGAATCCACACATCAGTGGCTCTGAGTCCTCACCAAATCCCCTTCCCCATCCAAAGTTTCAGTTCTTCCACAGACCCATCCTCTTCCTCTGGTGTCAACAGTTATAATATCTCTGCATTTCCTGCACACAAGAAATTATCGATGAGACCAGTGGGTATGTCTCATTTGTCATCATTTCAGGCATAGTCATCCCCAATGCTGAGTCTCTTAACTCTGTCTTTGTGGAGGAGCCAAAATGCGAACCACTGTTCTGCTAGAGAGAAGCAGATGGCAGTAATTCTCCCAGGTTTGGGGCCTTAAGTAAGGAATTTTTGATACATTGCACCATCCTTTTGCTCATTTAGCCAGCTATAAGGTGTATCAGGAGTGAATACAAATCTCTTAAGTCAATGTTTTCTCATGGTATCTATGGGATGTAGAAACTTAAACTTGGAGATGGCCTTCCAGATTCAGCAATCAATTCTCCTTACGAAAGAGAAAACTAAGATTCAGAAACGGAAAGTAACCTGCCTAAAGGCATGGTTAGAAATACAACCGAAAACTCTCAAGTCTGATGCCAATGCTTATTCTTCCAACTCATGGGGCTGGCTGATGAAAACACTGACATCATGTCATCATGACCTCATAGGGGCCTTGTGTCCAAGGAATCAGCACCTTCAGTGGTGGTAAAGAAACCAGGGTCAGAGAGCGAGCTGTTGTGAGTGGCAGATCAGAATTATTGTACTCTCGCTGGTTGCTCTGCTCTATAAGTTGCTGCCATTTCTCCCCTGTGTCATCTATTTGGGAGTTTCAATCCTTCATCAATTGACAGAGCAAATGAAAATCTGCTATACTCAAGAGACAAAGACTAAAAACAGGAGTAATTCTCAGTCCCTGCTCCTGACCTTGAGGGACTAACAGGGAAAAAATGTCCATAAGTACCTGTAGCCTGCTGGACTTCAGCTCCACATCCATAGATGCACTGCCTTTATCTGTACTTTGCTGTCCCCAGTTCCTTAACCACAACATGTGTAGGAGTGAGTACCCTTCCCACAGTTTCTGTTCCACTCAGGAGCCCCAGCCAGAAAACCTGGGGTCTTGGGGGTACAGAGCCCCTGCCTACAATTACCACTTCCTCCCCGTTCTATCCCACAATTTTCCTCCTCTGTATTCCTTCTGTTACTCACTTGGGGCATGTTTTAATATTTTTCTGGAATTTTTTCAATAACTTCTAATTAGCCCTTTCACCTTCACTTTGACATTGTTATTATTCTTACACCCACACTCCCACCCTCACCAAATCTGTCCTCCACACTTGCTCCAAGAATAGACCTTGTAATGCACATGACTTCCTAACACCATTTGGCTTCTTTAAAATCTTTTGGTAACTTCCCATTTTCTTCAGAAGAAATGTTGAATATTGCGGCAGTAGCCACTCTGCTATGATCACCCTTTCACATGAGGATGTGAGTTCCACTTTGGCTGGCTGGCACACAGCATGAATTCAGCAAGTGGATGAATAAATGGACAGACGAACACGTGAATGGATGGCGAGTCCATCACGAGGCAGGAAGCTGAGTATTTCATAGAAAAGGCAAATCAAGTTTCTCAAACATTCCGTGAAGGGAATTTTAGACTGGAGAGATGCAAAACTATTTTATGGCCTTGAGAGTAGATTTAGTATTTAGGCTGGTAGAGACAGAAGCAAGAGGGGTGTGGGTGGGTAGGAAGGAAGGAGGGGGAATTCCAAGTCCAAAGCAGAGGCAGTACAAGTGCAGTGGAGAACGCGTGTCAGTAAAGCAAGCTGTGAGAACAGAAGCAGAACATGGGCAGATGGGTGACACACCAGGATGGAGGCCTTGAAACTAGACCGCGAGGACTGGGAATTTCTGCTTATTGCAGCATTAGGGCTCAAATTGGGGAATAGTGGGGACACAGTTGAAGAAAAGTGGTGGCAGGATCAGTGCCCACAAACTGAGAGAGTTGGAGTTTAATCTGGCTCTCGTTGATTTGAATTTCAAAGGAATTCAAGTATCCTCCCCCATCCCTCTATTTTTAAAATAGTAATTGAAGTGAACACTTGAGCCCTATAGATAAATGGTGAAGAATGAAGTGGTTTTTGTTTTAAGGAGAGGTTTAAATTAGCTCATTTTGAATTTGTAGTTAGCATCCACACCCATTTTTATCTCTATAATATTCCCTGAGATGTGGTCTCTGTAATCATGATGTTTGATGCCACCACCGTGGACAGCAAACACTGTCCCCATGCTGCCCTGGGCAGAAGTCCCTTGGGAATGAGGACAGTGCCTCTTTGAATACTTAGTGCCTTTATAAGTGGGCTGAGCAGAGGACAGGTTCAAGTGAACTTTGTTAGTAAATGGCAACTGAAGCATGACTCTCTGCTCCTGAAGGAGATAGGCAGAGGTGGTGTGATTGGAGGGATAGAGGCCTGGTTTGGGGTCTGAGAATTAGATACTATCCTTCTCTCTTGACAGTTTCCTGCAGGGTTTTAGGCAAGTCCTCTCCCATCCCAGGCCTCAGTTTCCCCATCTATGGGAAGAAAGATAGGACCAAACACTCTGTTTCAATTAGCAATAATCGCACCTCGGATAAACCTCATCGGCTACGATACTGCCACTGCACAAAGCTCAGATACTCCCTTTCTAGAGCACTTTTGAGCTCTGAAATGCCATCACTCTCTGCAGTTTCTCTTCTGACCTCTGCTTTGTTGTGCTTGGAGCCCCAGATGGAGAAGAGGAAGAGTCTATTTTAAGGAGACAGATGACTAAGAAGAAAACCACTAGCAAGAGGGAAAAAAAATGCCCAAAGAGTGCTGGCCTTTGCACAGAACTGACATATTTATGGGACTTTGCTGGCCTTGGATCATGAGCTGCCCACACACACACGGGGCACCCCACAGCAGTCACTGAATGCTGCCTTGTGGCACTGGGACCCATGGACCAACTGCCCCTGTTTACAGCCTCCATTAAAGCAGAGTGGGGAGCAACCGGCCCAACATGCCAGCTCTCACAGGGGTTGGCCTCACTGGGCCTGGCAGGAAGACCTCCCAGAGAGACAGAGAGCAGAGAGCAGAGGAAATCAGGTTGGAAATTTACTGGCAGCTCATGTTTGGTCCCATAGAAAGTGCTGATTTGGGCTACAAGAAATGGCACAATTTAGCTCAACCAGGCTGTCACGTTCAATCAGACCCATGGGAAGCCACAGGGCATTGAGTTAAGCTTCCTATCAAGTGTTGCCCGTTATGGAGTTGAATATCCACTGGTTAGTAGGCACCGGGCATACAAAGATATGTACATATATATTGTCTATCTTCACAGAGCTTGCAATCTAATGGGAAGAGCAGGCATGACAACATTTTTTTACAATCTGTCTTGCTAAATGTCACAATCAAGATGTACAGAGGGTTTTGGAGGAGCCATGAAAACCTTGTGTCTGAGTCTGAGAGTTGGCAGGGGAGGGGAAAAGCTTCACAGAAAAGAGGAGATGTCTCTCGATTTTAAAAAGATAATTGAGAATTGCTCAAATGGAGAAGAGGTAAAGAGGTGTGTTCTAGCCCTGGCTGGTGGCACAGTGGATAAGGTGCCGGGCTGTGAATCCAAAGGTTGCTGGTTCAATTCCCAGCCAGGGCACATAATCAGGTTGCAAGCCAGGTCTCCAGCCAGGTCCGTAGCAGAAGAAAGGTGAAAGGCAACCACACATAGATGTCCTTCTCCCTCTCTGCCTCTCTCCCTTCCCTTCTCTCTAAAAATAATAAACTCTTTAAAAATATAAAACAAAAAGAGGTGCATTCTTGGCTAAAGGCCCAGCCCAGGCACCAGCAAGGATGTGGGAGAATGTGGAAAGTTGGAAGACTCGCAGATTGCTCTCAGAGGCTAGAAACAGTGTACAAGGGTAGAGAGAGAGCAGGAGGGCCTGGAAATTTTGCAGGGTGCATTGTGGCCCCCCATCCCCTCAAAAAAGATATGTTGAAGTCTGAATCACTGGTACCTGTGAATGTAATCTTTGGAAACAGAGTCTTTGTAGATGTAATCATGTTAAGATGAAGTTACGGGTTGGGAGTGCTAATCCAATGACTGGTGTGTTTATAGAAAAAAAAATTGGGGCACAGAGACACTGGGGAAATGCCATTTAAGGCAGAGACAGAGACTGGAGTGATGCATATAAAAGCCAAGAAATGCCAAGGATTGCCAGCATTCCCAGACGCTAGACACAGGTTCTCCTTCTAAATCTCCAAGAAGGAATCAACCCTGAAGATACCTTGATATCAGACTTTAGTCCTCCAGCACTGTGAGACAATGAATTTGTATTGTTTTAAGCCATCTAGTTTGTGATAATTTGTTAATGTATGGGGACCCTAGAAAAGTAATACAGTAGGTACGTAAACCATGCTGAACTTTCATTTGTTGGTCCTTATTTCAGAAGTGCTTCTCATGGAACTATTCAAATCACTTGAAAATTCTCATGCCCTGAGAGCCAATCTTCTACTCTTCCAGATTTCTTCTTATACCTGGTACCTGCCCACAATCTTTAATCAGACTATGTATCCCGATTTTCATGTGTTTTTCTTTGATTCAGAAAAAAACATATTCTCCATAATTATCGAGTCATATTGTGTGAGTTTGGATGATTCAGCCAAATTGTTAGTGTCAAGTGTCCTTATCAGTTTTCCTGATTCACCTTCCTTACCTTGAGATTTCTAGCATTAGATTGCTTGCAAATTTGAAAAATGACCTTCAGCTACTTATAGACCTGTGTGAGCATATGACTATCATATTTTCAGGCCAATACTCCCAATATAATTTTAGCAGAGTAAATATTCCCATGATATCTCTAAAGGCAAGACCTTCCTTCCATATCTTCTCCTGATCCTGCAGAATAAAGGTCCTATCCAGGGCGTCTGCTTTGTGTTGGCTAATGGGGAAACTAAGTTGAATAGGAAATCCTTAAGAAGTTGGCAGTTTCATGGGCACTGGGCTTGGGAGAAACTCATAAAGGCCAAGTTGTTTCAATACACTGTGGTTAGTGAGCCAGTAGATGAATGCATGGAGTGCTTTGGAGCCCAGAAAAAGATCATTGGCCCAAGATAATGGCTGCCATTTGCTGGACACCTACTATGTGCCAGACGCCATGGTAGGGCTTTACATGTATTATCTTTTGTTCTCAAAGAACAAAATGCATGTTTCCATTTTCACTTTACAGATGAAGAAACTGCAATTCAAGAGGGTAATTAAGTAACTCACTTAAGGTCACTCAGTTAGCAAGTGATAGAACCTTAACTAGATTTAGGTCTGCCTGACACCCAAGATCATACATGGTTTCACCTCAGTACCAGGCTGGCTAATGCTCAGGGCTTATTTTTATCAAAGTAGGCACTTAAAAATATTCACTGATTTTTCCATGTTGTTTTTTGTACTATTGAAAGCATTTAATGGAAAGATAAAGATTAAATTCCTCAAGTTGCCAACAACTGTCGGTGTTGTTCTTACCTTGCTTGAGTTTTCTGAAGGTTGATCTTACCTCCTTCTTAAAAATTCTTCCTTGCTTTCCACAACATTATATACTTGTCTGGTATTCTTTCTTCTTATTGAATGCTCCTTTCAATTTACTCTTTCTCTGTCTAACTCCTTCCTGAAGGTTCTTCCCTCCATTCTTTTTAGAAAATGTATAACTCTACATAACATCTTCAGCAAAATTCCATCTACTCCAATGATTTCAATTAGTTTCTTGGTCATGTTTTACTTGTTGATTTATAAATTTCTGTATCTAATGTTGACTCCCTCTGAGCCCTAGACCTTTATACCCAGTGCTGTGGCCACAGTCTGCACCTGGAGCTCTTACCTGAAATACCTCCAAGCTACTACGTTTGGTCAATCCATAAATTCTCTTTATCTATTTCATAAGTATCTCTCTGCTCTGCCTACATCAGCCATTCTCAGTTATCACCTGTGGCCTGTCTCCTGTTTTCTATATCTGGAATGATTGTTTTCTCTAAAAATTTCATTTTGAAATAATTTTCAATTTATAGAAGAGTTGCTGGGATAGTACAGAGAATTCTTGTCCTTCACCCAACTTCCCTCATGTTATCGTCTTGCATAACCATGATACAGTGATCAAAGCTAAGAAATTAAAATTGTATCCTGAATGATTTTGCAGGCTCCTAATTACCTAGTTGCCTTCTCAGAATAATTTTTACCTTTTATTTTTTTAGCTTGAAAGGGAAATATTCCCATCCCCAGAGGAGGGATTAAAACTGATCTTTCCCTCTCCTTTTGACTAATTTCTACTCATCCATCAGCATAAACTAACTCCCCCAAATCTGATAAGGTACATCTCCCAGCTGTTCCCTGACAGCCTGCTCTATCTAGAATCATTGCACTGTACTCTCTGTGTACTTATCTGTCATTCTCGTAGACTTAGGAGAAGCCTGTACTTATTGGCTGCTGCATCCCAGCAGGTCATCAGTGATTATTTGTGATGTGAGTGAGTGAATAAAATTGGTGCAGCCAGAGCTATTGGTTTGCAGTGGGCAGCCAGAAGGGTATCACCTATAAACTGGGGATTTTGAACACCTACTGGGGACCTAAAGTCCTTTACAATAGAGGTCCAGTTCCAACAAAGATGGACCCTAATTCCATTTCCATCCTCTGACTAGTCATTATGAAGGGCAGGGCCAACCCTAATTTCACAGGCTCCTTGAATGTCACATCTGGGAGAGTGTCTCAAATCCAGTGGTACCCTAACCTGTTTGGCTGACTCAGAACCTCCAGGGATGGGGCCTGATGACCCACCTGTTTGCTAGCTTGCAGAGAGCTGCAATAGAAGCCTGGCTACAGCAGAGGAGTGGCACCCAGCACCCCTGCTTAAACACACCTGCTTCCTTGACAGTGCTGGACATCTGATAATAAAGGCGCCCAGCACCCCTGCTTAAACACACCTGCTTCCTTGACAGTGCTGGACATCTGATAATAAAGGCCCTTCCCAGCTCTGATCTTTTAAATACCTTATTATTTTTGTTTCAATATAAGCTGGTGAATCCAAGTGTTTTTAATATATACTATAATATATAAACTATTATAGTTTCCTAAAAATATACTTTTTATAAAGTCATATGTGACAGAAAACATCTCTAGTTTCTAATTCATAAAAATAATTTTATTCTAAACCTCCTTTTTTATCATGTAACATTAGAGGGAAAGGGAGGGAAGGAGAGAGGGGTGTGTATGGGGACAGTGAGAGAGAAATTGATGTGAGAGAGAAATATTAATGCAAGAGAGAAACATCAATCAGTTGCCTCCTGTATGCACCCCAACAGGGAACTGAACGCTCAACCTGTGTATGTGCCCTGACTGGGAATCAAATCTGAGACCTTTTGGTGTATGAGATGATGCTCCAACCAACTGAGCCACACCAGCCAGGACTAACATCAGAGATTTTCATTTTACAAATCCTGCTGTAGTGTTGCATTCGGATCTGGTAGGTAAATTATGCACATAAGAATTCTGATTCAGCTCAGCAACCATAGTCAATTTTCACCTTAGTTTTTGGGCACTTGTGACCCTATATTTCTAAATAAAGCATTTACTGATTTTTATTACTGGAATTTAATGCAGGATTTTATGTCCAAAATAAGTTAGTCCTAATGTCATGCCTTTCCAGAATTATATATCTCTGTCTAAGGAAGCCAAATGGCGGTAGATTTTCCACTCTTTAAAATACCTAATATTCTGTAATGGTTTGGCTGGTTGCTGTATGGAAACAGAAACACCATATGTCAAAACCCCACCTAACCCCTCATGTTATAGACAAAGTAAATGAGGTGGAAGTCAGGACCAACATAGGCAGCCCCAACCATGGTATCTGCATAGCCATAGTGAGTGCATAAAGTTGGAGGGACAGTTGGGTCGCAAAAGCTGACTGATCTCAATATCTATGCCCCTCAGGTTAAAACAGTGCAGCTTCTGAGCCTGCATCTTGTCACCTCAAGGCCCACTTGCTGAGTACAACCTGGAGTCAAGCAGGTAGCTGGGTAAGAGAACACACAGGAAATATGTTGTTGTAGACAAGGAGTTTGTGGTCCAGTGGAGAGGAAGTTCTGGGAGTTCTACTGAACTCAGTATTGCACAGAACAGTGATAAAATTTTGAAATTCCCAGGTTAATTAAAACCCTTTGAAGCAAAGGAATACTGGAGGTTCCACAGTTGAGGGGAAATGATTTCACAGTCTGTGCTACACATTTTCTCATTCTTTTTCACTACCAAGTATTCATTCCCAACAAACATTTAAGACACAATGAACTCTTCACAGCTAATCAGACAGACATCCATGAAAATGCTCTGGTCACCATTTTTCTGGGCTACTATTCTGACATCTGTTCTATACTATAGGGCTAAAGGGAAAGAGCCATGACTTTCCAAATTTATTTCCATACCCCTGCTTCTGTGCCTGTGATCAGAGGTGAAGTGGACCATCCACTAAAGAACTGAAGTTCTTCTCAGTTCCCTGGATAACAAAGGGGCAAGGACTTTCTGACATTTTGGCTCTGTGGTCCCTGATTTGAAATTTGCAGCCAATGCATCCATCAGAGCTGTGACCAGTTCCCTTCCTCTCGTCCTTCTTTCCTTCCTTCTTCCTTCCTTCCTTCTTCCCTCCCTCCCTTAGTCCTCTCTCTTTCTTTCTACCAATACATACTGAGCATGTCTTATCTATAAGGTCTTGCGCCAAACTCTGACTGAGTTGACTCAGAAGAAAGATGTAGTAAACTGACTGCTGACAGAGCTGTATACAGTGTTTTGAAAGGGCCTCCCATGCTTTGTCCATCAGTTATTTACTGAGCAATTGCTATGCTGTGTCAGACACACAGAGGTAAAGTAGAATGAATTCTTGTTTCTAAAGATCTCACAGTCCAGTCACAGCACCCAGATAGAAATGACTATCAAATAAGACAGATGATGTTGAACAACATAAAATGCTGATGGTCCACTAACCATCTTTCCATCCACCATCCAGACCCACCATACAACCATAAACAGCAAAATTAACAAAGGGAGATCATTCTAATGGTGAAAATTCCTACACATGGAATAAATCAGAGTGCTATAATAAAGAATACTTTGTATAGAGAGGTTACAGAAAGCCTCTCTATGGAAAGTCATGAGATGGTGGTATTACAGCTGAGATGGAAGGGGTGTGAAAAGTCCAGCCAGCACATGACTATTTGAGTAGAGATAGAATCCTAAGCAAAGGGAATAGCAAATGCAAAAGTCCTGAGGTAGAAATAAGTTCAGTGGGTTCAGAGGACAGAAAAAAGGTCAGAGTGATGAGTGCAGTTAGTGGAGGGGACAGGGCATGTGCTGTGGAACACTAGAGGAGGAGGTCTGAGTAAAAGGAATAGACTGGATCATGAAGTCTCTAAACAGATCCAAAGACACTTGGATTTTATTCTAAGCCCTCAAAGAAGCCTTTGAGAACTTTACACCCAGAAGAACATATTCTGACTTATGTTTTTAAAAGATTGTTCCAAAGTCCTCCCTCAGTGATAAATGTAACAAGTATAGAAAAAAGCAAAAAGTAAGATATAGATCCAAACAATACTTGATTTATATTTATAGAATGTTTTATACACAACACATTTATTTATTTATTTATTTAAGGATTCTAGTTATTATTTCCAGAGAGACAGAGGAAGGGAGAGAGGCAGAGACGGAGAGAAACATCAATGTATGGTTGCCTTTTACCTGCCTCCAGCCATGGACCTGGCTGGAGACCTGGCTTACAACCTTGTTATGTACCCTTGCTGGGGAATCGAACCAGTGACTTTTGGGTTCGCAGGCTGGTGCCTTATCCACTGTGCTACCAGCCAGGGCTACACACAACACATTTAAAATACACACTGTTTTCAACAGCAACTGGAGTATTGACCAAATTCAACGTTTGCTCAGCAATAATATAAATCTCAGTATGTTCAAACAAATGAAGTATTATAGAATGTGCACCCTAAACCAATTAAACTAAATTAGAATCAATTAAAATAAGATTATCTGGAAAATCCCCCAAATAGTTAGAAATTAAATAACACTCTTCTAAATAACACCTAGGTTAAAAGAGAAACTACAGAGGAAATTAGAAATATTTGGAATTGATTGATAATGAAAATACAATACATCAAAATTTATTATCACAACTAAAGCAAGGGAAAACTACAGTTTAAGTATTTATACTAAAAAGGAAAAAAGGTTTAAAATCAATTATCTAAGCTTCTATCTTAAAAAGCTAGATAAGGAAGAATACATTAAATCTGATATAAAAGAAAAGAAATAATAAACATAAGAATAGGAAGCAATGAAGTAAAACACATCCCCCAAACAGAGAAAATGGACACATTTGGAGGTTGGTTCTTTGAAAAGATTAATAAAATGTATAAATTCTGTTATTAAGATTAGTCAAGAAAAAGAGAGTGACACAAATGGCAATTTCAAAGATGAAAGAAAGGTTGACCTATAGATTCTATAGACAATAAAAGGATTGCAGGGAAATATGATGAACTCTATGTTAATGAAGTCAATAATTTAGATGAATGAAGTGGACCAAGTTGGAAAAACCTACTTATCAAAGCTGATTTACAACAAAACAGAAAATCCAAACAGTCCAATTTCTATTAAAAATGTCCAATTCTAAATCTTAGTCAAAAACATTTCCATAAAGAAAGCTCCAGGCCCGGATGTTTTCACTGATGAGCCCTATCAAACATTTATGGAATGAATTGTACCAGTTTTACATAAACTCAGAAAAATGAACTTGAGGACTCCTTTGCTCAATTCATTTTATAGGACTAATACAATCCCAACTGAAAAACATTTAAGAAAAGGACTATTACCCCAGCTCCGTGGATGAGGACACGGAGGCTCAGAGTGGTGACATGACTTGCCCCAGATCTGAGAACCTGGCAATGGCAAAGAAGCTCCAAGCCCCAGGTTTCCAACCCCCAGAGGTCCTCCACCAGACCGTCTTCCAGAAGCAGCCCCTTCATACTCTGCAAGTCATCGCATGGTGTAGGCAGCCCTGTAAGGCTCCCAGGTCCAGAAGCTAAGACCTGAGGAACCTCCCCGCTCCACTTCCTACTCCCAAAGAAAAGCAGATAGGTGAATCTGCTCTCCTCATTGCCTATTTTGGAATCCCTGGTGTGAATCTTCCTATAAACAATGAACAGCTGTTGGAGGCCAAAGATATATGTGACTATAGGAAAATCTCTGCCATGTCACATCTGGTTTTGTCATTTGGGCCAATAATCCTGTCTAGTCCATTATGTATTGCTTTGGGTAACAGATACAGCCCAGAAGAAATGCTTGACAGTTTTCACAGGAATGCAAGCCACTGCCAGATGAAGATAATGGTAGAATAGCAGTATAGTAATAGCAAAACTGTGCTCATTTTTCACTTATACAATGGGTCAAGTATTTAGGTTTAAGTGCTATTAGTTAATATTCAAATGAATCACATGCCATGTATTTTACCTGTTATCAGAAATTGAAATAACCACCCCAGCTCCCGTTTGACCCTGTAGTTTTGATGTTCTGAGGATGATTTTACAAGTGGCCCATTAACTAGAATGTGAAAACTAATTTTACAGTGGGTGTTGTAATGGGTTGTGAATCTTCATGACCTCATCTTGCTGGGACCATGGCTGGGACTGGCCATAATCTCTTAGCCTTGACACCTAATCTTGCCAACTTGTCTAGTTGAGAGTACCTCCTAACTATGTCTCAACTCCCCTTCCTCTCCTTAGTCCTCTTTCACAGCTTCACTAGTAGCTATGTTTTTATGTTGTCTTTGAGTTAAACCAAAAATTTATTACTGTATCTTTCTTAACTCTAGCCCCAGCATGTGTAAGTAATTTCTCAGATTTAACCACTTCTAACTGAACTCCCAATGGTGCTTCCCTAACCTCTCCTCTAGTTTTCCCTATCTCAGTTAAAGACAATTCCATTCACCTAGCAGCCCAGGACAAAAACTGGGACTCTACCCTTCTCTCTGCCCTACATTCAATCCCCTCAGCAAATCCTGTTGTCATCCCTGTCTTCCCAAGAGATGCAGAATCCCCACTACTCACCACTTCTGCTTCTACCATTCCGAGTCAAATCTCTCACCAGTATTATTGCAAGATCTTCTTTACTGGTCTCCCTTGCCCCACTGCTATTCTTTTCTTTTCTTTTCTAAGATATATTTTAATTAATTAATTTTTAGAGAGGGGAGTGAGAAAGAGGAGAGAACCATCAATGCTTGAGAGACACGTTGATCTGTTGCCCCTCGTACACCCCCGACCAGGACCAGCCTGAAACCCAGGCACATGCCCAGACCAAAATTAGAACCAGCCACCCCTCAGTCCACAGGATGGTGCCCAATTCTCTGAGCCACACCAGCCAGGACTGCTATTACTTTCAAATAGTAGCTTGTTAAAACCCAGAAGCCAGATTGTGTAACATCTGAGTTCAAAATCTATAATTGCCACCTTGCTGAAAGTAAGGGCAAAATGTATTACAGTGACCTAAAAAGTTCTACTCTATCTGGCCCTTCACAAGCTCTCAAAACCCATCTCTACTATTTTCTCCAGTGTTGCCTCCACTCCAGCCACACTGGCCCTTCCACACACTGGGCAAGACATCTGGGAACCTCTGTGTTTGCCATTCCCTCTGCCTGGTAAGCCCCAACACCTGCAAGGACCACACCCCTGTTTCTTTTTGATTCCTTATCTCTGAGGCCTTCCCTGACACCCAACAGTGACATCCTCTTCTCTGATTCTTTCTACTCTCTTCTCCTTCTTACTTTTTGTTTAACAACATATATAACCTTCTGATGAGCTATATGTTTCTCTAATACTGTATTATTTTTAAAAAAGATTTTATTTATTATTTTCATAGAAAGGGGAAGGGAGAGAGGCAGAGAGGGAGAGAGACATCAATGTATGGTTGCCTTTCCCCTGCCTCATACTTTATTATTGTTTATAATCTATATTATTCAAAAAAGAAATATAAAGTCTGTGAAGGCTCATCTTTGGTTATCTCATTCAACTGGGGATACCACTGTATCCCCAGTGGCTGGCACAAAACAGGTACGTAATAAATATTTATGAAATGAATGAATAAATGAATATGCTTCTTCAGCCTCATCTTCCAGGGATCCCTCCCATTGGACACCAGCTGCTAAATAATAATGACAATGATTATGATGATAGTGATAAAAAGTATTCCTTGAAAAAACTTCAACATACACAAGGGAGTTTTGGAAAAAACAGATAACTGTTGTTACGTATATGTGTACAACATATTGATGAAAACTAGCAAACACAAAAGGAATATAGCCAACTCATGTGCAAAATGCATCAGTACAGAGTCGAGAGAGAGTTCGTCAGATTCCAAGGTTCTGTGGATTTACAGCAATGGCTCTCTGGTCTCAACAGCATCCCTGTGGTAACGTCGCAGGCAAGAAACCAGATGTGAGTTTATTGTTCGAACTTATGCGGTGCTGTGGGTGGGGCTGTGTTGAGACATCCCCTGAAGGTCTTACCTATTAAATATTTTGATTATTTGGCAAGAATAAAAAGCATTCCTGGGAGCAGCACGGTGCCTATTTGAACTAACTCCTCATTAGGAGAGGGATGGCTCAGGCACAAATAGATCTCTCCAGCCCAAGATGTTTCCGGGGAAAGGAAATAGCTAAGTCTCTTCAGTGCTGTTTGACTCTCTGCGTCTGAGATTGCCAGATGCGCCAGGACACAGGTGCACAGGATAATCCCATTTCCCAAGGCCTTGTCCTGTTTCAAGCTGTGTTGGGACATCTCGTGAAATCAACATGTGAGTTTCTCCCTGATTATGACTTCCTGAATGTCCCCCCGTAAAGGTGGGCTTTCTATCTGTAGATGACACACATTGATTCCCTGCACTCTACTCCCTGTGCCCCACAGAGAGCTCCAAAAAGTCAGGCTATCGTCTCTGTTAGAGACAGACAGCCAAGCTGTGCGATAGTCCCATTTGCCTTTCAGCACCTCCTCTGTCCTCAACATTCCCCTCTCTCCCACCCTCAGCCTTTAACCTAGTGGTGGTCAAAGTTGAGCATGCATCAGCATCTCTGAGAGAGGGTCTTAAAGCACAGCTTCCTGGGACCCTCCTCCACTGTTGTAACTCAGTAGATCAGGGTGGGGCTTTACCTTTTTATCTGGTCCCCAGGGGATGCTGGTCCAGGGACCCCACTTTGAAACCCCACTCACTCACTTCATCCCTTTGTCTGGACTATCTTTTACCTTCCTCCTCTCCATTCTCACTGAGGCTGGCTTAGTTTGGGCCCTGACAGACTTTAGAACATAAAGAGACTTAAAACATGAATAATACGTCAGAGGAGTGATGTGAGAAGCTCACAGGCACAAAGCTAGAAGGCAGTCGGGGCAGGATCCAACCTCAGGGTCTTCAGAGTCCATGCGGCACAGTACAGTGATTCAATCCCCACCTTGGGAAGGAGGCTGCAATGCCCAGGGAAGCACAGGCCCTGCCCAGTGAAGAGTCACTGAGCAAGTTAATAGAAGGACAGGGACCAGAACCCAGTTCTCTTGATATTTAACACTTCTCTTCTTCACACTTTCATTCAGCTACTCTCATGAGCACCTGCTCTGGGCCAAACAGGAACTATTCCTTCATTTCACCAAACACAGGGGACTGTTACGAGGTAGCAGGCAATGTCTTAATCACTGGGACACAGTAGAGTGTAACAACAGTCACTTGTCCTGTCCTTGTGAGTTCCCAATCTAGTGGAGGATTTAGACTCATAAAATAACTACACAAAAAATAAGGTTAAACTGCCCTGGCTGGTAGCACAGTGGATAAGGCACCAGCCTGCGAACCCAAAGATCGCTGGTTTGATTCCCCAGTCAGGGCACATAACCAGGTTAAGCCAGGTCTCCAGCCAGGTCCGTAGCTGGAGGCAGGTGAAAGCCAACCATACGCTGATGTTTCTTTTCCTCTCTGACCCTCTCCCTTCCCCTCTCTCTGGAAATAATAAAATCTTTATAAAAAGTAAGGTTAAACTGCCTTTAGGGCTGACGATCAAGGAGGAGGGATTCATGCTGCTCTGAGCACAGGTAGATGGGGGCCTGGAGGAAGCTCTTCCTGGGGAAATGACATGTAGGTTGATATCTAATGAAGGAATAGGCGTTCACCAGGTGAAGAGGGGTAGGAAAGGCATTTGGTGAAGGGAACAGCCGGTATAAAGGCCTTGTGGTAGGAAGGACCCTGGTAATTACATGCAAATAAAAGAAAACCAGTATGGTTAGGGAAAGAAGAGTTAGGGGCGAGGGAGGCAGGGAGGCACCAGTCCTCACAAAACCTAAAAGAGCACCTGAAGAGGGTTTAACTTCTAAGAGCAGTAGGAATCCACTATAGAGTTTTCATCAGGGAGAGCTTGGCATGGGTAGATTTGCTCAGATGGTTGTCACGTGGAGAAGGGGAAAGTGACACAAGGTCTTAAGCATATTGACTTAAGTACATCCAGTTGGAATCAGAGTATGTCAACTTCATTGGGGGAAAGCAGGACCAGGGGGAAACCTCAAATGCGTGGAAACTAGAGAGACCAACAGCTTGGAGGGATCCAAACAGAACATTTTATTAAATTATGAAACCCCCCCAAACAGAAAAGCAAATTGCATGTTGCAAACATAACCACTAGATGTTACCAGTTGAGGCTTCTCTAACCTTCCCGTGTGAAAACATGCAGCCACCTGGCCTCTGGCAACCTAAATTCATCTTACCTAATTTTCCTAGAATTCTGTGACCTGGGGATAAATCAAACTGTGTTCTGTTGTTTACTATTAACCTTGGGAGCCTGTTTCCACGAACCAATTTTTTTTTTTCCTAACAGCTCACAACTGTATGGCCCTGAGCATAATTCCCTCTGTTTGCAAAACAGACTTATCCAGGTGAGCCTTTTTCAGATAGGAGCTGTTTCTTACATATCCCACTGTCCTGTTTATGGACATTTTCTCAGTGACCCCTGGCCATGGAGCCTCTCCATCTTGTGGATGAGATGCCAGTCTGATACATCATCTGTGTTTTGCTTCAAGCTGAATTCTGGGAAGTGTTGTTTCCCTTCCTGAACATTTGCTTTGAAGATAAGGAGAGAACGGCCATCTCCCCCAAGAGCCTCCCAGGGCGTTCCTGCCTGTCAGTCTTCCCCCTGCCTGGGGAAATTCCATCAGCCAAACATCAGCTGGACAGACGGACGGCCCGCCCGGTGACTGCACCCTGTAATTAAGAGGAGCTGAAGGAAAAGCCCTCTGTAGAATCCTTTTTCCCTCTGATTTTAGGAAGGCGACTTGTTTTTACCAACACCCAACATTGATTTAAGATTTCAAAACCTTGCTTGAGAATGCTAAGGTGCAGTCACGTCCAGTGGCCTGGGCCCGGGGCTCTGCACCTAGATTGGCCACCAAGCAGCTCCGCGACCTCGGACAAATTCCTTTGCTTCACTGTCTCTGGCTCTTCCGCTGGAAAATGGGAGAGTTGAACCAAAGTCTAAGAAAACAGAATTTTCGATTATATTTTCAATCTTTTAAATGATACCCTTCATGCTTGAGGTGTCCATGTTTTGAAAAACTTTTGACTTTTAAACACACTGAACTTATTAAGTATTCTTTACTTTATTTCTCCCTTGTATGTATCAAAGCTCATGCCAGAGGCTCTGTTCAACATGGCTCGTCGATATTATTCTAGCCAAATAAAAACTCATTGTAAGGGCACGTGGTTTCTTACAGAACCTTTGAAGTTTTGAAAGCAGGTTGCAAATCTCTACTGCAACATTCATGGACCCCGCAAAAAAATCCTAAGAATCCCAAATGGAGGAACAATGGGGGAGGGGAGTGTAAAATGTCTAGAGGGGCATCCTGTGACCACTGTTCTGAAGCTTAAGCCTGATAGAACTCCAAAGTCCCTATTCTAGGGAAAAGGTGTGAGAGAGCTGGTTTAAGCAGCCCATGCTCAAGCTGTGGAATTTTAGATCTCTGTCTCTCTTCTCTGGCCAAAGAGAATCATCACATGTCTCTGGATGACATGTACTCGTGCTTCCCCTCTGTTAGTCTGGCCAGTCCCAGTATTTGCGGACTGACTCAGTGCTGAATCAACTGCATTCAAACTGATGAATACCAAGCAATTCATTTCTCTTTCTGATGCCTCCATATGCCAACTTCCCTCGTACTTAGCATTACTCGAGATTTCAAAGTCAGACCATTTGAATTCATTGTCTACTCCCACTTTATTTTTTTTTAAATGCATGAGAAGTACCTCCTAGATTCCAGGCACATAGTAAGTATATAACAATTGCTTGCTGAATGTAAGAATAAATTACCCAACCCATGTATGAGTAAACTCTGTTTGACATTTCCACGTATTCCATGTCACTTGACTCTCTCAACAACTTGGTAAGGTAGGGATCATTCTTCCCATTTTATACTCAAGGAAATAAAGTCTCAGGTGTTGTGACTTGTTCAGGGTCACAAACTAGTAAGTAGTGAGGCAAAACTGGAAACTAGGTCTTTGGTTTACACACCCCTGGGCTGATGCCCTAGAAGGCAGTCCCTCGTGGGTCCCTACCGTTCATTCCTCCAGCGTTTTTGAATGAGCTGACCCTCTCTCTCTCCCTCTCAATTACCAGCCCCACCAGTTCATTACTTCATCCCTTAGCTGTCTTCTGCCTGGCTTACAGCACTTTTCTTTGCTCTATCTTGTCACCATCATGTGTCATTTTGACACTTTATATCTGAGACTTCCCCCACCAAATTCCCGGAAAGTTCTTTGCAGTGATTTGGTGGGACCACAGAACATTCTAGCATGGAGTGACACTGGTGATCTCCAGTCCATCTCCTCACTGTGCAGACAAGCCCTTGGGCTGGAGAGAGGATGCCTCCTGCTGACCACCACCCAGGTGTGCACGAGTCCTCCTTACTGAGAGGGGCTTGACCATCCCGCCGTAAAGACCTTGCCCACCTCCCTGTGGGTTCCTCCTCACCTCCATCCTCTTTTCTCCTGCACAGGGCCCACACCACCCCAGATGGAGAGCCCTCACCCAAAAGCCAATGTTATCACCAATTAGCTGGTGATGTTGGGCAAGTCACATCCTCAGTTGGGGTTCTCATTAGTAAAATGGAAGGATTTACCACAGTGGTCATAGCAGCTTCAACAGGTACTGCTTGGGGAATACTCTTTCTTCTCTCCTCCCCCATTCTCAAAGTCATCCCTGTCCTTTGCTGAGCCCTCCCTCAGCCTAGGGGCCAGAGCACCTGCTCTTTTTCCCAACTGGTATCTGAAATTCCAGCTCCTCTCCAACTGATTCAGGGGCCCATTCTGAGCTTCTGGACTTTAGCCCAGAACTTTATCTCTCAACATCAGGACCACAAACTCCCAGAGAAACATGATGTCAGGGTTAATGAGCACCTACTACCCATGACTTCTTGGTTCTCTGTCCTTAGAAACTGGACACAGATGAATACATTTCTTCCTTACCACACCCAAGTCTCACCCTGTCAGTTTTGGAACCGCAAATGACATTACATTTTCCCTCTTTCAAATTGGGAAGGTTCTTTTAGAACTGGTTCAGTATAACCCCCAACTTTATGCCCATTTTAGAGACAAAGAAACCCAGGCACCTAAACCCCTGGATAAAAGGTTATGAGAGAGAATGTGAAGGACAGTAAAAGACAGATGTTTTTTCTTGGTGATCAATGGTAGAGGACCTACTGGGATAATGGCCTTTCAATATTAATTCTATTATTAAAGACAATGCCTGTAGCCTTCCTGCCCCCACTGGCACAACAGCTCAACTGCTCCAAAATGTGGTGTTGCTGAGAGCACCATGGCTTCCCCCCTTTAGGACTGACCTCATACATAATATGTGGGTTGGTGATGAATCAGCAATTAACCACAAAGCCCAGGACATACTTTAATAGATTTATTGGTTATGTCTAATAAAATCATAATCACCATGAACTAATTTAACATTTTAAAATGGTTTTACACGCATTCTTCTGGGACATTCAAGCATATATCTAACCTCAAAGAGAGGAGCAAGGAATGGGGTTTCATTAGTGTTAAAAACTTCCTAAAGTGGGAAACAGAAATTCTAGTCCTAGCTCTGCAACCATTTGGGCATGTAGACTTGTCGTAAGAATGTCACTCTGTCCCCTTTTATCCTCCTGTAAACCACAGATCAGGTGATCCTATATGATCCTCAGGTTTTAAAGAAGAATGAGGTTTTCCCACTTGTCTTCCCAATGTCTCCAGCCATTTCTCACTAACTTCTGACCACGGCCCTCTGGGTTTGCCCAAACATTAATCAAGTTAACAGTGGTGCATTGCTGATGGACGCAAGGTCTCCTGGGACAACGGTGGAATGGGAGCCTGAGAAACAGAGAGGACTGCCATCAACTTACAACCCACGGCCTGCAGTCCCTGGATATCACAGGCAGATGAGTCAAAGTCTGCAGCCTCCAGTCTCTGGATATCACAGGCAGATGAGTCAAAGTCTGCGGTCCTGGGTTGGTGGTCCTTGATCTGTTGTTTTGTCTTTTAGAGGCTCAGCCTTCCTCCAGATAAACCAAGGTTAACACCTTTAAGCCAGGGACCTGGATTGATTGTGGATTAGCTGAGCTGGCCACCAGCACCCCTTGGCTGTCCCAGTGGTGAGCGGCCATCTGCAGGGGGTTGAAGAAAAGCAGGAATGTCCCCTACCCTTCCGCTACCCACTGCCCAGAGCAAACACAGTGCTCCTCCTTCAGAAGCAAGTAATTAGATGTTCCCAGAGTGACCTGTAAATTCCTAACTGCCCTCTTCGGGAGGTAGGAAGGAAAGAGATTGCTAGTGAATATTTCTCTATTTTTCTGTCTGTTGGTGGGTGTGTATTGAGAGCGAGATAGTGTGCATGTGAGCACCCCCTTCCCACCCTGTGACTCACACAGCTGGGTATTTACACACCAGGTGATCTCTGCTGTAAAAGGCAAGTCCCCGGCTGCTGAGGAATTTTAAGAGATCTCCCTGGAATGCCCCTATGGGATGTCTGGTTCTAATTGCCTCCGTCAGCCAGAGCTGGCGAGCTGGCAGGAGCAATGAGAGGTGAAATTGAACAGATTCCAGTTCACATCGGACCCCCAGCCCTGCCAGAGTCCCCCAAGGGCCAGAAAGGAAAACAAATGTGGCAATGGGGGTGGGGGTGGTGGAGAAAAAAAACACTAGGCTGGGAATTGGATGGCCGGGATTCTCGTCCCTCTGCCACCTGCCACTGCTGCCACACCGCGCTGTGTGGCTCTGGACCCAGCACTTCCCTGCCAGGGCCTCCAGTTTCCTCATGTGCTAAATGAGTGGTGAGGACTGGCCGGTCTCCAAGGCCCTTCCTAGTCTCTGATTCAGGGACAAAAATGTCAAGCTCTCGAAGGCAGGGCTTCAGGAGGCGTTTTCTTCTGAACTTTAAAGCCAGATGCTCTGCATTTTTAGGTCTTTACGAAGAATCAGGTAAGAGAGAGGACTTTGCTCCCACCCATTAGGTAACTCAGCCCCAGCCCCATTCCTTTCTCTGTCCTTGGCCAGGGACTGTTGCTCAGCTGAGCACTGACCCTGCCACAGAGGAGGCAGAGATCCCATAGTTCCTTAGCGCCCCCTATAGGTCCAAAGGGTAGTCACACTGGAACAGGAGTTGCCCAGGGAAGCTACCTGACGCCCAGCACCCACGGCTTTCCCTACAGCAGAGCCTCAGGTTTTAAAAGCGGGCATTTCCAGCTGACCCCTGATTTGTGGGGAATTTCTCTGTCCTTTTACCTGTTGTTTTGAGGCTCAGACTAAAACCCTTGGACTAATAGCCACAGAGGCTGAGGTTGAACACTTCTCAGAGTGCGGATGGTACATGCACAGTACAGCATGAGTCACCAAATATCAAATATTGAAGGCTTCTAGGTCAACACCCTGCTCTGACCCTGTCCACCCACCGGCCACCGCACCCCACCAACCCCCCAGCTGAGGCTCACACATCTCCAGCAAGGAAGAGCTCATTACTTTATGACTCTGCCTGGATCAGTGAGGAAGTTTGTTTGGTGAGTAGTGGCAGAGCCTAAATGACAGGGACGTTATTAAAGTGGTGCTTCTTTTGGTGCTCATCTAAAAGACACCTGCAGGTAAGCTGCAGCCCCTCATCATAGGGAAGCAAAGCTCCTTCTGGGTTTTTCCTCAGCCATTTCTACTCGTGATTTCCTTACGGGTCTTATGGACCAAGATCATCACTTAAATTCTAGGCATCACCTCTGTAATCTCGGAAAGAAGGGGAAGGGCAAGGCTCAACACCATTCCTTCCCTCCAAGTCACGCCACTGAAGATCCTCCTCATGACTTTGCTTCCATCTCGTTGGCCACTCCAGCTGAAGGGATGGCTGGGAATGTAGTCTCACTGCCTGTTCACATAAAATTAGGGGCTGCAATGAAGAAAGAAGGGGAGAAGGAAAAAGGGGTATGTTGGGTTAACACCGACCAGACTGCCACACAGCCAGTGTGTGCTGAGAGACGCCATGGGTGGGGGTGTGGCTCTGTCATTGCCTCTTGCGGACACTGGTTTCCCTCTGATGCAGAGAAAACAAGGAGCTCTGTGTGCTGGCTCACCTGGGAACACTCACCTGATCCAAGAGACTCTTCACCTCCCCACACCGGACCAGGTTCCTGCCAACTTGGTGGGGAGAGATGGTATCTGCCAGTTCACTCTCTCCCAAGGACGATGCCAGGCAATTGAAACCTCCAGCTTCCTCTGAGCCAGGCCGCTCTGGAACTTTCCCCGGGGAGCGCCACGCCAGCTCACCTGCAAGGACCCAGCCCAACTCCCGACATGTGCCCAACAGAGCTCACTGCCAGTTCTGGGGCCAGCGAGAAATTCCCTTCCATCAGGTTCTAGTGGCTTTTTAGACCCTCCTCCAACCCCTTGGGAGAGACTCCAGCCTGCACTTGGATGTGCCCTCCAGCCCAGGAAGAGAGTTCATTGCATTCTCTACGTGTTTATTCTGCTGGGACCCAAAACCACCCATCGGATCAAAGGGCAAGCCCTCACAGGTTAAAATGTGATATTTAAAATGGTACACAAGGAAAGTGGAGTAAAGGTAGACTGACTTGACTGTGAGGCTTACTTCTGAAGGAGCTGGTTTCTGGTTTTCCGGTCTCCGATACCACTGGTCTGTCTGGCTAGGACAGGAGGCCCTTCTCTTGGCTGATCTCCAAGCTCTACCATCTGGCAGATGGGATTTCCTCCTCCTCAGGAGACCCACAGGCCTTTCCTTACATGTTTGCCCTCCCCCTTGGACCACTCACTGCAAGGCCACATTCCTATAGGGAAACTGAGGCAGGGAAAGGTTGTTGCTTACACTGGACCAAGATGTGTAGGTAGAGGAAGGGCCCAGATGAAGGGAAGAGAAAGCAGGGACCAGAGCAGACACCACTTTCTAATCTTCCAGGGTGCTTCAGCTCTTCACTGTGTGTCTCAATCACGATTTCTTCTTTATTTCAATGGCTAGGTAATTCAGTAACTGCACCAATTATTTCTTCCAATCAGCTGCATTCTCTTTATAGAGGATTATTTGAAGCTGGTTTCCATGTTCACCACCCTCCCTCGATGAGGCTGTAAAACCTCTCCCTCCTTCCCAGCACTTTCATCCATTCAGGCCTCCCATGAGACCGAACGTGTTTGAAGAGAGAAGCCCTTAACCATGTGATTAAAGTAGGATTTCCCTTCAAGATGGAGTTTCCAGGAATCAACCGAGTTTAAATGCAAGGACCACCTCTTTGGAAATGTGAGGGAGAGAAGTAATCAGCTTCAATTTGTTAAGAACCATTTATCATGAATGCCCGAAAACTATGTCTGTTTCAGATCTTTTCCCCAGTATAACTAAGTTATTACACATACATCACAGAAGGTTCCCAGACTCCCCAGCTCTGCAGACAGCCCCCGAGAGGCAAGCCTTCCCATTTCTTAGAATATACTTAGGTAAGGGCATAGTGTCATTCTCAGCACTTGGCTGGTTAGTATTTTTTAAATATATTTTTTGCTCTGTTTCATGTCAGGTACTTAATACCTTGGAGCACTTAAAATCCTAATAGCAGGTTGAATTACCAGTGCTTTGCAGCCAGGGAAGCTACAAAAAGAAAAAGAAAAAGAAAAGTTAAAAAAAAAAAAAAAAAGGTTAGGTGCATGTTTTCTGTCTTCAGGTCAAGGTGGAGGCAGAAAATCGAGTCTCAAACTGCATGTTGACTTCATGGCTCCATCCTGGCATGTCTGTCTGTATTGAAATTATTACCCAAAAAGCCCAGCCAAGTTCCTTCTTCCTTAGAAGCTCAACTCTAATGCCTCCAAAGAACAAAATCAGAGTAGCTGAAACAGAGCAGCAACTTTGAATAAATCACTTCAATCCCTGGATGACTATTTTCCAAAGACTGGTGCAAAGTTTCCTGATTTTCCAGCTCTCGCCTGTGTGGCTCACATGGTTAGAGAGTCATCCCATAGACCAAAAAAAAAGGTTGCATGTTCCTTCCTGGTTGGTGCACATATGAGCAGTAACCGTGTTTCTCCCTCATATTGATGTTTCTCTCCCTCTCTCCTTCTCCTCCCTTCCCTCTAATATTAGCATGGCCTCAGGTGACGATAAAAAAAAGTTTCTTGATTTTCTGGAAAATATAAACAAGATAGTATCTGCAATTATCTCTTTATATCTATGTAGGGATTGATGTTTAATAAGCATTGACTGAGGGTTCTATCTGCATCACATTTGGGTGCATAGAACAGGGCTGAGGTTTGGACTACTGGGGATACAAAGCAGAAGGGGGTGAATTTAAACCACGCTCTATAAACATGAGTATATGTAGGCTCACTATAAAAAGAAAGAAAGAAAGAGTGGATATGATATGCAAGTATCTATATTAGAAAAGGAAAGAGAAAATGTAAGCAGACACATATTTGCTTATCATATATGTATAATAAAAAATCTGGGTGGGTGGGGAGGGGGACAGAGGGGAGCAAAAAGGGGATGGATGTAATACAACAACAATAAAATTAAAAAAAAAAAAAAATCTGGTAACAAGCCCTGGATGGTAGCACAGTGGTTAAGGAGCCGGCCTGCTAACCCAAAGGTCGCAGGTTTGATTCCCCAGCCAGGGCACATAACCAGGTTGCAAACCAGGTCTCCAGTCAGGTCTGTGGCTGGAGGCAGGTGAAACGCAGCCATACACTGATGTTTCTCTCCCTCTCTGCCTCTCTCCCTTCCCCTCTTTCTAAAAAATAATGAAATAAAATATTTTTTAAAAATCTGGTAACATCATTTAGTAGGAGAGGGGACATAGAGGGTAGGAGTAAGGAGTAATGGGTAGGACAAAAAAATTCCCCTTTGTAGATGTTGTTCCTTTTGAACCTTGAACTGCAAAGATCATGGTTTATTATCACTTATTTACAAAAGAATAACAATTTAATTTAAAACATAATGCGACCCATTCCAAGTGGCCAGGTGGTGGTTCCGAGGGCTAAGAGTAGGGAAACAGGAAGAAAAGGGTGCTGTCTCACTCAGCCAGCCTGGCTGATGGGTCTACATCCTCTATGCTCCGAATGGGCTCCTCTTGTTACCCTATGCACCCTCCCAGAGCATCAAGGCCAAGGTGTGTCCAGGAGTCAAGGCTCATGTTATCTCTCCAAGCAAGCGGGGAAGTACCTTCGATGCTAGTTGGCATGTGATGCTTTCCAAGGAGAGCAAGGGCACTCTTATGTCCCTATCTGGGGACCTCACTGAAGGGAAATTGCAGACCAAGCAAAGGGTAGCCCAGAAGCTGGCCAGGATGTGCTGGGAGGGAGAGTTGAAGATATCAGCGTATCTCCAGCTGTTTAAGGGCAGAGGAGATGAGAGCCTGTGCATGTCTCAGGTAAGCTACAGACCTCCACGGCTAGCGGATTTTCCTCTTCAGCCACTGGGGACAATAACACCCAGACCAAAACAGCCCAGGATATTCTTGTTCACACATAATGTATGCAAGATGTCTAGCACTTAGTAGCACTCTGCACAGGCTCCTGAGCCCCAGATATATCCTCCTCTACACAAGCAAGTTTAACTGCAGGAAAGCAAACCTGGGACCCCATTAGGAAGGACTTTCCTGTAGACAGATCTGTTCAAGGATTGAGCAAATCTTTCCATGGGTATCACTGAAATCAACGGTTCTGTATGAGAAGAAACTGAAGGCTCTGCCTTTGTTGTCTTTAAGTTAACCACAAAGTAGATAGTTCGGAGTTCACCAGCCCTTCGGCTCCATGCTCCTCTCTGTTCCTGTCCTTTCTCGTGACAGCCTGCTCCCAGGAAGGTTCAATTAAGAAGGCATTTCCAGACCCACAGCTCTGCGCTCTGCGGCTGGCACCACCACATTTTTTGCATTCCCTGACTCCACTGCTCCTGGAGCTGTGAAGTGTGAGTGGGCGAGTGTGTGCGTGTATCGTCTCTCTCAGGAGAAAATCCCGTGACCCAGCCTAAAAGGGATTTTCTCCTTTGGCGCTCCAATTCCAGCTGGAGGAACTTTTCTCCAGGTTCTAGTGACAACCACGAGAGAAGCAAGTGTTTTCCTAGAGAGAATGTCCTAAATTGCACTTGACTTCTGAGCAGGCGGTGTTCTGGGCTCCTGGGGATTCTGGGATAAATGGGGTCTGGCCTGGTGGTGAAGAGGGGAAGGATGGAAAGGGCGGGGGGGCGGGGGTGGAAAGGTAGTGGGGGGAATGGAAGGGTGGGGACCACAGTCAAATAGGAGTGACACACCTCTGTAGTAACTCCAACACGGGCAGGCCAGCTGTGATCGGTGTGGCAGGGAGCTGAGTGCAGTGGAGACTCAAGAAGGCAGCGGGTTGACATTCATTCTGACATGAGGCTTGAAGGTCAGTGGTGTCTTCACAGAATAGGTGAGGTTGAAACTGGGGTTTAGAGATGAGTCAGAGATTAGGGGTGGGAGGAATGGACATGATTTCCAAGTTCATGCTGGCTTCATTTTTCATCTGTGAATCCTTTTGTTCCGGGGTTTCACACCAGTGAAAGCATTTCCACTTGCAGGGTGTGACCCGCCCTAGCTTCAGACACCTCTCTGGGTGGGGCCGTGCAGGAAGGGCCTCTCTGGAGGCCGCAGCTGGCGCTGTCCCGGCCCTGGCCAGACCCGCTCCCACCCCTGCCGGGGCTGCTCCCCTTCCCTTTTCCTCTCTCCCCTCCCGTGCCCCGTCTGGGGAAAGTTATCCAAGCTCCAAGTAGTAAATTTAAGTCTTTGGCAGCCCTCCCACAGATGACTCCCAAATCGTCCCGTTCCGGGGGTGGGGGTGGGGGAGGCCACGAGTTCAGGCGCCGGGCTTTGGCCGGGTGGTCTGAGAGCTCCGGTCGCCCTCTGCTGGCGGGAGCGGGTAGCTAGCGTGGAAGGGGAGGCGGGGGAAGTGCCGGGTTTTTACCAGCGACGGGGAAGAGCCTGCTCTGGGGTCCGTCGCAGTGAAGGGAATTCGGTCCTCAACATACCTCAGACCGAAAAGGGGGAGAAAGGGTGCACGCGCGGGGGTGCACGTGGGTGCGCCCGGGTTTGTGTGGTGGGCGGACACACACACGGAGTCCCCGTGGGGCCGCGGGTTGTCGGGGGTGTTGGGGTGGTGTGCATGCTTTTGTTCTTGTTCCTTAGGGTGAGTGTATGGAACTGTTTCCAGAGTAAAAAGACAATAAATAAGAAGGTAATCAGGCCCAGATGTATCCCTCCCGGGGAAGTTTCCAGATGTCCTCTCATTAACCCTCAGCCCCACACCATGGGTGATGTGTGAGGCGCAACGGATTACATTTTCAGTTGTTCTGTTGGGCAGAGTGAGTTCCCCAGTGTGATCAGGGTCCGGGGTGAGAACCCTGGTTTTACCACAAGCGTCCAATGACCCGGCGATTAAGACCTGAGAGGTCATCTAGTTCATCCTCATTATTTTGCCGAGGAGGAACCACGAATTCAGCGGGAGAAGCGCGAAAGAAAGATTCTAGATTACCTTTCAAGTCCTTCTTAACCAGGAGCTCTGATGGTTAGCGCCCCCACCCCAGTCCAGCCCAGGGTTTGTGCCAGGAAGATCCCAGCAGCCGTGCCCCTGCCCTTCCCCACCTCTGCCTTGTCTGTTTACTCTCCAGAGGAATTTCCTGACCCGTAAATCTTGAGAGATTTATTATTTCCTGAGGCATCCCTTCATTGGAAAATGTGGCTTTCCAGTTCCACTCAGAACCACACCGGGGTCATGGCTCTCAAGTGGGACCAGAATTTCTCCTGGATGGTCCAGGGGCAGGGGGTGAACACCAGCCTCCCATCAGCTGCAAAGGGGCTGATAACACACTACCTAATTTTCCTGGTTCCCTGCCGAACCAGCAGACCCGAAGCTTCACTCCACATGTTGTCAGAGCTTCCGGAAGTCCGAAAAGAACTAAAGGGTGTGGTTCCTCTCTTCATACCACCTAGAAGAAAGAAGGGGCTGGGGTCCTCTTATTGTTTTTTGTTTGTTTGTTTGTTTCTCTAAAGCCACTATTGCTGACGCCTTTTCCCTTCCATTGTGAGGGAAATCCTCCTAGACACAAGGCAGCTCACAGTTCTGTAGGCAGTGACTCCTTTAGTCTACAGGGTAAGTCCAAACATCTTTATAGGATCTTCAGACACCTCAGGACATAACCCCCAACCCCCTCCAACATGCGGCTCTTTTGCTGTTTTCACACCTGCCATGAACTCCAGCCACATGGGTCTCGTTGCTGCGTCTGGGCCCTGCACCTCTGTCCCCATGCTGGTTTACATCTACACCAGCCCTGCCATCACCCCCTGCTTTCTTCAACCCCAGTGCCCTTTCCTCTACCTCTAAATGTTGATATCTTTTCTTTTTTCCAAAGGCCTATCTCAAAGGTCGCCGGGGAGCCTTCAGGGATTTCTTCCCTCCCAACTTAACAGAAGCTCTTTTGAATCTCCCAGGATGCACTTGGTTTGCACCTCTTCAGGCTCTTGTAGGGTGCTTTATTGTGCAGTTTCTTGTTCCAACTGTTTATTTCCCCTTTTAGATTCTGAGCACCTTGAGGACAGGGGCAGCATCTTAATGGTCCCCCTCACCCCCCCCCAACCCCTGTTCCTCCCCTATTCCCTCACCCACCAACCCAGCAATGTTCTCAGCAGTGAGGATGTTCCAGGGAAACTTGTAAGCAGCATGCAAATAGATAATCCATGATTTTGACTTTTCTAAGCTTGGCTACCCTTCCTTAGGACAAATGAAGCCAGAAGAGCAATGTGCTTCAGAGAACACAAACCGTTCTTCTCAGAAGAGAGTGTGGCCTGAAGCCTGGTGTACAGGATGCAGCCCTGCTGTGGATGCCCCGCTCCAGACTCAGGACCAGCAGGGATGCCTCATTTCAGAGCCTAGGACCTCATTTGGGAAGGAAGTAGCCCAGGCCCTTTGAAGCCTTACGTGGAGAGTGCCAGAAGAAAACCACATCTGCTGCACCCTCCCTAGGGTATGGAAAAGGAAAAGTGTCTTCCCAGCACTGGCCTAGAGGCTGGAGTCAGCAGACAGGTTCTAGTCCTGGCTTTGCTGTAAACGGCTCTCAGACCTGAAGCCAATTCCTTTCCCGTCACCTGCATGATGTGAAAGCTAGCCTGGATCATCCTTAATAGTTTTAAAAATCCTCACCGAAGGCTGTTTTGTTTTCTTTTTTTGTTTTTAAATTACTGAGTGTTTTAGAGAGAGAGGAAGGGTGAGAGAGAAAGAGATGAGAGAAACATCGATGGGTTGCCTTCTACATGCACCTTGACCGGGGATCGAACCCACAGCCTTTTGGTGTACTGGGACAATGCTTTAACCAACTGAGCCACCTGGCCAGGGCTGACCTGGATCACCTTTAAGGCTTCTGCAAGATTGACACTCTGGAATCATAAAGATGCACACCAGATAAGTGCTTTTCATTTGAAAATATTCACACATTTGCATTGGCTGGTGTGGCTCAGTGGACTAAGCACCAGCCTGTGAACCCAAAGGTCACTGGTTTGATTCCCAGCCAGGGCATGTAATCAGGTTGCAAACCAGGTCCGTAGCTGGAGGCAGGTGAAAGGCAACCATACATTGATGTTTCTCCCTCTCTGCTTCCCTCCCTTCCCTTTCTCTAAACATAATGAATAAAATCTTTAAAAAGAAGAAGAAGAAGACCTTCGCACATTGTTTCTACAGTTTTAAAATGAAGTCATCCAACAGTTTTGATCAGGCAGAGTCTTCTGTAAGAACCTCCAGACAATAAGTTGTCTGCAGAGACAATTTATCGAGATTAATGATAGTTGCTATTTGATATGGGTAAAAACTGAAATGGGAAAAGTATATATATTCATAGCCAATATTTTATTCCCTTTAAATAATTTTTCTGATTCTTGGTGATAAATATTCATTGTAAGTAAATATTACAAATATAAAAAGTGTAAAAAAGAAAACAAAAATCCCCCAAAATCCTACCTCTTCCAAGGATCTCTATAAACATTTTGGTGTAGATTTTTCCATATCTTTGTCTAGACACATTTATGGATGTATTTTTGTAAAACTAGTATCATGTGAGAAGTCTTATTTAGAAATGTTGGATTTTTTCATAACAAAATATTGTGAGGCTCTTTGCAAGCCTACAATATTCTATGGTGTTATTTATAATAGTTTCAGAATATGCCATCATATTGGATGTACTGCATTTTATTAATGGTCTCATAAATATCCTTACTTTCATACATTTGTCCAATGATCTCCTTGGGTTACATTCCTCAGAATAGAATTGCTGGGCCCCCAAAATATGGACTCTCTGAATATTTCTGATATTTCAAAATGCTTCATACTAGAACTTCTTGCTGTGGCCAAGTCATCTAGTCTGCCTTTGGCATTCCCGACTTGATGAATGATGGAATGTCAAAACCGGAAGGGATCTTGGGCAGAAAGATTTACACATCATTTAACAGATGGGAAAACAGAGGTCCAAAAAGGGCAAGTGCCTTTCTGCAGCTCCCAAGGGGAGTTGGCAGTGGAGTCAGTTCTCTGCCCAGTGAGCGTCTCCACTTTTCCCTGCCTCCCTTATAACCCAGACCCTGAATTTATACAACTTGAAGTATGCTTCTTGGGGCTTTAAACATATATGGAGCAAACCCAGGCATTTACTGAGCTGGCACGTACACTAGAGAATGTCTAAGCTAACTGCCTGTATTAAATATAAACATCAACTGCGACACCAACTGCTCCTTAGCTCAAAAAACAGAAATCCTTTCCTCGGGGTCAGATTTTGTTTTTTTTCATGTGAGGGGTGGGATTGAAATGGTGAAAAACACTCCTCTTGGGAAATTGGGTTTTTCAGGGAGACCTGGTTGAAAAGTGACTTGAAGGCTTGATATTTAAAAAACTATCATTAAAATAAAAGACAGTTCCAATATTTGAAGGCCCAAGTACCCCAAGCCTGGTCTTGGCTGTGGTCTTTCAGGTACCTGAGCCCCCATCTGAGCCTGTCCTAGGTAAATTCCCCACAGGAGAAAGCCTTCCATGGGGACCGGGGGAGCAGGCTGGGGAGGTCCTGCTTATGCTAACAAGGCACTAAATTAGTGCATTACATGCCTCATTTAGCACGACTGAGCAAAACCTAAAAGTACTAATAAATTTTCCTTCTGGGGTCAAGAATCATAAAAGGAGAGATGATCAACCATTAATTAGCAGAGAAATGAAAGCTTGATGGCTTCTGTTCTATCCCTGACTTCTCTGAAATGGCACAATTTGTTCAAAACGTTTTTTGCAAAGCAGTCTTTCTTAGACAGGAAAAAAAAAAAAAAAAAAAAAACCCGTGGCATCAGCCAAAAGGGTGGCTTCAAGTTCTCTGTGACTCTCAGGGTGACATGACTTCCATAGAGGTGACTATTCTAGGACATTAGCCCTGGGCATTTTCTCAAGAGAGAAGGACCTTGTCATCTTCATTTCTGATTTTTCCTATTAGCTTTAGCATAAGATCTGTCTTTCACTGGGTGTAACTTTTGGAAAGGGGTGCTCTTCTTTGTTATTTGCATTAAAAAGTCACTCCATAGTGTCTCCATGGCACCTGAATTTTGACAGATGCTGCAAAACAGATACTTCTGGGATGAAGGAATATCATTCTTTCCTTTTGAGTTTGCCAGTGACTCTTGACAGTTTCTTGCAATTCATTGCTTTTTGTTTTTGTTTTTTTTTTTTATTATTGTTTAGGCTATGCATTTATATATTACAGAAAGTTGGGTGTGGGTGGGTCTTGATATAATTTTCAGCTGAAAGTCCTGAACCTGCTGAGATCTCTGCCAGTGACTGCCACCCTAGCTTTGGTGGCCTCGTGTGCCCATGGGGAATAAAGCAGGATGCTTGGTTGTGAAACAAAAGGGACCCTCAGCGACACTGTACTGTAGCTTTCTCAGACTGATAAATCCCCCTTCCAGCCACCCCAGGCCTTGGCTTTGCTAGAGGGTGGGGTGAACATGCCAGAGACTGAGGGCGGGCGGGCCCCAAGGCTTTCCATCATCATGGCTAGATCCTCACTCCCGAGTGTCTGCAAATAAATTTACACAAAAGCCAAGAGGAAGGTTCAGCTAGTTTAAGCCTCGTGCGTTTCGGTCATGGCTTGAGTGGTATAAACACACCCAGATGTTTAAAACGTTTCCCCTGTTGTATCTAATCACCAGAACAACCGGGACTTCAGCATCTCTCCTCTCTGCCCTGCAGGGACACGCGGAGAGCCCAATTAAAAGGGTTCTCATTTGTTTCCCTAATAACTCTCAGCTCTGGGAGCCCAGGATTTGGTCAACAAGAGAGACTCTGATGTTTCAGGCCTCACATGCGGGCATGCCTGTGGAAAGTTCAAATGCAGCTTGGCCCCCGTAGGGAATTAGCAAGGGGAGGTACAGCAGGACCAGGATCTCTGGGAGCAGTGCCAGGGATGCCTTTAGAGGAGCAGTGAGCAGGAGGTGGATGATGGAGTCTGCCTGGGATGATAGCCTAATTTTTAAAAAATATTTATTTATTTTGAGAGAGAGGAGAAGGGAAGAAGAATAAGAGGGAGAGAAACATCGATGAGTTGCCTCCCATAGGTACCCTAACCTGGGACCAAACATGCAGCCTAGGTATGTGCCCTGACTGGGGATAGAAAACACAACTTTTTTTCTTTTTTAAAAGATTTTATTATTTTTGGAGAGCAGGGAAGGGAGAGAGGAAGAGAAGGAGAGAAACATCAGTGTATGGTTGCCTTTCACCTGCCTCCAGCTACAGATCTGGCTGGAGACCTGGCTTGCAACCTGGTTATATGTCCTGGCTGGGAATCGAACCAGCAACCTTTGGGTTTGCAGGCCGGTGCCTTATCCGCTGCGCTACCAGCCAGGGCTCTTGAACCCACAACTTTTTGGTGTATGGGAGAATGCCCTGATCAACTGAGCCACACCAGTCCCGGTGAAGGTCTGATTTCTAGTAGCAGTTACAAGAGCTATTGCTGGCCCCTCACTCACTGTGCAGGAAACTTTCCTCCTCTCCAGGGGCTTGAGCATCCTCCTCCAGCCCCTGCACTCTAGGCTCCAGCCATTGCCCTGTTCTGGCTCTGTAATGGCTTTAATGGGTCTCCACCTCCAGTTTCTACTGCTCACTGGAATATCTGCCAGCCCAATCCCACACCACAGCTTGAATGATCTTCCCAAGGCACACACTGTACCAAGTCCCCAGCTTGTAACCTTGCTGGTTCTCCCTTGTCTCTAGAATAAAATGCAAAGCTGCTGTGGCTGCCCTAGCCTCATCTTTCACCAGTTCCCCCTCTAGCTGCCTACTAGATTCCTGGCTTTTTCTGAGCACCATCTGGCTCTCTTCTTGCTTTACCTTTTACTTGCTGCACTTTCCCTACAGTGGCGCCTGGAGAAATCCAACCCGCCCTTCAAAACCAAACCAAGTGGCCTCTCCAAGCAGCCTTCCTGGGCCTCTGCAGGCAGGGTCTGCCACCCATTCTTCACATTCCATTCTATGGAAGTGACCTCTGTGTATTTTCTCTGCGGACTGTGAGCTCTACGAAAAGGGGGCGGGGGGTATGTCTTATTCATTCTCATGCCTCCCTTCCTGAGCACATGGTCATTACCTCTCTAAGCAAAGCACATGAAAGCAGGACACAAGACCCCTTCAGTCTAGACCAACCCCTAGAGCAAATACCTCCTTTCCCCCAGCACTCCTCTCTAGGGGATAGCTGGAGGACAGGCCAAAACTGAGCTCTTTGGATGGGGACAAGGAACATAATGTGATGTCTGGGCCCCATCTCAGACCAATTAGGCACAGTTTGTGAGAGGAGACCCAGACCTGAGTATTTCTAAGCTCCCAACGAGCGATCAAAATTGAAAATCACCACTTTAGTCCAAAATAATGGAACCCTGGCAACCTTCTTCTGAACTCATTAGAACATAGCTAAAGCAGTCTTTCTTGAAGAGTTCTGTAAAATATCACTACACGCCCCCCCCCCCCCATCCCAGTGATTTGAGGAGCCACATCGAACCAGTACAGTTGGCTTCTCATTATCCCAAACCAGCTACCTCCTTGGTCATGAAAGGGCAGGCAGAGGAGGTAAGAAAAGCTGCTCCAGGCCAGAGCCATTGAAGCCCACATGGGACCTGAGATCAAAGGACTGGGTTCAGGCTCATCCCTACCACCCCCTGACTTTGGACAACTCAGTGTGTTGTTTTCCTCATCTGTAAAATGGATTTGGCAGTGATTACTACCACATAATATATTGTAAAACTTGGATAAGATATGTGAAAGCATTCTGTAAACTGTAAAGGGCAGATGTTAATTGTTATTGGGGGTGCTTAGGTTTATACATTTCTGAGTTTATGGGAAACAGGGTTTGGGTCTTGTTCATTTCTGCATCTCTTGCATTAAACTGCTGTACCTGGTTCATGTCCTACCTGGAGTGCATATCAAGCATTTGAATGAATGAATGATTGCTGTTAAGAAGCAGTGAATAAATAAATGAATGGGTGGGTGAACACTGGAGTTCTGTATCCCTCGATCTGCACAGCAAAGCTGTGAAAGCAGAGACAAAGCTCGTCCCCTCCCCTGCCTCCCAGCCGTCAGCTGACATGATGCACACATGGAGTAACTTAACAGAGAAACAAGCATCTGGGACCCAGAACCACTGGTACACAAACGGCCCTGGACCTAATCCTGAAGCTCAGGAAATTATTGTAGCTCTGCTGTTTCCACTTTTGTCCTTATGCCCTTCCCTTCCGTAATGCTGCTACATCGGGCAGAGGCTGGCCTCGGCCAAATGGCTAAGGACAGGGGTCACAGCAAGGAGCGTGAGGTAATGGGTGGCCTCACCCAGGCTGTCCTCAGGCCCTGAGTGAGAAGCGGACCTCGCTCACATAGCCCTGGTCTATAGGCAGCAGCCACCACACGCAGAGGCAAGAGGCAGGGCTGCTGTGGACTTGGGATCAGAAGACCCAAAATCAAGTCCAGGGGCTACCACTCATCTTCCATGTGGCCTTGGGGGAGTCACTTCACCCTTTTGTATAAGGGGGGTAATAACTCCCTGTGTCCCAGGGTTGCAGAGAGTTAAAGGAAAAAAAAATATTTCTGGAAACTCCTAGCATGATGCCTGGCTATCAACAATCACTCATTTGTTCTTCCACAAAATTCATTGGGGGTGACATACCAAGGCCCAGGACACATGGTGCTCCATCATCCTGCCTCCCCTCCTCCCTTGCATTTTCTCAAAGGGAAGACAGGACTTGGCTGTTATTTGGTTTCAACACAAAGGCACGAAGCAACGAAACTGTAATTGTTTTTCCTAGGAGACCATGGCCCCCCAGCACCCAAGAGGGAAGTGACAGAGCAGAGAGCTGCACAAATACGCACTCATCATTACAGACAGAAAAGCACACAGATCTTCAAGATGATTCCCCTCAACAGGCTGGAAAAAGGCAAATCAAATTAAAACCCTTGATTCGAGAAGCCCACACTTCACCAGGGAAGACTCCATGGGGCCAGATACATCTGGCCTTGGAGGGCTGGGGGGTTCCGAGGGGGCTACTCTGCGTTGCACCACGTTATCTCCCATTTCCTTTGGGAGCCCAGGAGACACAGCCTTCCCAAAGCAGCCTCTGAGGTGGCCTGCGAAGCTTTTGTCCTTGGCAGCAGAGAAATTTCTGCTTCAGTGCTTCCAAACAAGGCTTGCATTAACTCCGAGCCTGTGAGGAGAGCACGTGCAACAAAGGCCAACACCGTGTCCCAGCCCTCAGACAAGCACAGAAACAAATGGTGCAGGAATTTTGCAGAATAGAATCATCCGCTCAATGTCACTGCATACATTTACCTACCTCAGTGCCTATTCAGGGCCCCTTTTAAAGGGGCAGAGCAATAGAGATGGATCAGACAACATCTCTATGGCAACACCTCCCCTAAAAATTGATGGTGGCCATAGTGAGAGGAGTGATGACCATTTAAATATATATATATATATATATATATATATATATATATATATATATATATATATACACACACACACACACACACACACACACACACACACACACACAAATACAACACTACTCAGCCCAAAAAACCACTTGGCTCCCAGGACACGGGTTGTGTTTAAAACAACAGCATAGGAGCTCATGACAAGACTAATTAGGGGCCCAAGGCGGGCATGCAAACTCTGAACCGAGGGTTTGCACAAAGAATTAAGACCTGCGGCTTCAGGACACTGGAATTTGTCAACAAAATTAACACTCTCTTTCCTGGAAACTGTCAAGCTGAAGGAGTTTCCAAGACTATTTTTGCAATGTCCAGCTAGGGGCAGGGAGTGAGAGGTGGTAAAAACAAATAGCCATCACCATCAGGCTCCTAACAGGATCCTGAACCTCGCAGAAGGCTGGATCCCTTTAACTGCTCCATGCTGTCACCCTCCTTTTCTGAGCCTTGGCAAGTCAGGGTTTGGGGAAGGGATGGTCTTTGCTGTTGCAAAGTCAGAAACCTTATGGGCTTTGTGGTTCTACAGGGCTGCGATGGGGGAAAGCCTCAACTGCTACCATCAAGTGCAACCTGTTCCACTACGGGGCATTGTCCTCCTCCTCCTCCTCACCAAGAAAGGAGGGCCTCCGTTCCATTCATCTAGGTCCTTTCAGGGCATCTTCTCTGAGGTCTGTCCCAAAAGTATAGGCTGCGCAAACCGTTTTAATTATGTTGACGTTGGCTCAGTACTTTTGGGATAGACCGCGTACAGTGACCGCTTTGGAAAGAAATTGGGCACTAGCTCAGCACAGCCGTTTCCCCCTCTGTGGGACAGCAGAAGAACAGGAAAAATGTCACTTCGTCTTGTTTCCTCATCCGCTGCTTTGAGTGTCACAGAAAACAACTGGGAAGAGAGGCGAAGACCATGGTCGGGAAGCCGGCTGGGGCTGACAGGCTGTTTCCATTTTCCCAGCTTACTTTCCCCATGACCTTAGGCAAGCCATTAACCTTGCTTGCCTCTCGTGCTCCTGCCATAAAACCTGAAGTACTTGCCGGTTGTTAGATGAAAGACTCCTGATGCGAGTGCAGAGTTTATATAGAGCGCCCTTTATACCCAACACGTGAAAGAAATTAGCTGTAATAGGCGGGGCGTCAGGTGGAGGATGTGTGAGCAGCGGCTCACCGTGACCCCAGTGTTTGGATTCCGGAGCTTTGAACAGCCTTATTTTAAGAAACCTGGTCAGTAGAAAATGGACTGTGGCTGATGGCGCCTGTCATCCGTGCTGCTGTTGGGGGGCAGAGCTCCGGTCGCATCTTAGGTCCTGGGTTTGCCTGCAAGGAGGGGGGTGCGGGGCAAGGGGGGACTGGACAGGGCAATGTGCCCTCGCCGGGCCTCTGCAGACACACCAGGCCCCTGATCACCCCCGGCCTGGCTCTTTGCCTTTGCCTTTTCTCTTTCTACTCATTCTTTAATCTGTACTTCTTTTAGGCAGTTGCAGAACTTTTTCTGATAGTTTGTGTTCTAATCTTCAAGAGCCACAATAAAAACCTATCTCTTTTCCTTATATTAAGTGAGAAGCTCTGTACGTTAAACATATACAAATTTGATCATTAAAAGCATTCCCTTCCCTGGCTGGTGTGGCTCAATGGACAGGCGCTGGCCTTCGAACCCAAAGATCGCTGGCTTGATTCCCAGCCAGGGCACATAACCAGGTTGCAAACCAGGTCTCCAGCCAGGTATGTAGCTGGAGGCAGGTGAAAGGCAACCATACATTGATGTTTCTCTCCCTTTCTTCTTCCCTTCCTGCCCTTCTCTCTGAAAAATAAAAATATTTTGAAAGCATCCCCTTTTCTGGATCTATACTTCAAAGCAAATATGTCTTAGTGAATTTTCAAACTATCAACACAGTCAAAATACGTATTTTATACCCATTTGAGATACAGGATATATTAAATTCACTGATTTATATTGTGTTCTCTATCTCACTAATATATAACTAATATGTATTTGTTAGAATTTCTGCAAAGGCTACAAAAAGTATGACTAAGGACTGAAAACATAATTAAAATTAAAGAATACTATTAAGTTCAAAAGCAATTCACACAATTGTGCTTACTCAATGAATTTTGATTTTTTTGAGTTTATTCATTATTATTATTTTTAAATTTTATTTTATTATTTCCAGAGAGAGGGGAAAGGTGGGAGACAGAGACAGAGAGAAACTCCAATGTATGGTTGCTTTTCACCTGCCTCCAGCTACGGAGCTGGCTGAAGACCTGGCTTACAACCTGCTTATGTGCCCTGGCTGGGAATCGAACCAGCAACTTTTGGGTTCACAGGCTGGCACCTATCCACTGCACCACCAGCCAGGGCTCTATCCATTATTTTTAGAGAGAGGGGAAGGGAGGGAGGAAGAAAGGGAGAGACATATCAATGTATGGTTGGTTGCCCTTCACTTGCCTCCATCTGGGAGCCTGGCCGGAGACCTGGCTTGCAACCTGGTTATGCGCCCTGACTGGGGAATTGATCATCTTATTTTTAATAGATTCCCTCTCTGACATTGTCACAATATAAATGCTGTAATGAACGGTACTTGTTAAAATGGCTGATAGTAAATGTTACAAAATCATTATAATTTTTACCTCTTAAAATGCTACTTATTAAAGCTAAATCAAACTCTTCATTTTTACTGTGTCAGGCATTGGTTTCAGCCCAGTAGAAAGATATGTGATAATGAAGTTCATGCCTATTGATGATAAACACATGTTGAAAGTCCTGTTTTCCAACCTTGTATTTTGTTTGTTGAACTGATGACGTTAGTTGTATGTACACTGCTGAGCTTGGCAAAATGACTGATAGAGCATTTGTTTATTTTTTGTTTCAAAGGGTATTTGTGGATTATGATGCAATTGACAACACAAGGCAGAGCTGCTGTGTACTCGCTGTGCTCTACCATGTTTGCTGCCCTGAGCAGAATTTGAACATGCAAACAGACAGAGCAGCCTTGGGCCTGCCACTTGCCTAATCTATCTATCCTTATCTACCAAGTATAGAAAGAAATGGTCATCTACTCTATTCCTCGGACTCAACTGTCAGTGAAGAAGAAGGCTCTGGGTGCTGCCCCCCTGGATTCTCGCCCTCTGCTGCCGACAGGGAAATGGAAGATCACTTTCTGAGGTCACATCAAAGATGCCTTGGTACACAAGCCCCACTGGGTCCCCTGGCAACCACTGCACCTTCTTACAGCCCTTCTGAAGTTTCAGGAGACCTCCATGAGCCTAGGAACCATTCATTGAAAAGAACATCACCTCCTGAAATTAGGATCAAATGCTTCCGAAAGGTGTTGTCTATTGGTTTGCTAACAATTGGGAACCAGTTCATGATTTTGTTATTTTGAATAGACATTTTACCCCACTTCAGGTATGAAGTTGTATGTGGGAGATCTCAATATTGTTTATTTGTTTATTTATTTTACTTTATTTTTAAAATTTAAGATTGTATTTATAATTTCCAGAGAGAAGGGAAGGGAGAGAGGCAGAGAGGGAAAGAAACATCAATGTGTGGTTGCCTTTCACCTGCCTCCAGCTATGGACCTGACCTGGCATGCAACCTGGTTATGTGCCCTGGCTGGGAATCGGACCAGTGACCTTTGGGTTTGCAGGCCAGTGCCTATCTACTGAGCCACCAGCCAGGGCTAAGATCTCAATATTAAGTATGTAATAACCCTATGTTACCTCTTGGTATATTCTCACTCAGATAGCTATGCAAGATCTTGAGGACCATAACCCTCACTTTACAGATAGGAAAACTGAGGCCCAGAGGGGGCTGTGCCTTGCCCAAGTTCAGCTGGCAAGTAAGACTAGAAGCCAGGTGTGCTGGCTCCACACCAGACACGTTTTGTTTTACGGAATAACTCCATCATCTCTGTCATAGGCTGTCTTAGATTCCCATGCTATCATTTTCACACCAGGGATTGTGATTAGGGCCACAGCCAGTCTAAGCTTTCTGAGATTTATGAAATCCATTTTTGCCCCTAGTAATATCCTGCTGACCTAGGCAGAGAGCTGTGAGGGTCATATGAATAATGGATGAAGAAGTGACTTGTAAAGTGATAGGTGATATGCAATTATAAAGCACTATTTTTCCAGAGCTTTCTAGGGCCCCTGGTCACGAGATTCAATAGCCGCCTCTCCCCACAGTGGCTGATGTTGCTGACTCAGCTCTTCAGGCCCAGGAGCCAGAAAAGGAGACAGACAAGTCAGCGTCTGAGGGAGGAGGAACAGGGCAAATCTGCAGTCATTTGGAAGCTGGAAGCATTTTGATGCAGCCAAAAAAAAAAGAGCATACTTTTTGTTTTCTGTTTGTTTTCACTTAATTGCCAAGTAATGTCTACCACAGTCATCTTCTCCTCCCCTCTGGGGGCTTGGGAATGGGGTGGGATAGGCTCAGGAATGGGTCGCTGGGTAAGGGCCAGCATGCCTGCTGCACAGACTGCCTGCAGCACGAGGATGTTTTGACACGGTGACATCAGAGCATTCCTGTTTATGACTTGGTTCTGAGCGCTGGCCATGGCCTGGGCCCAGTGGACAAGCCAGGTCCCCTCTCCCAGCCTCGGCCTCACTGGAAATGAACTACTATCTCTTCTGAGTTATAGGCAGGCCCCACTGGACATGCTAGAATAAGTCAGAAGATGAATGCAGATGCTGGAACGGAATCGGTGAGAATCGTTAGACCAAAAAGGGAAGTGCTCAGACGCAGACCTGTGTTCATGTCCTGGACTGCTGCTCATGGAAACTTGGATGTTGGGCCCTCTCCAGGCCCCTAAAAGTAGAGACAATAATCCCAGTCCTGCCATGCTCTGACAGCTGCTGTGAGATCATTGGGGGGAAAAGCAATATCAGAAGTCATTAGGCAAGAAGAAAACTTGATTTCCAACAAGAAGCTTCTGTGTTCTTTCTCTGTGCCATAGACGGTGAGCACATCAGGGACGCAGATGAGTAAGACACCCCCTGCCTTGGAGGAGCCTTAAGTCTAAGAAATGACAAACACGGGTGCTGCCTATGGCAGCTGGCACCTGTGGGCACCTATGTACTCCTGGGTCCGACAGTTTACCTTGCAAAGGAGAACTCTCCAGGGCAGAGTTTTCGAAACTCAGATGGAGCACTTAAAGAGAAGCGGGGGCAGTAAGAGGAGGCCTCAGGGGGTGGGCGGGTGTCAGGCTGGCTAACCCCCCTATAGTATTGGCTTTATTTCACACCCATAAAACAGACCATTCTAAAAATTGCACTGATTGGATCCTTGAAAAGTGGATTTTGCTATTATCTCCATACCGCAGGTGAGGAAACTGAGGCACAGAGAAATGAAGGTCCTTGCTCACCACACAGAGAGGTGACTCCAAATTAGCGATCCATCAAGGCAGGTGTGGATAATCAGGAGCATCAGGGTGGCTACAGGTGGTGTTGTATAGGGAAAAGAGATTTGGCTATTTTGGTTTTGTCATTTGGGCATTTTTATTAGTTTTTATTGCAAAACTGAGTTAATTGTTTCGAAATAAGTTACCAACCCTCTTAGCTTTCCTTTCTTTTTCCTCAGCCAGGCTCCTTCTGGTCTATTTTCATTCAGTCTCTTCAAACACCAAATTCCACATCAGCCCAGAATGTCTGTCTCTAGGGGTTCACTTACACAATGGAATTTTTTGGGGGTGGGGGGCAGAAGCAAGGCTTTTACCACTTTCTTTTTTTTTCTAAGGTAAGTTTTTGTTTAAGCCACCTACTGGCACAAGCCAAGCAAGGGACAGTCAGTATACTGGTCACCACTTGACAGAAGTAAGGAAGGTGAGCAGAAGGTCCTGTTCCCTCCACTGTTCCCATGTGTAGTAATGGCCTAAACCAGTGCAGCGGTCCTGTGCTGGGTTGTGGTCCAGGTGCCCTTAACTCATCTGGAAGCTGGTCAGAAACAGACTCACACAAGGGTTGGTTGCAGCAGCATGGTCACCATCTCCTCAGGGAAAGGGCTGGACCCCATGCAGAGAGGGTCAGGACATTCCACAGATCGTTCCCACTGCAAGGAGCACCACAATGCAGGTGTGGGCCTTCAACATGCCAGCCGAGCCCTCCATTGTGGGTGCCTCTCCAGCACAGGACATCACCACCTTCACCTGGATCGCGCCAGTTTTTCTTCTTTGGCAGCCCCACGGAGGACAGAGCTGTGCCAGACCCACAGAAAATTCTCATTGGCCACCACCATCGCCCTAGTCAAGGGGCAAATCTGTACAGGAGCTTCTCCTCCAGTGGGGTCCAGGTTCATTACATCCTCAAACCTGTGAGAAAGCCCAATGACCCTGAGAATGAGCAGGGTGGGGGGCGGGGGGCAGTTATAAAGCCAGGTCTTTATTTCTGCCTTTGCCTGTGAAAACATTTGCATGGATGAGGAAGAAAATAAGACACAAGGAATTAAAATGATTTCACTCTGAAATGGGAACAGAAGGTCAGATTTGAGATAGCTGGGGCAACCGGTCATTGTTTCTTCACAAAACCCTCAAGGCTACTAGGAGATGGGGATAGGGGAGCCTTTCAGGGCTGCAAGGCCTGTGACTCTACCCTTGCTATTCAATGACACTCTCTTCAGCCCTCGCAGCAGAGCATACAGGCGCAGGGCCGGCTCCTGCCTGTCCCGACCTCTCCCTGGCAAAGCTCAGATCTCCTGCCTAGGTCCTCCGCTCAGACTCCAGGGACAGCATCATGAAGACACTACTTCTGTTTTGACCAGACTGAAGGCTTTGCCTTCTGTTTGGCAGATGTGATCTCTTCTGCCTTCTCCCCACAGGTCTCTGGCTGAGGAGCAGGCTAAGCTCCTTAGCTTACTCTTTCCACCCTCCAGCTGGTCCCACGCTGTTCTTCCAGGGAACTCTGACATGACCTTGAGCTTATGGTACAATTAGAAATCCATTAAGGCACAGTTCCAAAAGCCACCTCCTCCATGAAGCCACTTCCAATCATTCAAAGCTACCAGCAAGATAGAATGTCTCTCTCCCTCCTCTGTGTTCCCTGTTGCACTTTGAATTCCTGTTATGGCACTTCTAAGTCTGCTTTGTATTCAAGTTAGGTGTTTGCACATCCAATTCTGACACAGATTTCAATGTTTGGTCCGCCCCGCCTCCCTGCCCCACCACCACCAAGTAATTCTCCAACACCAGCGGGGTGCCCTACAATTCAACTCACTTCTGACACTCTCTACCCAGAGGTAGCATCAGATTTCACAGGTGAAGGGCTCAGTCCCATGAGACTGTCTGCTACTTTAAATGCTAATTGCAAGTCCAGTGCTTCTGACCAATTGGCTATAAATCAGAGGTTCCCATGCATGACCCCCTCCTTGGGTTTGATTAATTTTCTCGGGTGGCTCACAGAACTCAAGAAACCAGTTAACTAACTAGGTTAACAGTTTATTACAAAGGATATTAAAAGATACAAATCAACAGCCAGATGAAGAGATTGGTAGTGCAAGGTTGAGAACAAAGGAGCATCTGTCCCACAGTTTGGGGCCCAGTGCGGAGGCATAAGGAAGTGCCCTCATTCGCCATCCTGATAGCTCTCCCAACCCTGTTCCTCTGGGGTTTGATGGAGGCTTCATGATATAGGCATGATTGATGAAATCATTGGCCATTGATGATTGAACTTAATCACCAGCCCCTCTTTTCTCCCCCAAAACCAGATTGTGGGGCTGAAAATTCAGCCTCTCTAATCACATGGTTGGCTCCACTGGCAACCAGCTCATGCCTTCAGATGCAATCCAAAAGTCACTTGAATAGCATGAAAGACACCTTTATAACTCTCATCATAGGAAAGTTCAAGGATTTTAGAAGTTTTGTGCCAGGCATTAGGGATGAAGATCAAATATATATTTCTTATTATAAATCACAATATCACAGCACATCTACCTACCCCAAAGACTGCGGGTTCCTTGAGGGCTAGTGTCAGAGTAGACCCTCAGAGAATGTTGAATGATTAAACAAATAAAAACAGGTGCAGTAAATGCCATATTTATTGATCTGGATGTTACATGGAAAAAACCTCCTTTCATTCATTCAACAAACATGCATTGAGTCCTACTATATGCTAAGCACTGTTCTTGGTCATAAAAGGAAACAAAGCAGACAAAAATGCCTATCCTTATGGAATTTACAGGTTAGAGGAGAAAAACAAACAACACAGAGGGGAAAAACAACCAACAAGTGTGTAAAATAGATAGACTGATAAGTAGCAACAAGTGTAAGAGAAATAAACAATGAAAGAAGAATAAGGCATAAAAGAGAGCTAGGGAAGGCTGGGGTGGAAGGATGATATGGGCTGGATTTTCATCTACGGAGGCAGGAAAGTCTTTACTGAGGAAGTAGCATTTGAAAAAATACCTGAAAATGCAAGAGTGAGCTCCATGAATACATAGGAGAAGGGCTTCTGAGACAAAGGGAATAGTATGTGCAAAGGCTCTGAGGCAGGAATACACTGGGCATTTTCTTTTTTCTTTTCTTTTCTTTCTTTTTTTTTTCTACTTTAAGATTTTATTTATTATTCTTAGAGAGAGAGGTAGGGAGAGAGGGAGAGAGACATTGATGTATGGTTGCCTTTCACCTGCCTCCAGCTACGGACCTGGCTGGAGACCTGGCTTGCAACCTGGGACAGTTGGCATTTTCAAGGAGCATCTAGGAGTTCAGTGTAGTTGGGACAGAAGAGACGGTGCAGGAAGATGAGGACAGAGAGCTAATAAGGGCACAGGTTATAAAGGGCCTGGCAGAGTTTTAAAAAGAAAAATGGCATGATCCAACTTAGGCTTTAGCAGGATCATAGGCTCCTATGTGGAGAACAAACTGCAGCAGGGCCATGCAGAAAGCTCAGAGACTAGTCAGTTAGGTGTTGCAATAATTTGGGTGGACAATGAGACAGGCTGATTGCACTGGAGATGGCATAAAGTGGGAGGATTCTGGTACATTTTAAAGAGAGAGACAATAATTTGTTGCTGGGATGGAATGTGCCATGTGAGGGAAGAAAAGAGAGGAATTAAGGAAGACTGCAAAGTTTTGGGACTGGGCAACTAGGCAGAAGGAATTGGCATCAACTGAGATGAGGAAGACTGTAAGAACTGCTCATTTACTATCATGCTGGTGTTGAGATGCCAATTAGATATTTCAGCAGAGTTGCACAGTAGGCAATTGGGTAGCCCAGTCTGGATTACAGAGAGGTCTAGGCTGGTGTAAAACAATGTCCCCCAAATATGTCCACACCCTATTCTCCAGGACTCATGAATGTTACACTATATAGGGAAAGGGACTTTGTAAATATGATTAAGTTAAGGACCTTGGGATTGATAGATTATCCTAAATGATTAAGGTATAAGCTCAGTGGTTCTTTTTTTTTTTTTTTTTTTAATTTAAATTTTATTTTTTTTAATTGTATTTTTAAAATTATTATTTAACCCTCTTATATCTCCTCCACCCTGCAATCACCACACTGCTGAATAGTGGTTCTTATAAGAGGAACACAGAAGAAAGTTTTATGGGAGGAAATCAGGAGAGTATGGTGCCCAGGAAAACGAAAGAAGAATTTTAAGAGGAGAAAATCATTTAATTAGGTGAGATGCTGCTGACAGTAAAATGGGAGGTGAACATTGACCATGGGATTTAGCCACATGGAGACTCTTGGTGGCCTTGATAAGAGCAGTTTTGGTAGCAAGGTTGGATAACGGAATAGAATCGGTACAAGGGTGAGAAAGCAAATCTCAAGATTTGGCAGGTCAGGGTAGGAGAGGAATAGGTGATAGTGGAAGGGGCATTCGGGATTCTGTTCAGGGTTTCCGTTTAGGCTGTGACAATGATCTAGCAGAGAAGGGAAAGTTGGGGACACAGGGGAGGGAAATGACTGGAGTAGTATCTTTGGGTAGATTATTCCAGCTCAGGCGTCTGGACTCAGAGGGTCTCTCCCCACTCTGGGTTTGTGACCGACCCCTGCCCACACCACAGTACAAATCTCCCAATTTCTTGCGAGTCCCCAGCAGCTTGTCTCTGGCCCAGGGAGCTTGCGGGGCAGCAGTGGTCCACCTGCTTTTCTTCTTCAGAAGTCGGGGCCCTGCCTTCACTCTGCCCAACTCATGAGAATCCCATGTTGGAGAAGACCTTGAGAATCTTCTGGAACAACTCCATTCCTTCACATGTCCTGAGAGCTGGTACACCCTGAAAAACCCAGCTTCATCAAAGAATAACATTTCAACTTTACAAAAAAGAAAAAAAAAAACACTTTTATGGCCAATATGACAAAAAAGTCTGTCTTGTTCCAGTTTTCCCCTTATTTTAAATAACATCAAGTCGTTAGTTTACTTATTATTCCCATAACGTTTCCCTGCGCCTTTTGTAAACTCCTTCATGTCCATTGAATACAGCAGTCTTCATTGCTCCAACCTCACACCAGTTGCTGTCTTGTGAAGATGTCGGGAAACTGCTGGACTCCTCCTTAGGAACTGACAGTTGGTGAAGACGCACGTGTTCTGTTCTCATAATAGCATGCATTGTACACTTTTAGATATGCATATTAACTACTGCTGGGTCAGATCTTGGTACATACAATGTAGATGTAGTAGGATAGTAATAACTGACAATTTTGTAATGGTCACATTTAGCAATCAGTGTCCCCAGGGCTCTGTTTGCCATAGCTGTGTCTGCTTATGTGAAAGAGGTTTGTAAGAATCACCCTGGAAAGATCTGTGGAAATTTAAAAGGACTTCATAGAGAACTATTCTTCATAGAAGCTTTGAACTGGTAACATTTTGTCTTTGTAAGCATTTTAAAATAGCTTTTTAGATTTTTTTTTTCCTCATCAAACACAACTCTCATCTTAGGATATGAATAATAGGCATGAATAATTTGTTTCTGTCTTTATTAAACTTGCAGATGAAGCTTACTGTAAAGGGAGCTGACTAGACACTCCTGCTGGTCAGAGGAGAAATTAGAAGTGGAATCCTGATGTCCTAAACCCCAAAAGGGAGGTTGTGCAGAAGAGTTCACTTTTACCCACTTTGTCAGGGTGAATGGTCTTGGGGGTATATCAGGCTTTGTAAATTTATCTAGGATGTCTGCCACCACTAAACTTCTTATATTGCTTGATTGGGATGGAAGTTTAGCCTTCTGTGTGCATGTTTCTTCAGAAAAAGGGAATCTTCCCTGCTTCTGAGACTATTCAGAGAAATCTGTGCAACAGCAATACACGCTTCTCTTATGTGTGCTGCTGTTTTAGAAGAATATGTGAGAATAAGATGGGTGGTAGAGGTGATCTACCTCCTTATTTAAAGGTGGTGCAGCTAAGAGGCTGAGCAGGGAAGGGTATCTTCTCACTCACACAGCAGGGTCAGAGACAACACACAAGCAGACCTTGAAACTCCTGGGCTGGTTCTCTCTCTTTCCATCCTACCCTGATCTTTACTGACTCTAAACAATGAGCAAGATCTCTTTGCCCTAGGAATTTCAAACTTCCTAACAAGCCTATTGTTTAAAAAGGAAGGTTTCTTTTCTGACTTTTTTCAATCACACCAGGTAGAAAGTATGATGCTGTTACTTGAGAGTATAAGGAACTCGAGCTGAAACACGGCCTAGCATATGGGCAGGAGTGGGTGGGAAGGCAAAGGGAACAAACCCACAATAACAGCCTGAGCACGAGGTAGGTGTCCTGGAAATTAGTCCTTGTGATGCTCCTTGCTCATTGGGTGACCTTGTTCATTCTGTTTCATCTTGGTCCCTAGACCAAGTTTTCCCACCTCCAAGATGAGACATTTTGACAAACAGTCTTTCGCATCCTGTATCCAGTGTTCCTTTCATCAAAGATTGCCCTGCCTTTGTTCTTGGTTCCCTCTGCCATCATAACAAAGAGAAGACAAGATGTTCTCTGGGCCACATGTGGAATCTTCGGTGCCCTGGGAGTTATTAAAACCCATGCATGCTGAATCAGCCAAAAGAGAACAAGCAGTCCTTCTCTGGCACATGCTATAATTGTCAGGGAGGGCCACTGTGGATGTACAGTCTGGGGACCAAATTCAATGACTCACGAAAGCCTGGGTTGACTATAGCTGTACCTATGGAAAGGCAGATACTCTCATGCTCAGTTCTCAGTGACAACGTCTTTTGCCTGATTTTCCAGATTTGTACTCATAACAAGATTTGTTATGAGTAAAAAATAGCCTATCACAGTCATCTCTGGCCAAAATGCTGTGTGTCTTAAAGATGAAAAACTGTAGCTATTTCAGAACTAGTTCTTTCTCTTTTAATAATTTAACCCTTCTATTTTTATCCTTTTTGATCCAATTTCAAAGGGATCTGTTTTTTTGTAGATCATTCGTCTATTCATTCATTCAACAGACTATTCTTAGATCCTGTATATCAGTTGCTATCTAAACACTTGGGCTACCGGCAAGGTTTTTACCCTCATGGAGCTTATAATTTATTGGCAGAAACCAAAGAATAAGCCACACATATGTGTGTATGATTTTGAACTGTTTCAAGTGCTCTGAAGTGAAAAAAAGAGGGAGTTGAAGACAAGAGTGCTAGGAGGGACTAATTTACCCTGGGCAGTGAGCATCTTATACTAAGATGGGTTTTTGCAAGGATGACATCCAGTGCTTATTGGTTTTAGATGGATCTCAATTTTCTGCTAACTTGGAAACAGATTGTGGCAAAAGATGAGTATAACAAGGAACAATGATTCCATGTGCTGTTGACACTATGTTTATTTCATAGGTGTAAGAGAGAAAATGAGAAGAATAAGTCTGCCTAATGTTAAACCTCTTCCTTTTGGGGAGTTTGCAGCAAGAAAAGACTTTGTTTATCAATAAAGCAGCCATTTCTCTGTAATACATTTGGACCAGTTTCTAGTTAATCCCATAAACCTTCTCAGTTAAATCACACAGTTAGCCAAGGGTGAATGACACATGACTTACTGCTTTATGCAAAGAGGACTTGTTAAGGAATCGTAGAATAGTTTAAGAGAAATTAGACCCTTCTACTACTCTATAACATCAGGAGGATTAATATTGCAAAGAATTAAAATCGTGTGGGGATTTGTATGTTTAGCCATGATAGAGTCACTGGTACACAAATTGACCTCCCACTTTAAACAGCTCCAAACAAGGGCAAAACATATGAGACATGTTTTTAGAGAGAAGCAAACTGTGTGAGGCAAGTCCCATAGTCACCCCAGGTTTCTGCCCAGCTGTACTTCCTACTGCAGTTGAGAATCTGAGCTCAGTAATGCTCTTTCTGAGCTGAGGAGGCAGAGACCGGAATGCCAGGCTACAGAAGAGGCTTGAATTTATGTGGCAGGATATCAGAGGAGAAACAACGTCACAGAAAGCCAGGCCCCTGAAGTCTGCATATGGATTGACTGTGGGTTTGTGGCTGAAAACAGAGCTGCACACAAGAAGGCCAAGGACCCACAAAGCCTAGCAAAGGTCACATACTGCAGGCCTGAGAACTGAACACTGGAAGTCCTGCAGTGTTGAGAGACATTGGACTTCTGGCCCAAGCAGAGGTATTTTGAGGATTCAGTTCAGACCCCAGAAAGCCTATGCCTTAAGAGTAAGAACCATGACCTAGAATTAGGGCTAACACTAAAACAAAACAAAACAGACCCTTCCCCCTCAAATAAAAGAAACAAGCCTGGCAGGACCAAATATATATATTAACTGCCTATAAGAACAAAATTCAATGCCCTTCAAAGGAAAGCATCATTACTGGAACTATCTGCACAGTATCATCACGCTGAGGAACATACACTCAAAAATGATTAGACATGTGAAGAAGCAGGAAAATGTAACCCAACCAAAATCAAGAGAAAAAAATGAATGAATAGAAATAGACCCTAATGTGATAAGAGATGTTAGAATTAACAGATGATTTGAAATTTAATAGTATTAATATATTTGATGATTTAAATATATAGAAAATCTGAGCAGAGAAATAGAAATCATTAAAAAAGAACCAAATAGGAATTCTAGCACTGGCTGGGGTAGGTCAATGGATTGAGCATCAGTCTGCGAATCAAAACATTGCTGGTTTGGTCCCCAGTCACGGGTGCAAGAAAGGTAACTGATTGATGCATCTCTCGCACATTGAGGTTTCTCTCCCTGTCTTTCTCCCTACCTTCCCCTCTCTCTAAAAATAAACAAACAAAAAAATTTAATATTTAAAAAAAAATTCTGAAACTGAAAGGGACAACGTGCAAAATTAAAAGTTAAAAAATTCTGTTGGATGAGTTTAGCAAATTGGGGACTACATGAGAAAGGGCTAATAAAACTAAAGATAGATCAGTAGACATCATTCAATTGAAAGACATGAAAGAGATCAAAAAAGATAAGCAGAGCCTTCAGGACCCATGGGAAACTACAAAGCAGATCGGCATATACAGGGTGGGGCAGAAGGAGCTTTACAGTTGTTTATATGAAAAATCATATCATACTAAAGAATACAATAATAAATTCTGTTTCATGGACTTACAACTGTAAACCTCCTTTTGCCCCGCCCTAGAGTTCCAGAGAGAGAAAGAGAGAGAGAATAAAGATGAGGCAGGAAAAAATATTTGAAGGAACAATATGAGAAGTGAGGTCAAGGTGGCAGATCAGGATGAACCTGGACTTGCCTCCTCCCACAAACACCCTGAACTACAACCAGGTAGGGAGCAGCTATGTCTGCCAGTGGCCTGAAGGTGGGCAGAGTGGATTCTCTGGCTGAGGACATAAAGAACAAGCTACACTGAGACGGGTGGGAAGTCGGAGGGATGTCACAGCCACAGAGGCCCTCCATGAGAAACAAGAGGTCGCAGACACACACTGGGCTCTCCCGCAGGAGTTGGGAAGGGGCACATGCACAGGGGACGGGCCTCCTATACCGCCTGATTTTGAGGACCAGTGCAGCTAGGCTTACATTGAGAAGAGCCGAGGGGCTGTGGAAGCCAAGTCTTTGCTCTTAAAGGGCTTGTGCACAAGCCCACTCACTCAGAGTTCCAGGGCAGAGGTACCGTTTGAAGAATACCTGCATCATTTATGGAGCAGATACACTGACTAACGCTTGGGCACATGTCGGAGGGGCTTTCTCCAGGGATCGGGGCTCTGGTGGGCACCATTTTTCTTGGCTTGCTTTCTTTCACCCTGCTTCCACTTAGTTGGCTCTGTGCTGACAGAAGCCGGCTCTGACGCTCTCCATTACTCGGCTTCACCCCGACATCCCCCTGCTGACCCAGTCAACTCTACCTGCTCCACCTGGCCAGCTTGAACTGAGGTCCCCCGGAAGTGGAGCCGCTCAGCGGGGCCAGCACCCATACACTGGCACTAACGGTGCGCTGTGGGGTTTACCACATAGGTAGAAGTATAAGGTTTAATCATAGCATAAAGGCAAGAAGAAGAAAAATGCAATACACGTAAGATTCTGATACAGCAAGTAGTATACTATAACTCGAAGGTATTTGTCAAAGATGTATAAAAGAAGCCCTAAAGCAACAGTAAAGTAACAAAGCAAAGGTGTTACTAAAAGTATTCTTACCCCCACCTACATATCATTGATGATAGTTAAACCCTTACATTATATAATGTGATCCCATGCCCCCCCTTAGTTTTAATGGTTGCATGATACTCCTTCATATTTTGTTAACTGATCCCCTATCAGTGAACTCTAAGATTGTGCTCAATTTTTCAGTCTTGCCAGTGACATTGGGGTAATATGGCCCATGCATAAAATCTTTGACATTTTTTTCAGGACGTTTTCTTAGAAGAGAAGTCTTGATTTTTGATCTTTGAGGAAATTCTTGAATGGTGAATTAACTGAAAATGTATAAATGAGAGCATGTATGAGAAGAACATGTAGATGTCTTCTATGGGCTCAGGAGGCCAAGAGGCAGAGCAGCAAGAGAGGAGCAGCCTAGAAGGAGCCCCCCACCCCCCGCCCCACTTCTGCCCACACAAAGAATGAGAAATACCTGCAGGATGGACTCTGGCCAGCAGAGGAAAGGTGAAGCCATGCCTGCACCCAGAACAGAGATTAGAAATCACAGAAGCTGCCATGGCCTGCAGACTTTACCCCTCTGTGCTGTTTTCTCATTTTCAAAAAGAGTTAGGAACAGTTTCTAATTCTGTAACACTCCTTCATAGATTAAGTAGGTTATTATTTGTAATGCACCTAACAGCAATTTTCAACCAGTGTGCCACAAGAAAGTTTAAAACATGCAATACCTGATTGTTTAGTCAGGGGCACTGACCTCTTTTCCCTTAGATTGTCAAATAAAAAAATGGAACAGTCAACACAACCATACTCATTTGGTGTGAATCACTGTTTTGAACCATAAATATATAGGTCATATAATAGTGTTGCATCTTATTAGTCACATTACATAATTAGTTTGTGCCTGATTGATTAATTCTTGGTACCAGAAATTCTTATATACAAGTGGAGGCACCTGATTTTTAAGAAGTCATTTTGGAGCAAAATGGATAGGTAATTACTATTACTATGTTTGTAAATAAATCAAAATTATAACTATTTTTAGTCAGGTTAGCAAAATTATATTTTTTCATGTGCAGCAGAATCTTAGTAATTAGTTTACGTGTGCCATCATATGAAAAAGGTTGACAATTGCTGACCTAGAACATCATTGGCACACACTGAGTGCTGCTTAGTTTTGGTAAATTTAAAAGAAGTGAATGTGATTTCTGGGGGGAGTCTAAGACGGTGCCCAACTAGGAAACTTGTGTTCAAGAGAACACACAGTAGAAGCTTTAGTTCCCCAAAACCATTTTCGGGGAAAGTCACCGCCAACATTGCCCTCGAGTCAACTTCCACCCAGCAAAGGCCAGAGGCCTGCGTGGGGAGCCACAGATGCTTTTTCTGCCCGACTCTCACCAGTATCTCAAAGATCAGCTGTGAGAGAGGAAACCCACTGAACTAGGAGATAGGAGGCACTGCCTGCCCCTTCAATCAACTCTTTGGGGGCACCAGTCGCTGCTTATTAAGCAGTTCATGTTGTTAAGCCTCTCCCCGGGGAACTGAAGAACCACAGGACAGTGCAGATAATGAAGATCTACTGCATAAGCAGAAAAAGTTCAATGGGTAAAGGCCTCCCTGGCTGCCCCCACTCCAGCAGCCCCGTCTACTTTTCATTAGCAGCTGAGAGGGTTCAGCATGGATTTTATTTTCTCTTTCCTGGTGGGAAAAGCCATCGATCCAAGCTTAAAAAGCCTCTGTGCATCTGCTCCCTGAGGCTGAATTGGGTTCCACTTTGGGCTGAATGTTCTTCCAAGTTGAATTGCTCCCCCTGCCAATGTGAGCCCTGGGCACACGTCTGACCCATCTCACTTTCCTTGCAGGACCCGGGAGGCTAAGGAGGGTGCCCACTCTCTGGCCCCTCCAACTAAGGAGGACTGACTCAAGGGGACGCAGGGGCTTCCCTAGGTTTCCTCACCTATAAAAGGTGGAGGAGAGGTAGAATAAGTAAGATCTTAGGGCCTTCCAATCTGGACATTCTGTGAGGTGAAAAGCCACTCACAGGCCAGGTCTGGAGGCAATAGGGGCTCAGGCCCAGGTGAGGTCCTAAGGGGAGAGGTGGAGAGAAATGTGCTCTGTGGCCCCCAGCCAGCCCAGTCCTGGGCATACCTGGTAGCAGTGGTTTCTTTCACCCGATCCACTGACCTAAAACTCTGACCCAGGGTTGTGTCATGATTGAACAGAAATAGGTGAAAAACTCCCCTGGAATCTCTAGCAAATATTTCTCAAAGTCGCTTTTAATGAGTGGCTTGGACTCTGTGTTCCCCTTTGTACTTTCTTTGGCCTCCTTCTTTGCCTCTCTGACCTGAACCTTGCTTACCACCTCATCCAAGTGGCAATGAGTTTTGGACATGGCATCTGGAACTGTTAAAATCTCCCCGCCATGCACACACACCTACTGTGTTTATTCCACTCTTGCGTTTCCAACTCCATCCTACTTCATCTCCCTGTTTTTCCTTTTAGAACCAGAACACTGTGACTATGTGAGATAGTGCATTGTAGTCACCTGGAGTTTGCCTTCCCAGAGACAGCAAATACCTGCAGGGCCCTTTGGTTTGGAAGAATGATAATATCTGAATAATTGCCTGAAGCAAGGGATTAGGAAAAGCCTTTCTCTGAACCTGGCGCACCAGCTAGTCCTGAGGTAGAGGGATGAAATCATAAACACCACAGCTGGAAAGCGATTCACACACCAAGCCCATAGGCTGTACAGAAAACTGGAAGGGAAGAAACGATCACGTGGGGAAGGAAGCACACACAGTCTGTTGCACTTGAATTGGGAGGACTGTGAAAGGCAGCAGTGGGGCATGAAGCCAAAACACTGCACTGGCCACTCTGAGGAATTTGTCTTTAATTCAGCATTACTCAACCTGAGCACTTGGAACATTTTTGACAAAAAAATTCTTTTGGTGGGGGGCTCTCCTGTGTATTGTAGGGCTGGTTAGCAGAATTCCTGGCCTCCACCCACTGGCCAGAAGTACCTTTTCCCAACTGTGACAACCAAAGCTGTTTCCAACATGGGGACTCACACCTGCTCCCCGAGGGAAAGTTAGATTGGCCCTTGGGATGAAGAAAAAGCTACAATTTCTCTACATTTTTATTGAATTATGAAGAAGTACAGAATTTAAGTTTTATTAACATTAATGATGCCTTCATCCAAGATATGTCAGTGAGATAGCTGTAACTTGAACAGGGAGAGAGAAAACTCATAATTTGTTCTAGGTTTATTACAAGGTGTATGCAGTTCATATGTGCCCTGGCAGGTGATTTAGGAATTATTTTACCTAGCAGATGGTGAGCAATGATAAAGACCCCAGAGGTTATCTCATGGCAAGGCACTTAAAAATGAGCCACACATTTTTTTTTCTTACAAAAAGACAAATGATTTCAAATTTGCTGCCCTTTCCTGTAGTAGGTGGTATGTCAGTAGTATGCCAGCTAGCAGGTATTTTCAATACGCACACAAGCCATCCTTTGAAAGATAAGGCAATGTTTAACAGTGACATGAAAAGTTGACTCCTTCTAGAAAGAAACTTTGTGCTATGGCATTTCTGGTAAATAGTTCGAGGGCTTGAAAAAGCCTCCTGAAATAAAGCATGTAGATATTCTGGATAAAATCGAACACACATACTTTAAGATTTAGAGCTGAGCTGACCTGAAAGGAAGAAAAATCACCAGGAGCCAAAACTGAAGAGAGAGTTGGTGCTGAAGTTGCAGCTGTTTTGAGAGTGTTTGTCAATCTCTGAAACAAACTTGAATTACAATGGCCCTGCAGGGGGCAGAAGACCAGACATTCAGCCTGAGTAAAGTGCGATATTGGAACTGGAGCTCCCTGCAAAAGTGGGAAGCTTCAAGGGCTCTAGACTTCGTAAGAGGCTAAATTAAAAATAATCTGCCCACTGGTAAAAGAAAGATAAAAATGAAAGATATCTGCATGAAGTATTAAATTTGTATTATTCACGTTGACTGGAAGCCCCATGCAGAAGAACTGACCTTAGAATGGTCTGGGGTTACAGCATCTGGGCCACCTGGAAGAAGCGAATGTACATCCTTCCATAAGGAGGCACTTAGACTCCTTACTGGTTCCCACAGAAAAACCCAGCGGAGCATGAGTGCATAATTCCAAACTTTAAAATACATGAAAAACAGCCTCTATAAATAAGAATCAGCGTAAATAACAAGCAACATAATTAACTCCCAAGGGCATCAATATATGAATTATGTGACACAGAATAAAAAACGAGTATGTTTGAAGGAAGCTAAAGAAAATGCTTTAGGAAATAAAAAAGATTTAAAAAATGAGCAAGGAACAAAATTCTCTCAAAAAGGTCTAGGCATTTGTGTAAAACAACCAAATAAACTTCTAAACATGAAAAAATATAACTATGTAGTTATAAAATAAATGGATAATAAAAAGCTACATGTACCTTCAACATAAAATTAGGTACAGCTGAAGGGAAAAAAACGTAAACAAGAAGCTGGACCTAAAGAAATGTGCAGAATACATCTTTTTGGAGACAACAGAATGACAAAGAGCTAAAAGAAAAATTTGCCAACCAAGAATTGTAAGCCCAACTAAAACATTATTCAAGAAGAAGGGAAAAAAGTCATTTTCAAATCAAAACCAGGAAATTTTGCCATAACAGAATAATTACTAAAAGATTTTCTAAAAACTGAGGTACTTTAGAAGAAGAATACAATTCTTCCAGAAAGTTCCAAGCTAATTTTTCATTTGTAACAAAGATTCTTTTATTAATTCTTAATTATTCATAGTTTATATACAAACTTATGTTACTTTGACCAGTTAATACAGTGATAGTATCTGAAAAATAAATATTATATGTTAACTATATCTTTTACCACTTATAAATAGATTTTTAGACCTTTTTTAAAAAAGAAGAATAAAAAGGCAAAAGAATAACATGCAGAAATCATTTAAAAACACGTTTGTTTGAAAATGCAAACATACAGATTCAGAAGAAAGAAATAAAACTGGCCTTTGTTTGCAGATGACATGACTATCTCTTTATGGAAAATCCAAAAGAATCAACCAAATAAACCTCCCAAACCAAAACATCTCCTAACATTTATAAGCCATTATAGCAAAGTTGTAGGTTGCAAGGTTAATATTACAAAAGTCAACAATTTTTATATATTCCAGCAGTGAACAACTGGGATTTGAAATTAAGAAGATAATAGCATTCATATTAGCACCTAAAATATTGAAATCTTTAGGTGTGAATCTAACAAAATATATACAAAATATAATTATGAAAAAAATTACAAAACCCTGATGTAAGAAATTGGAGAAAAACCAAATAAATGGAAATATTTTATGTCCATGGATAGGAAGACTCAATATTGTCAAGATGTCAGTTCTTCCCAACTTGATCCATGGATTTAATGCAACCCCAGGCAAAAATCCCAGAAAGTTATTTTGTGGCTATTGATGAACTGATTTTAATACTTATATGAAGAAGCAAAATGCCAGGGTAGCCTGCACAGTATTGAAGAGAAACAAATTCAGAAGACTGACATTGCCCAACTTTGAGACTTAGTATAATAAAGTTACAGTAATCAATACAGTGTGGTATTGAGGAAAGAAGACAAGCAGATCAATGGCATGGAATAGAAACCCAGAAATAGACCCCCAGAAATATAGTCAAATGATCTTTGGCAAAAATTAACTCAAAGTTACTTTTTGAGTTATCGGCCTAAATGTAAAAGGCAAAACTATAAAACTCCTAAAAGATAGCATGAGAGAAAATTTGGATGACCTTGGATTGGATTACATATTAGATATAACACCAAAAGTGTGATTCATGAATCAAATAATTAAGTTGGATTTTATTTAAATTAAAAATGTCTGCTCTACAAAAGACATTGTCAAGAGATACGAGGATAAAAGCCACAGACAGGAAGAAAATATTTGCCAAAGATGCATCCGGTATAGACTTATTTTCCAAACATACAAAGAATTCCAAAAACTCAACAATAAGACAAAAATGGCAAAAGATCTGAATAGACACCTCACCAAAGAAGATAGACAAATAGCGAATAAGCAAATGAAAAGATGCTCAACACCACATGTCATTAGGGAAATGCTAATGAAAAGAACAGCGAGATACCACCACACATCTATTAGAATGGTAAAAACCAACAACACCGACAATACTGTGAGGCTAGCTGGGATATGGAGCAACAGGAACTCTCATTCATTGCTGGTCCTCTAAAGCTAAACACAATCTTAGCAAGCACACTCCTTGGTACTATTCCCCCAAGTAAATTCACATTTTACATTCAAACAAAAACCTGCACACTCATGTTTATAGCAGTCCTGTTCCTAATTGCCAAAACTTGGGAGCAACCAAGGTATTATTTAACAGGTTACTGGAAAACAAGCTGCCATATACTCAATTTGTTGTATACAGTTGGAATGCTAGTTAGTGATAAAAAAGAAAAAAGAAAAAAAAAAAAAAAAAGAGCTACTAAGCTGCAAAAAGACATGATGGAATTTTTAGTGTATATTGCTAAGTGAAAAAAAGCCAGTCTGAAAAGGCTACATACTGTATAATTCCAACTATATGACATATATGACATTGTGGGATAGGCAAAACTGTCAAGACAGGAAAAGGCATTGGGTTACTAGAGGTTTGAGGAAGGGAGGGGGGTATGACCAGGGGAAGCACACACTTCTAGGGCAGCAAAGCTCTCTATCTGTATGATACTTCAATGATAGATACATGATAGTACGCATTTTTCAAAACCCAGAGTCCTGACAATACAGAGTCAACCCTAAACTAAGCCTTTAGCTAATAATAATGTATCAATATTGGTTCATCAATTATAAACATACCAGCCTAATATAAGATGTCAATAGAGGGAAGGAACTATGCACAGCATGGAGGAAGTTGGGGAATGGCTATATGGAAATATTTTGTACTTTCTGCCTAATTTTTCAGCAAACTTAAAACTGCTCTAAAAAAATAAGCTATTGAACAACTACTAGAACTAGTAAATGAGCTCAGCAACTTTCCAGGCTGCAAGAATAATATAAAAAATTCAATTGTATGTCTATGTAACATCAATGAACAGTCTGAAAATTTAGTCACTGTAGCCATAATTCAGTCCATCTACAGCCACATGTGACCAGCAGACACTCTATGGGACAACACAGATATAGAAATTCCCCTAATTGCAGAAAACAAAGGTTTGGTGTCCTCCTCTGGAAAATGGGCATAGTTTCCATCTCCCATTAACTCACTGTGTTCCCTTGAATAACTTATTTCCCCTCCCTTGGGTCTCAGCGCTCTTGTCTGAAAAATGCATGAGTTGGACCGGATCCTTAAGACCAGTTCAGACGTTAAAAGAGCCTAGTCATCAAAGGATCTTTCAATGATAAACAATTAAAGAAATGTTCTCCCTCCACCCCACAGAAGGGCCAAGTCATGCTAAAAGGAAAAAAATGGAACCAAAGGAAATTTGTTTCCCCTCATTTTAATGACAGGTCTTTGAATTCTTGGTGAAATTTCACAATTACAAACAAAAATGATTCACTCTTTCAACATATTGAGAAAGGAAGCAAGAGCAGGAGGTGGGAGGGGGGAGGGAAAAAGCATATAAATTTACAGGTTGACCCAACCTGCTCCAGCTGGCAGCTGGCGTGGTGGGGCTGGGGACACTTGACCTCGATATATCTTCTGCGCAAAGCGGGAGGGAAGGGCTTCCTGCCATCCTTTGTCATCAAGCAGGCCAAGCCTGGCTAATGGGAACTGTCACCTGGGCCTTTCCAGGTCAGAAACGCAGAACAGCAATTAACTCCTCTTGGAGGCCTGAGGCCCTGAGCGGGCCCTGCTACGCCAGGTAGCTAAATCATTAAAGACACAATTCTTTTCAGTGATAAATTGTGCAGGCGCGTGAAACCCGCTGCTGGCCATTAATCTGGGCTAATCAGGTTGAAAGCTGGGTTGTTTTATTTAGTAATTAACGGGTTATGTGAAAAACATGATCCATGGCCCGGGGCGTGTCTATAGAGCCCTGTCCGGGAGGAGAGAATGGGGAACAGCGGGGATTCTCTGGAGAGCCACTCAGCCTTATGCAATTACAGCCATTGGCAAACTGAAAAATGACCCTGGGCTTGTATTGACACCCAGGAAAAAAAACATTCCTGCATGCGGTGTCCTGAAGGCTGATAATTGCTCTCTCTCTCCTGCCCCGGTAACAGCCTGCTCAGCCAAACCCAAAGTTTCAGAGGTGTGTATTGATTTCGTAGGCATGCCCTGCTTCCAGGGGCTGTGCACAGCCTGTGTTTGAAAGCAGGCTGGATGGGGAGTGGTGCTCTTTGCAGACATGGGGGTTCCCGAAAGGAAGGGGCAGAGGGTGAGGATGAGGGTGGAGAAGAGGAATGGTTCTGGCTGAGCACATGGACACCGTGGAGCTCAGAGAAGGCGAAGAAGGAACAGCCACTTTGCAACTGGTTGGACAGATCTGGAGCTCAGGCCTCGCCTGGAGCCAGGAGCCTAGCAAGGGGCACAGGATGACCCCGGAAAGCGGACGCTGAGAGCAAAGAACAGAGGCCCCAGCCTGCGGCGCAGCTGCAGGTCAGCCCCCACCACTACCCAGCTCCTTTGCGTGGTTCTGCTGCAGATCTGCTTACCGGATTCCCGCCTGCATTCTCGCACCACATGGAGTCACCGGAGGCCAAGTTCTGCCTATTCCATCTTCTAAATTGCCCTCATGTGTTGTTTGCCTCCTGCATGGCCTGCTCTCCCTTCACCTCCGCAGCAGTCTGTTGCCGTGGCTCCTTCCCAGGTCTGCCCACCTCCACCCTTACCTCCTCTCGTTCTGTGTCCTCTGCGGTGGAGCCACAGTGCTCTTCCTCCATTGCAAGCCAGCCTAAAGTCCTTGGGTTGCTCCTGCATGATTTAAAGATAAAGCCCGTGCTCATTTCGGCAGCACATCTACTAAAATTGGAATGACGCAGAGGAAAAGTCTATGAAGTGTATGATTCCATGTATATGAAATTCTAGACAAGGTCAAAGAATAGTGAGGGAAAAGAGATCAGTCTTTGCTATAAGAGGAAGGAACTGATTCCAAAGGGGCCAAAGGAAACTTTTGGGGGTGATGGGAATGGGCTCCAACTTGGTTGTGCTAATAATTACGTGGCTACCTGCACTCTTCAAAACTCATCAACTTGCACACTTAAACTTGGTGAATGTTATGTGTAAATTATACTTCATAGGCACCGATATAATAATGTATATTAAAGATAAAATTAAAATGCTGAACCCAGTTGCCAGGATCTGGGACGATGTCAGGGCCTTGCCTGCCCCCCCCCCCCCCACTTTCCCAGCCGCTCCCTTTCCCCTCACCACCTGAGACCCAGCTGTGTTGCACATGACTCCACCACCTGTGCCACATTCACAGTTGACAATCTGTGTCTCTTTCTCAGTTCCACTGTCACTGCCCCTTTAGCACCTGCACAACCTTTGGGTCTTGAGGAAAACCCACTTGGCTCCTCAGGCTGAATGAGGCACCCTCTTGTGGGTGCCACAGCCCTGGGCTTGCGGAGGACCCTCCGCTTCACAGTCATTCCCCGTTTGCTTCTCCCTATCATGCTCCAAGCTCGGTGCAGGACCACACCCGTACTGCTGTGTGTGGTTGCGTTGCCAGCTCCCGAAATGGTTCCTGGCACATAGTAAGTGTTCAACAAAATGTGTTGACTGAATGGGTGAGTAAAAATGCTCATTGAGTCAGAAGGTCTCTTGAAGGGTGTGGAGACACCACCCTCACCATACAGGTAAGGGGACTGACCCCCCCAAGAAGGTCACCAGTATACCGGGTCACATGGCAAAGTAGCGGCAGACCAGAACGGAAGCAGGGGTCCTCTGACCTAGCGCAGGTCTTTTCAGCAAACGACACTGCGTTTCCGTTCACATCCTGCCACAGCCTTCTCTTTGAAAGATGTATTAATTGAGTTCCTTTTGGAAGGTCCTTGGCCTTTTGATCAGTGTAAGCAGTTTCTCCAGATGAACGGCCGATGGTGTCAGGAATATCTGACATTCCTCGTCACATCACTGACTAGAAACAATGTCAGGAACACCCCTGAGAGTTTACACTAACATTCTAGGAGCTCCTGGGGACAGTTCAATTGACAGGTACCAGTGAAGAGTGACTGTTCTGTGGCCAAAAAAACCTGGGCTTATATTCTGTCTCTGTCATTTACTAGCTATGTAATTTTGAGCTATGTACTGAATCTCTCTGCACTTTCCTTTTTTCATCTATAAAATGGGGATAATAACAACACTGATCTGATAAATAATTGCTAATAACAAGTGAGATAATAATAGCAGAAGATAATGTTTATTCAGGGCTAGATACTAGGTTAAGTGTTTTCTATGTTTTATTTCAATCTCTGAACAACCTACTATTCTTAGCTCCATTGCACAGATGGGAAAAGCGCAGTGCAGAGAAGTTCCGTGAATTGCCCACGGTCACAGTCAGAAAGTGGAAAACCTGGATTGGCTCATTTCTAACCATTGCACCCCACTTTCTGTGACAGCCATGCTTCACCCACGTCACCTAGGTTGAATTAGAGGCACCACCAGAAGCAACGGTAGAAGGGCTCACTGTATAGTAGGTGCTTAATAAATGGTAGCTATTGGCCTGAAGCGTCTATGCTGGGGAATTTGTTTTCTACTCTTTCTACTTTTTCTTTAGAAGGGACCCAGGAATCCTTGTGAGGAAATCCGAGCATCGGGAAGCACGCCTGTGGAGGGCGGAAGGTGCTCCTTCTGGAGCAGCCAGTTCCCAGCGGGCAGGGCTCCGGCCCTGGCTGGTTTCCACTCAGTTAGCTGCCAAGTCAGCATGTGCCAGGCCCCAAGTAGTTTCATCTCCTTCCAGGCCTGAGGCTAAGGCATGTGCACACAACCCGGATGGAGTATCAGGTCAAAATACCCATGGGGGCAGCTGCTGTAGCCCCTAGAGGACTGCAAAACCCCTGGAGGACCTCTGTTGCCCTGGCACTGGGCCCTGGATGTCAACTGGAGGACATGCCCCGGTGGCCTCCTGCCCCTCACAGGTGAGCCACACGCCAGAGGGGACAGTCCTTCTGTCCCCTTGCTCTAGGTCCAGCCTGCCATGACTCAGAAACACACATCTTTGCCTTACTGAGAATGGAAGGTACTAGCCAGCTATGTCCAACTTCATAGGAACTCCAACCGTGTCAGTGCTTGGCAAAGCGGGGAGCCACTGAACCCCAGAGAAGGAATTGTGTTTGCCCAGGGGTCTCCTGGAAAGTTGCAGACCAATACATGTATGAAAAAAGAGGATTTGCCTTGCTTGGCTCTGAGACGGCTCAGTGACTGATAACGGATATCACCCCTGGTCTCTGGGTGATCGGCTTCTGGGAGGAAGCGGAGGAAGTGGAGGAAGTGCCCTGTCATGGTGGGTAAAGGCAGCGGGGCAGCTGGCAGGTGATGGAGAAGAGTTTAGGTGGGGAGGTTGCTGCTGATTAATCACTCAGCTACCTGCTTATCCAGTCTCAGAGAGGGTCAGCCCCAGAGCTGGACCAAAAGAAAAGTATTGGTCTGGAAAAGTCGTTTCGATCATTTTTTTAAATGAAGCTCAGCAGTGATGGGAACTTGTATATTTGTCATTTCAAAAAGTCCCTAAACGCTCAAGAGTTGGCCAGCCATCTCTTATACAAAACGTAGTGCAGGGAAATGCGGCAATCCCAAGTTGTCCTCTCTTTCAGCTCGCACCGAGTCTCCCCGAGCACCTTCTGTCTCCCCAGACCACGGGGTGCACCTGCTCTGTGCACCTGCTGCTCCCCAGCCCCAGGGAGAATCAGATTTCCTTTCCGCCACCACTACGCTTGGAGAGGCTTGGGAGAGTATTGTGTGACTACTTCATTAGCATGGGGAGAATGCTACCTTGCCTGTTAGCTTTGCTTTGGCCAGAGTTTCTGTGGGTCAGTGGAAGTCAGCAGACCTGGGCCACGGGACTATGCAAAGCTTCATCACATTTACTATTTTATTCAATGTTATAAAAAAAAAAAAAGGCCATGTAGTGGCTCTATTGTAGTGGATCCCCATTTTACAGACCAGGACACTGAGGCCAGGACAAGGAAGGAACATGCCTAACTAAAGCTGCCCGAGTCACTGGTGCAGGGGCAGACTTACACCCTCCTCTCCAATTCTGCATTCAGTGTTTTGTCCGGCCCTGCTGGCCCCTTAGCGTCTTCCTTGCTTCCTCCGTCTTTGTTCCTGAGCCAGTTCTGCTACCCCCTTCCAGCATCACCATCCTTCAATACCATGCGGAGGAGAAGTCTTATTTTAGGAGGAGGATGGTAAAAGAGAAGCATGACAGAACAGAAAACCTTGGGAGCCCAGGGGAGCAGCAGCAGCAAATGCAAACACAAGGCTTGTTCACCCTATTAAAGCCCCAGATTATCGAAGCTGATTCCGAGGGTCTGATTGAGAGTAGAGCAAAGGTCCCCCTGATGGCTGTGAACTGGTCACTCTGCTCACGGCTTAACAGAGGCCTGCTAATGAGGCTGCAGAGCGCGGATTAACAGCGAGGATAAAGGGCTGGCCAGGCCTGCCCTGGGCCTGCAGTGCTTGCTCCAAGGCCACACAGGAGCTTTAGAGACTTAAGCAGTACTTTGAAGAAGGGCAGGGATGCAGCCAGATTAAGGAGGCCAAATCATGGACCGTCACAGCCACAGCAGCCTCACAGAGCAGCACTGTTTATAAGAAATACAGAGAGAGAGAGATTTAAAAAAGAAGAAGAGAAGAGGAGAGGAGGGGAGGAAAGGGAAGGGAAAGGAGAACTAGCCTGTAGATAGTCCCCGTTTCCACCTGTGCCCCCGCCCTAGCCAGCTGGTCTCAGTGTCCCCCATGCTAGGCGGGACGATTCTTCAGTCCCTGTGCTTACACTGGCAGGTGCTGGCAGGTGCTGGCAGGTGCCTGCTGTGGACCAGAGGCCATGTGAGGTGGCCTCAGCCTGCACCAAGGACCAAGGGTGCCATCTTACACTGTGACTGAGGAGACCTCAGGGGGACTGGTGTCTCCCCTAAAGCATGTCACAAATGGCTGCAGCCCTGGGAGAGCCCAGGGAACAATATTTACCCCACAGGCTACACTTTCCAACTTAAAACATTTGCACAATGGATGGACCAGGTAGGTGAGAGGTCCGGGGGCCGGAAAGCTTGTTGAGACAAACCCTGGACTGTGAAGGCGAAGAGAGAGAGGTTTCCAGTCCGTTTTTCTTCTAAGTAGGTGAGGTTTCTCCTAGGGCCTTTGTTTCTGAACCTGGAGAACAAGGGGCTGAAGGAATTTTCTATTCTCATCAGCTCTACCCTTCTGTGACTCTGTAGACCCCCATGCCTTGACTTCCCAAAGGCTTGTGTCCCCAGATGCCATTCTCCGGGTGGGCGTACACAAAATTTTATCCCAGAGAGAGGCATCTCTTACGGAGGGTTCCTCAGTATCAAAAACAAGAAAGCATTCCATTTTTCTGTGGCAGCCTAGGCTGTGCCACTGTGGCTCCACATTCTGTTTCACTCGGTCACCTGGTTCATAGAATCGTTTAGGTAAGGGTTCCTACATCTCTCCTTGAATTCAGCCCACACGGGGCCTGGAGCACCCCGCAGATTTCTCCAGGTCTGAAAGGGGCTCTTGAGGTCCCAGTGCCAGGTTCCTCCCTCTTTCCCCAGTTCAGGCTGCTTTCTTTCTTTTATTTTTTTAATTGGGGGGTGGGGGGGGTGGCTTTGTATAAACTCTTAAAAATACTTGAGATAAACCCTATATAAGCATGTACATACCCATATATAATTGTTCAACAGTGTGTGGTCTGTGCCCTCGCACAGGCCCTGCGCTGGGTGCCAGCATGACAGTCTCCTGGACAATGCAGACAAGGCAAGCACATGGGAGTGACATTGGGGCTAGAAGCTTGGACATGCGTGTGCCCCATGCCTCAATCCTTGGAGCATCTGGGATCAAGCTGAAACACAGAAAACTCATAGAAAACTCATGCCCTGATCATGGAGCTGCGGAGAGGTCACAGGGACCAGGAGAGTGACCCCCCCACTGACCCACTGGCCCCTCGCTCTGGTCTGATCACGTGCAGTTCCCTGGGGACCCCATTGTCTGTACAGATTGAGCCGGGGTTCATTTGGGAAACCCTTCCCTGGGAATGGAAAGGGAGATTTCAACCGTGGAGTCGGACTTTTGTGTTCATACAACTGTGTTTTGTTCGGAGGCTTTGTCTTTTTTCAAATAACACCACACAGAGAACCCTAAGAAAGTCCCCAGGCTGCGACAGACAGACACATCGTTTCTTTTTATCCCATCCGTTGGGGGGGAATGTAAGGAAGAGAAAAGAAAGGGAAGAAAGGGGGGAAAAGCCCCTCTAGGGCCCCTCCTGTGTCCTTCCCATCAGCCACGTGGGTTTGCACAATTAAATCTCAATAGCTCCTTCCAGGGCTTTGTGGGGCCCTGGCTGCCCATGAGGATGGTCACTCCAGCGACTCCGAGTGACTTCACTCTCTGCATGCCGCCGGGTCCCCCACCCCCGCTTCCGGGGCACCTCGCCAGACTGACTCCCCTCCAGGAGCCAGCTGCGCTCCACGCCACAGGGAGCCCATGCTGGGCGCCCCCAGGCTCCAGCCGGGAGAAGCTACCCTGCTCAGGAGAGGACGCAGAAGAAGCTGGCACTGGCGTCACTTGCCTTTTATGTGGCTGCACAGGGAGTTCATCGCAAGTGTTAGGCTGGTTTATAGCGGGAGCAAGGAAATGGTTTATGTGACTTTTCTGTGAAAGATCTATCCGGCATCATGTGCCTTCATAATCCTCTCGCGTTTTCTGGGTTTTTGTTGTTGTTGTTTTTTTTTTAACCCTAAACTTTCAATATTCCTGATAACAATAACAGCATAATAAAAAGGTGTCTATTTTGAATCTGAAACTATAGTATGTAATGTATGTCGGCCCTAGCTGGGGGAAAAAAGAGAATTCAGATAGAGGGAGAGCCAGGGGCTTCTCTGGAATGAGAAGTCCCCCGACTTTTCCCTGTCACCGCCGTCCATCTAGCCCTCATCCCAGAGCATAATGGCCTTTCTTTTTTCCTTCTGCCCCTTCCATGCATCGGTGGTTTCCTCCCCCACACTCCCTCAAATCTCTCTACCCCCAAAGAGCATCCTGGGTTCTGGCCCTGACCCCTGTGCATGCAATGTCTGTGTCTCCGTAGCCCTTGTCCGTCTCTGCAGGTACCATTTTCCACCAGGACCGCTTGCTCCTGCTAGGAGGCCGGATGGGTCTGAGGTGCCATGGATGAGCCCCTACTCCCCTGGCGACATGCACGCGTGTGGGCATCGCAGGTGATGGAACCTTAGGCTGAGTGTGAGGCTGGCCAAACCCACCTGTTGCCACCCCTGCATCCACCAGGATATTGGCAGTGCTGACTGGAAGCTTCTTCTGCCATGTTAGTCAGCAAATGCGTATTAATTACATGGATCACCCCAGTGAAAAAACAGCTCATTTGGTCTCCATGGGGGTGGGGGGCATAGGCTGTGAGCTCACAGATCTTGAGTTTGCATTTTAACGGGCCTCTATCACTTTAGCTCTTTGTTACTATTTTCTCATCTGTAAATTGGAAATAATAGTAATGTCCACCCTGCCCTCTGCGCTGGGTGTTTGTGAAGAAGAGCAAATGTCTGTGGAGAGCACTATGTGAAAGCTATAGGTGTGAATGACTGCATAGGAAGGCCCCCTGTGCTGGGGAGTGTCACTCCTTAAGCAATTACCGCCCGTGGTGATTGGAGAATGAACAGAATAAAGACTGGTGAAAAAGTCCCTGTATCAAATTATGGTCTTCCTGGTGTGAGAGGTGGGGGGTGAGAGGACCTTAGGGAAGGGGCCGTGCAGGTCTGAAGGATAAATAGCTCCCGTTTCACTGGAGCCAGGAGGACACACCAAGTAGTTTGGACGTGAAGGATGGAGCTGTGTTTGGAGAGGCCTCACATGTGTATTGGTGGAGCTGTTGAGACTTTTTGAGCAACAAAGTGAGGTGCTTTGAGCCCTGAGCATGGCTAGTGTGGCGGGACCTGTGGTGCAGTGACAGGAGATGCTGGACACAGGGACACCTGTCAGCCAGTGATGTAGTCCTGGTAGGGTGTGGCCTGGCCTATGACCACAGTGAGGAGAGGGCAGGTTTAAAGCCACACTGTTGGAAGGGAATGCTGTAGGTGGCTACTGGGCTGAGGGGAATCAGTGGGGAGAGTAGCCCCATGGCACCGAGGTTGGGGCACCTGTTACCTCAGGGCACCTCCACTCATCCATGGTGTTGAAGATGTCTGTGGTGTGTCCACCTCCAAAGCTGGAACGTGCATTCCTTGAAATCGGTGTCATAGCAACATCCACGCCTAGCACCTGGCCCACGGCGATGCTAAGAAACATTTGTGTGGAAGGAATGAGCAACTCAAATATATGCACACCTTCAGAAGAACCCCCTCATGCACGGTAGGGCTTCCTGGGTATGAGGGAGCTTCATTTTGGAGAGCATGGTCCCCTAAGTTTCCCCCCTCCCCAGGATGGGTGTGGCTCTGGAAAATTTCCAGCTGCTCCGCTCCAGGCTGTGCCCTGGGTGTTCCTGTCTGATACATACCCCATGGGAACACAAGACCAGCCTGAGTCCCAAGCTCCTCTTCACTGATAGCCACCATGACCCGGTGGGTGGAGCCTGAACTCCATGCTAGGCCTGGGGCTGTGATATGAATTAATTCATTTAATCCCACTTCATCTTTATGGCAATTTTTTCAAAAGGGTTAGAATCTCATTTATCACAGGTAAAAATGGGGATTCAAAAAAAGTTCAGTACTTGTACAGGGCCACACAACAAGGTGTGATGAACCCAAATCATTATGCTGGGAACAACCTGAGGACGAAACTATATTGTGTTCACTCTTGTGTCCCCTGTACCCAGCCCACACCGTGCAATGTTGAGTGTTTATTGAATGAATGAATGAATGGAACAAGACTTTATGACTCCAAAGCTCAAATGCAATCTGAGCCTTCATTGCCTCATCTGGGAACAATATGAACCTCACACTTGTGATGTGAAAATGGGTCCTGGCAGCATGTTTGGTGTACATGGGGGTGCGTAAGCCACATTTCTTCCAGAATTCCCCAAATCCTGGATGGAAGACAGTGTTTGGAGAGGTTTGCTCTTCAGAGCTCAGCTCACATCCCAAAGGGACCCGCTTGTGGGTCCGACCTGATACTTAAAACCAGCCTGGTCAGCAGCCACTCGGCAATCAGCAAACCTTCCTTGAGAAGCAAAACAAACTCCTTTTATTTCAACTGCATCTGAAACCTGCTCACTACTTCCAGCCCCCAGCTCCACCCTGATCACACCCACCAGCCCCTGGGCTCCCCTCCCCACTCCACACTCTGCAGCCCTTTGTCAGGGAACTCAGAGGAAGCGAAAGGTTAACTGAAAGGGGAATGCGGTTGTTGCCAGAATAAGTGAGTGGTGTGACTGCAGTCCCAGCCACCACTGCTAAAGTTTCAATGGCCTCAGACACACAGAGCAGGCCTTGTTCTTTCATGAAAGTTCTAGTCCCAGTTTTGTTCTAGGGAAGGGGAGGCTTCAGCAGGGCCTTTGTGGCTGAAGAATCCCCTGGACAATAAGGTCACCCTCCGCCAAAGTGCTTGGTCTGCCCCGGAGGGAGGGCTGGGGCCCACAGGCTGCAGGCATCTCAGCACCTGTGGACGTGGAAAGTTCCATGAGGGCCTAGGACAAATGAAGGGCTTGGAGCTCCACTAGGCCAAGGTACAACCCCAAGGAAGGCCCCTGGTGGTGCCAATATCAGCACCCCCCCTTGGGAACAAGACAGAATATCTAGCCCTGGCTGAACTGTCTCACTCAGTTGGCTTTTTCCTGCCTGGTACTGATGAGCCCTTCTCCACCCAGAGTGTCAGGACCGTTTTTGATCCAACACAGAGAGTTCAGTGGGTGAAGGTCAGTGTGGAGGCAAGGTGAAATTTCAGGGAGCCAGATGCAGTGGGAAAAGCACTTTAATAATAATTAGCACTTATTAAGCACCTACTATATCCTGGGTACTGTGTTAAACAATTCTGTGTTCCTAACAGTCTTCTAAGGAACGTAGGATTGTTATCATCATCACTTCACGGGTGACAATACTGAGAGGTTAAGTGACTTGCCTAAGTCCCCACAGTCCGTCACTGTTGAGTCGGATTTATTTGTGGGGTTTAAATCCATGTCTGTACAATGCAGAAGCCTACGTTCCTATAGTTCTTGTTGAACTATAAGCTGACATACAATATTCTGTACATGTTTAAAGTTTCAGCATATCTGAATTCATCTCCAAAATTAAGGTAGTGGACACATTCATGAGCCCCCAAATTTCCGTGTGCCCCTTTGTAGTACGTACCTTCATTCAGTCCCCAAGCAACTACAGACCGGTTACCACCATATATTAGTGTGCAATTTCTAAAATGCATGAGTTCTAGAATTATACAATATGCATTATTTTTAAAAATCTGGCTTTATGGACTTGGGATAATCCTTCTGAGGTTCACCCACGTTGTTGCATGTATCACTAGTCTGTTCCTTTGGATTACCAAGTAGCATTTCATTAAGCAGCAATATCAGAGCTTGTTTATCCATGTCTCTATTGGGGCACGTTTGGGTTATGTCCAGTTTCCGGCTGTATAGACACATGCTTTCATTTTTCTTGGGAAAGACTAGATCACATGATAAGCTATATAGTTAACATATTCAGAAACTTTTTTTTCCAAAATAATTGCATCATTTCGAATTTCCACAAATAGCTTATGAAGATTCCAGGTGCTCTAGACCTTGTCAACACATGGTAGATTCAATATTTAATTTTAGCCATTAGAATAGATGTGTAGTGGTACCTCACCTTTTCATGTGCTTATTTATCATTTTATATCTTTTTTTTGATAAAATCTAAAAATGGGCTAATCAAATCTATTGCCCATTTCTTAATTGATTGGTTGAATTCTTATGATTGCATTTTGGGAGTATTGTTCATTTGTTCCGGTTTGTTGTTCTTTGGAAAGCTGTTTTGCTTTTCTAGATCTGTTGTACCACCATATGCATTTTAGAATCAGTTTGCCAATTTCCACTGGAAAAATCTGCCAGGATATCAGTAAAGCTCATATCCTTCATTACATGATAATCATATTTAAGTTTTACTGAAAGTCTTTGAGTTTGGCATTATTCTCATTATTTTGTAGATGAAGAAATTGAGAATCATATAGGTTACAGACTCTCATGGGTGCTACAATTGACACTTGAAACCAAGCCTGCTGTAATTCTTGCTGTCACTGCACCACAGAGTTTGAAGGAGCCAGCTGGACCATCAATGATTATCTCAGTCTTCAGCTGGGATTTCCCATTGGGATAGTTTTGGGTTGTATCCAACAACTTAAACTACCAATTTGATGTTTACATGATTGCAAAATAGACCATCAAAAACATATTCTTAATGCTACCTTTCTCCTTTCTTTCACCCTATCTTCATCCTGATTTCTTAGGTGAAAACATACACTTTCATCTATGCATGTAATACCTCCTTCTAAGTCTCATTAACCATTAGCGTAACAAGAGCTCAACAAACTTGCTTATAAATGCTCAAATGCTCATCATTTTTTTAAAAAGAAAGATGTCACTCTTCTGCTCAATATCAGTGACTCCCCAGTGCTGCTAAGATGAAGTTGACTCATGAAGTCATGCACAGTCAGAGCAGAAAGACACCTAGAGATCATGTATACCAAACAGGGGAGAAGCAGTGCTCAACCCTCCGGTCTTGGGTGCGAGAGCTGACTGCCATGGAGGGGAAGTAACTCTGATACGAGGAATCCACCTCTCTTAGGAATTCCGGTTTTGACTTTTGTTTGGTCTTAAGCTTTAGGACAATAAAGCCATGGTTTCCATTGCAATCCCAGTGTCATGTTTTCGCCTCTAAAAATGTAAAATACTCACTGACATTCAGAGCTCTCCTCAACTGCCTCCCAGCCCATTCTCAACCCATTCCTGCACTTTCTGCAACTTGTGTTTACACCAGCAGGCCCTTCCTGACCTCTCTGCCTTGCTTTCTGCTGGTCCCTCTGCTAGTGATGAACTCTCCCTTTTCTATCTGCATCTATTTCTTCCTGAAATAGGATAAATGCTGGTGAAAGTACTTAGAAAGAAGTTTCCAGCCTCCCTTTCTCAATCTGCCTGGAATGGCTTTCAGATAGAATGGACCAAATTCAGGACAGGAACAAATTAGGTGTATCCGGGTGGTATGGAGAAGATCTCTCAACTGACCTGCCTTCTGGTGCTTTTGGATGGTGGTTTGGAAGGAGGAGGTACAGAGAGGTGGGCAGGGCAGCCGTCGTGTTCTGAAAACATACACCTGAACCTATGCATTAACACAGGCTCAGAGACAGTCCTCCTGTGATCCACCCTGGTGCTCAAGACAGTACAGTGGAGCCAGGGACTCCACATTGGCCCTGGAAGGGCCCTAAGAGATAGAGACTGAGTCTGTCCTTTAGTAGAGTCAACCAGGAACCAGAGGGTGGAAGGGGATTGACCAAGCTGGGGCAGAGCTAAGCTCAGTCTATGCCAGGCTGCGTTGTCACTGTGCCTTTCTGCGCAAGTAAATGGCACATTGCCTTCAACTTATAAGGGAAAATATGTGAAATCAGGAAGCTTAAAGTAAGTGAAACTAATCCATGTTAGAAGTCCAGATAGTGGTCACCATTGCAGGAGGGGGTCCCTGGGAGGAAGCCCCGGAAGACCTGTGGGATGATGGAAATGTTCCCATTCTTGACCTGCACAATATAAGGGTATGGCAGCGTGTGAACATTTATCAAGCTATGGATGATACATGAACATGACACTTCAATAAAAATACATTAAAAAAAAATGAACCACAAAGAGAGTATAAAGGAAGCACGAGGCTAAGACACCGTGTTTGGCACCCCACTTCCGCCTCTTGGGGCACGCAGAAGAGGATGGTGTCTGTCTGATGCTCCCAGTCTCTCCCTGGGAGCGGGGAGGTTGGAGAGCCGGCAACCCTTGAATATTGGCAGAGCAAACATGCGGGGCTCCAAGCACACGGTCTCCACTGTGTACACAGGGTGTTAGGCCAGGCTCCACGGAGCTGCACTTCATGGTGACAAAGACAACAATGCCACCATCTCGTAACTGTCAATAGTGCCTCTGCGCTCAAGTCTTTGGCCCAATATTTGCAGAGCCAGAAAAGCCATGTCTCCTTTGCGATGTTGACTTGGATTCATCACGTAGCAGGAAAAGCAGAGAGCTAGGTCTGCCTGCCCCTCTGCCCATGCCGTGGGGAGGTAGCTGGCCTTAGGGAGAAGGTGTGGGACTTTGGAAAACCAGCCCACTTGGGTGTTGTCACGATTGTCTTCCCCATGGACCCTGGGAGTGAGGCTTCGGGAGAGGAGTCAGGGGTTTCCAGACTGCTGATTCACTAAGGTCCATGTAAGTCCAACCTGCTGGGTTTGCAGAGAAGGGAACTGAGGAAGATGAGGCATGGCACTCACATACTTGAACTCAAGTTTACAGGAAATGGTGAAGCTTTTCTTTTTTTCCTTTTTTAACAGATTTTATTTACTCATTTTCAGAGAGAGGTTAAGGGAAGGAGGAAGAGGGAGAGAAACACCAACATGTGGTTGTCTCTCTCGCCCCAAGCTCAGGACCTGGCTAGCAACCCAGGCATGTGCCCTGGCTGGGAATTGAAACCGCAGCCCTTTGGTTCGCAGGCTGGTGCTCAATCCATTGAGCCACATCAGCCAAGTAAAAAGAAAAGTAAAGCTTTTCTTGATGAAGTTTTGTTTTTCATAACCCGGTCAAACTCTATAAAGGCTAAATACGCTCTCCTCCAGTTCAGGGTTTTACTTCTCCCAGCAACTTCTGAGTGAGACGCTTTCACACGGACAGAGATAAGAGACGACTTTGCAGAAACTGTGTTGCCAAGGGAAGTCCGTGCTCCCCTTTGTAAGCTCTAGGCCTCCCCCCTGGGCCAGTGACCTCCTGGCTCCCAGCCTTGCTGGAGAGAGCCAGAGGCTAGCCTGCGTCAGCTGGACAAACTGCCTGGGGGCACCGCTCTCCACAGGGGCTGACCCTTAGCCGCCGGTGCCTTGTACCCAGCACCGCTTTGCTATCCAGTGAGTGGCAAGGAACTTAGACATTTCTGCTCTCTGAGAGGGTGTCTCCTTTCCCTATGTTATCAGAAGAGCTCTGATGAGACTTGGTGCCTTGCCCTCTCTCTGCCTCCAGGGCCCACACATTCAGCGAGGCCTCCAATAACCATTAATTTAGCCAATTTCCTGGGCCACACCATCCTCCGGGATCCCCACTTTGGTGGGCAGCAGCGGAACAAGACTCCCTGCTGTTTCCTTTCCCTTTTAATTACACGGGGACAAGCTTCTTTGGGCTGGCTTTGGGAGGCGAGCCCCAGGCCAGCCCGGCTGCCCTCCACGAAACAATGCACACATGTTCCGGAGAATTCCCTCCTCTCCTAATCCGGGCTGGGAAGAAAAGGGCTTTTCTTCTTGTTGTCAAAGGGGGTCTTCGATGCTAAGATACCATTTTGTGTCTCAAGTCATGTCACGGGACTTCTGCCTCAGCCTCTGCAGCCCACTCTTTAGAAATGAAAGACACAATCCTTGCTTCACCTCAGGACAAGTGCCCCCCACCCTGCCCCCCTCTGCAAATGAAGGGGGTTGGGGGCCAAGGGAAGCAGGAAAGGCTCCCGGCTCCCACTGTTTCTTTCTCATCCTGGCTACCTCAGATTTCTGGACTATTTGCCCAAAGGATGAGTAGGGAGGACTGAACCTCACCTGCTGATCTCAAGGGTCATGAATATTCTTATAATCCCCTGGATAGAAGGGCCCTTTCTTTAGTGAAGCAGATTCCTCTGCCTGCCTGGGGTTCACCACCACCCCCTCCTACAGGGCAGCTTGCTTGCCTCTCTGCTCAATAGCTGCTGGGAACGAACTGGCTTCTCCAGCCAGATGATGAACCCATTTTCATGCAGCATTGATGTGCGGCTTCCCGTTGCTAACCCATGTCCCTGCATGAGAAATGAAGTAAAGGGAACAACAAAGAAGTTGCAGAAATGCAACCTGCCCCTTGACAGGGTTGGTTTCAGCACACAGAGAACAGGCTGCGTCCTTGGTGGCTGCATGCGCTTCTGTGTTTACATTTTACTTCATTTGGCAAATGAATTGGAGGTAGCTTTTGGAAATGCTCCCAAGAATCAGAGGAAGTAATCCAAAGTAACCGGGGGGGGGGGGGGGGGGGGG